>OY288110.1:21239300-21598239 GCA_958431115.1 Syrphus vitripennis
CCTGGCATCTTCCGTTTTGACCTCAAACTTTTGTTTTGGCATTTTCAGATATTCCTCCAATGACATTATTCTTTTTCTAGTTTTTTTTTGTTTATTCTATATTTACTTACAATTTTGCTTTATTTTTTCAAACAAATAAAATGCGGTTCTTCAAAATAATGTAAAACTCATTAAATACAACTAAGAGAACAAAAAAAAAAACTTTGCCACTTGTGTGCGTTGCGTTCAGCTATCGAAAATGAATCATTCATTGTCGAATTTATTCCTGATGCTAAAGGATATATGGGTTGAGAAATCCCAAAAATTCCTTGCTATCGTCAGCGCATTATCTATGTACCAAAAAAAAAAAACAGCGTAAGCTACATCAGGAGAGTTTCCTGTTTCTAAATCACATTAATAGTCGTTTAGAGCACGTGAGACGCGAACCATTTTCATTTTAATTTTTTTTTTCTATACTTTCAACAGCCATTACTTCAAAAGACGTTCATCACTTTTATTTGTGCCAAGAGGAGAAAGAGAGAGCATCAGGAATTCTTAAAAAAAAAACGAAAATAAAAAAAGAAACGGGATACCTATAAATCTTAAAAGGATAAAGCTGCTGTTGTTGGCCTATGCCACGAAGTGTGCCAATGCAAAACTCATAGCGAGCGCCCACCACTTTAGAAACGGGGGGAATTGGGCGTCCACAAAAAGCAGCGATGACGACGAAGCGTCGTCGCTCGTCGAAACGAACACACCATTTCGAATTTCGATACTTTGCTAAGTTATTTTCAATCTTTTAGATAGATGCCAAAAAAAAAATGAATATATAAATTCGGCTTTTTGTGTTGATGTTTGTGTGCCAATTGCAGATTAATGACTCCTCTCTGTACTCTGGGTATATATATGTATTTATAGGCTTGGGTTGGAAGTGGGAGGGTATGGTGTTGGAAGAAGGGGTGACTACAGGTGTCAAGATGTTTTAAGGCGATTAGATAAGAATTATGGTGCGGAGGAGTATTTCCGTAGTCATCAGATTTGCGTTTTTGTCGAAAAATGTTCTCAAAACTTTGGTACATTAACGCAAATGGCATTTTTATTGCCCATAAAAAGTGATCCGTATTTTTTTTTTTTTGTTATTTACGTAGGTAGATATAAAAATGTAAAGGTATATATTTTTTTGATTAACGTTCGAGTTTGTTTGGGTTTTGTTTGTAATCCGTTGAATGGTAATGTTGAAACAACTGTAAATTAGGATTTTTCACGCATTATCCTTATGCTGTTTGCCTAACAGCTTTTCAGTCAATTTAAATTGAAAAGGTGCGAAATATGAAAAAAAAAATATCAGTTAACCTGTTTGAAAATTTATTATTGCCTATACATATTGTATGTAAACAAATTTAATTTTTTTTTTAAAACTTTGATTCGAGTGCTAAAATCAGAATTCTTGTTTAAATATTAAATCTTTGTTTTTTTTCTGAATTGTAATGTAAATTATTTTTATATTTTAGTAAAACTTTTGTTTAATTTTTGATTGCGAACTTTCAATTACGTTTTTTCGGTATAATTAAGATTTGGCAATCGAATGGAATTTTTTCAATACCAATTTCCCCAAAAGCTCAATGGGTTGAAAACAAAAAAAAATTTTTTTCTTGAAACAATGTTTCAACACGCGTACGTACAATTTTTAATGATTCTCCCCCTTTCCTTTCCTTTCCTTTCCTTTCCTTTCCTTTCCTTTCCTTTCCTTTCCTTTCCTTTCCTTTCCTTTCCTTTCCTTTCCTTTCCTTTCCTTTCCTTTCCTTTCCTTTCCTTTCCTTTCCTTTCCTTTCCTTTCCTTTCCTTTCCTTTCCTTTCCTTTCCTTTCCTTTCCTTTCCTTTCCTTTCCTTTCCTTTCCTTTCCTTTCCTTTCCTTTCCTTTCCTTTCCTTTCCTTTCCTTTCCTTTCCTTTCCTTTCCTTTCCTTTCCTTTCCTTTCCTTTCCTTTCCTTTCCTTTCCTTTCCTTTCCTTTCCTTTCCTTTCCTTTCCTTTCCTTTCCTTCAGAAATTCAATTCAAATCTTTTCGATATCTCTTTTACTTTTGAAGACATTTCAATAAGTTTAAGATTTCGCGGAGAGGAAAAGAGATATAGGAATGATTTGAGCTAAATTTGGAAGAACAAGTTCTTTTAGGAATCATAGAAAATTTCTATATTGAATGTAACTTAACCTCAAAAATAACAAAATTTTAATTTCCAGACATGTGAAAAATTTGGGAATATACATAGAAACTAATTCAGGAACACCAAAAACCCTTTTAAAACCCAAATTGAATTTTAACTATGAAAAAGTTTTTTTTTTTTTGGTTTTGCAATAAATTTTAAAGTAAATACATTTTTCTTAACCTAAAAATTACGTATCTCCAAGCATGTAAAATTGCTTCAGAAAATCATGCTGAAATTAATTTCCCGCTATTATTCTGTAACAAAACACAAATATGTAGATTCCAGAATTCAAACCCCTGACAATTAAAGATGTAACACTTACTTTATTCAATCGCGTCCAAAACTGACCTGGAAACTCAATATCGACGAAAGAGTCAAAAAAGCCAATGTGGCACTCTTTTCATGCAAAAAAGCTATTGGTGGCAAATGGGATTCCTCTCATAACATTGCA
Source organism: Syrphus vitripennis (assembly GCA_958431115.1). Classification (NCBI taxonomy): domain Eukaryota; kingdom Metazoa; phylum Arthropoda; class Insecta; order Diptera; family Syrphidae; genus Syrphus; species Syrphus vitripennis. The sequence continues at coordinate 21,241,935 of OY288110.1, forward strand.
AACTAGCTGGGGTGATAGTATGGTAGACCGCACTGGACATAAAGACAAACTTAAGTAAGCTTCTCAAAGTCCCAAAGTCAGCTAGTATATGTATAAGCGGTGGGCTTAGGCCAACCTCTTCGGACGCCCTCGACATACAACTAAATCTTACACCTTTAGACATCTTTAGCAAACAAATAGCGGCAAACTCAGCTACGCGTTTAAAAGCAACCCTACAGTGGACCAGTAATCATATTGGCCACACCATCATTCTTAACAATCTTCGATTTATTCCGGATCGCTTAGACTACATCAAACCTCAATTGGTGTTCGAAATCAATTTCCAGACCTCTGTTCCATCCAGAACTGTATGGGAGGACCGGAGCATTCTGGATAACGAATCTTTACACTTCAAAAACCAACGAAGGTGTAGGAAGTTGCATATTCTCGGAAAATCTGAAAATCAGTCTTTGCTTCCGCCTACCAGAACATTGTAGCGTGTTCCAAGCAGAAATTTTGGCGATTAAGGAAGTTCTGTCTTGGCTCAAAGAAAACGTAATATCCAACACGGTTATTCGGATCTTCTCAGATAGCCGAGCGGATATTAAATCTCTTGCCTCTGTCACTACGAAATCAATCGCGGTCCTAGACTGCCAAACATCTCTAAAGGACAGTTTGATATTCACCTCAACCTCACCGGGACATAGTACCATACCGGGCAATTGTAGGGCGGACGAACTCGCCAAACATGGAACACTCACTCCTCTACAACCAGAAAGGAACAACATAGGTATACTTATCGCTTCATGTAAACTCATGCTAAAGCAGGATACTTTAAAGAAAACCAACCTCAGATGGACTCAGAGTAATACCTGTCTGGCAACCAAACAAATATGGCCTAGTATAAACATGAAACGTTCAAAAGGATTTTTAAATTTAAATTAACTGCATATTAGTTCCATCATAAGTGTCCTAACAGGACACTGTTTAATAGGTAGACACACAATACGAATGGGCGTGTTCTCCAACGATTTCTGCAGGAGCTGCATGGACAAAGAAGAAGAGGTAACTGTTCAACATCTTCTGTGCACCTGCCCTGCTCTTTCAGCTAAAAGGAAACTCCATCTAGGAGAATTCTTCTATGAGGACACTAGTGAAAACGGACGCTAAAAGTCTATCCCTATTCATTAGAAGCTCCGAGTGATTCGGCTAGTGAGATCCTATATCTTGCTAGTTTCATGGTATCACAATGGACCCATAAGGGTCTAAGTGTGTTGGGTTTCTTGCCCGACAGCCATTGTCACCTAACATAACCTAATCTAGACACCTATGTTTTTGTTGGCATAACATTTTTTTTTCAAACTGCCTATAGCTGCATTAATTGTATGTTCTTCGTCAAGTGGTTCTAGGTCTGCTCATTTGACTGCCTGAAAGAAAAGGCTCCATTACATGGGCTTGACTCGAAATGCACTTTTTTATCCCGTCACAATGAAGGTTGTTGTTTTTGGGATAAGTACTCAGTTTTGAACCCAAACTATATTTTGTCAATATAAAATCTATTCCCTATTATAGCTACTTTATAGTATAGCTGTTAGTTACCTACCAAATGGATTGTTAACTTTTCGCTTATTTTCATTAAACTTCAGTCCCAAACTGTTGTCCTGTCCTACTTAAGAATTGATTTGTTTGATTCATCTAAATTAGTTTTAACGATTTTCGTACACTTAGGTATACATTTTAATATATTAAGGCTGAAGTATAGAGGAAATGATGTAAAATTAATCACTTACAAGAGGGCCCAAAGCAAAGAAAAAAAAAATCCTTCGAAAAAACAAGAAAGAAAATAGAAACCCCACAGCACACACGTACATACATATGTGCTTATCAATTGTGCGTGTCCTTGCCCAAACTACCCATTTAATGGTATTAATATCAATCCTAATCCGTTTTGTCCGAATATACCAACTATAAGTAAGTAACAAGAGAGGGGAGACAAAAAAAAAAAGAGCACCACATTTCCGAGCAGTTAAAGTGTCATTTGAAATAATTAAGGCACACACGCATATAAGAGAAATCCTTCCACATGAATAGGACGCAACAGTCCGATGTACTATCCACCCATATAGCCACCCACATCTTCCCTCTATTCGTCTTTCCACTTATAAGAAATTAATCCTTTTCTGCAGGAACCTTTACCACCCATGACGACCGACGAACGACGACGGGCTACAAAGAGTATGGCAAAGAGTATGTCACAGAAAAAGACAAATTTCCTTCCTTGCATGAAGAAACTGTGTGTAGGTATATACAATGTTTTGTCGACATTATAATGTTCCGTTAATAAATCCCATAAATACTCAAGGAATTAGTAAGAAGCAACATTACAGTTATCCAGGATCACGCACAAGGTATTATGTGTGTGGCTTCATGATGAAGTTTAGGGGATCTTTTTTCTTATACTCCGTATTTTGTGTTTTTTTTTCTTTTTCTCTCAATATAATATGGTTTTCGCCCGGGCGCCATTTAACCCAAAAACTTAACCCTTTTTGATAGAAAACCAAAAACACACACACATGCTCACGCACTTGACATTTAATATACTTAAGTATCTCATGGCTGATAATATTAGTTAAAGGGGTCCTTCTATGATGGTTGTGCGTTGCGTCGTCGTCGCTCGTCTGTCGGTCGGTCGTTTGGATGTGTTGTATAGTGTATAGCACAATAATTGTCTTTAGCAAAATGGAAGCGGAATTAGTTGAATGACGTTAATTTGCCTGGAATTGTAAATTTCGAGGACAAACGAGTATGAGAGTTGAATATAGAATTACACTCCTATCTATAGCGTCGTCGTCGGTCGTTGGAAATTTCTCTTCGCTCTCGTATAATATATACAACATAGAAGGTCATGTAGCTAAAGATTAATTATGCAAAAATAAAGGGTTAAAACGTAGCCGTTAAGAGTTGGTTATAAAGTACACATCGGGATTAAGAAACCGGATCTGGCGTGTGCCGGGTTAGGGCGAGAGGTGGTGGAGGGTCTAGTCGTCAGATATTTATATGCAGCAATGTATCTTAGAGTTGTTTACATTTAAATGGCGAAGTTAAGACCTCTCCCACCATGACTCTCTCTCTCATTCTCTCTGGGCTCGATTAATTAAAGACAAGTACTAGAGACATAGAGTGGGTGACTTTTGAATCCACAGTCATCGTCATCGTCGTCGTCGTTTTCGTTGTCGGAACATACCTATAAACCTACGTGAGCATTTCTATACAATCCTTGCGTGGATTATGTTTGTAAACTGTTTTTAATTACACACCATTCTCAGAATCACACCACTACCTCACCGAACCACACTCTATATATAAAAGTAAGTATATATACAACATCAAGTGGGTATATAGTTTGGTCGTTAGGTGATATCTTATTGTGGAGCTTAATTTGAGGTAATTATGTGATTTTCTCAAATTTACATTATAATATACCTAGAGTCCTAGAGGCAAACTATACTTGCCTGTAACGTAACGTATAGTATACGGGTAAGTAGGATCTGTTCCTGCATGCGCATACATACATATATTAAACATTTTGCAAAAAGGCGAACAAATTTTAATTGATATCGCATGTATAGTGTGGCTTTTATTAGTTTAATGCGCGGTGTGACATTATTTAATTATGCCCCATGGGGGGCATATTATAAATCGCAATAGTGGGATCCATGGTAAGAGGTAATAAAGGAAAAGGCGCATTCCTTGTATGAGCTATTTACAGATTTAAATGATTTTAGGTTAAAATATCTTGAAAAAGATTGCCTTTATTGCCTTCAAAAAAAAAAAAACAAAAATAGGTAATCATATGGTTTATAGTTTTTAGCACGATAAGAATTCAGAGTACTGAAAAGTAAGTGAACTTTAATGAGGGTTTTCCGATTTGTACAGAAATTGAGTACTTGCCACCTAGGCCGCACATGACAGATTTAGAAAGCAATTTAGATTTAGAAAAATAACCAATCCAATTTTCGAAATTTAATAATGTGAGGTAAATTGCAGCTTCCAACAGTTGCAACTGAATGCATCAAACATTGAAGCATGAAACCATTAAATATATAGAAGTTTTGAGTGCTTATGAAATATTGGAAATGCCCGCATAAAATAACGATATTAGTTCAATTTCATGAAGTTTTTGAAAACTCTAGTTTTAATTTTTAAACTTACTGAAACAATTTTTGGCTAAAAAATCCAAGTCTACAGGAAAAAATTTAGTTTACTCAAAGAGGAAAAAAATATTAAAAAATTCGCGTTAAAAACCTTTATTTATTCTTTTTTTAAAAATTTTACGAGCAAGTCAAGTCCTCATCTTTTAAAAAATAACACCATATATGTAAATACTTTTAGTAGCTCATAAGTAACAATTCAAATCGTTTAAGTTTTCTAAAAAAATTTACTTAAAATGGAAAAAAAATTATTTAAAGTCAACGGCTTCACCCACAATGCTGTGCGATATCTTTTTGAAAAGCCAAAATCTTCTTCTTATATTTTGTTTTTAAATAAAGCTTTTCTAAAAAAAAGTTTTGAAAAATTAATTTTCAAAGTCAAAGTTTAAAAAAAAAAAAATGAAAAAAAAATGTTTGAACTATTTTTTTCAAAATTTTATGTAGCTGTAATTTCAAAACTCAATGCTGTTATTAATTTTAAGTGAAAACCGGATGCAAAAGTTTTATGTCGTTTTCAAAAAATTAAATCACCTTTTTCTAAGAAAAATCTTTTTTTTTAAAGAGGCAGTTTGATTAATTTATGAAGTATTAAACTTGGTTGTATACTTTTTTTTAATTGTAGTTTTATGAGAACGCAATAAATTGAACCAATAGTGGATTAACCCTGGATTAATATTTTTTTCATTGATGTCTGAAAACTGACCTATCAATATTTTTGCCTTGGCCCGTGCGCAGCCGATGGGTTCTACTTGTAGAAAGTACAATTTGTATAAAGTTTGCATTGAATTTCTCTATGTCAAAAGGACATTTAAAAGGTTTTCGTTATAAATTTTTAGAAGTTTCTAGTTTACTTCGGTAAGACAGCAAAATAATCCTCGCGTTCTGAAAAAAGTTATTTTTTTGTACAGCACTTGTAACGGTTAAAAACTTTTTTTTTTTTTAAACTGGCCATAATATTTTTGTATGCGTATTTGCATACACACCCATTCACTTACGAAAGAAAAGAGAGAAATCCTCGGTTCTTAAAACCAAAACTTTTAATCAGTCCGAGATCGTGACCGATCCCAATACAAACGAAACCAAATTTTAACGTGCACTCTTTCTTCCAAAAGTTTTTTCCACTAACGACTTCCCCCACCTTTAGGACCGATGTCTCCAGACCCATCGGCCCGTCCAGGCAGGAGTCGTTAGTGGTGTCCCAAAGCGCTGGTAACCTAAGGCTTGCTGGTTGCCATGCTTAGCTCGTCGATGGGGGGGGGGGGGGATCTTGTTACTCGTTAAGGGACGAGGTTACTTTCTTCAAGCCTTAATCTGAGTTGGTAATTGATTGTAAAATTTGCCATCTTTTAAAGAAGACGGACCCGAATTATAGCGACCGATATTTTGAAACTTTCTTTTTTGTACGACATCTTCTTAGAGGAGGACACACTTAAAAAGATTTTTAAAAATTTTTTGCAAGCCTCACTCTTTTTGACTTCCCTATCACACTTATGTATGTGGAGCTTTATCAAAATTGGCATAAGTACTTTTGAAAAGCAAGATAGCAGGACTATGATATCGCTCCGATAAGTATGTAACAATAACTGAATTTTTAGAATTGTTTTAGAAGTGCATAAATCTCTCAAATCTTGGCGAGATAGTTCAGACAAAGGCTGCTCAACCTTTTCAGCAATTATTTTTTGTTGTTCTTATCTACCAACCGATTTTTGGAAACCAATTAAGAAGGATTTCTGAATTTGTTGAGAGACTACTGGCGCGGGCCAATTAAATTATTTCGTAGATTGTTGAAGAAGTTTCAATTATTTTACTTACACGTACTGACTTCCAGGCCGCACCGTTTTCTTGTCGTTTTAGAAGATTCCCTAAAATGGAATGCAGTTAATTTATTTCATATTCATGTTCATATTCCTTACACTATGCTAAATCTATTGGAAACTTTGTGCATTACAATGGTATTTAGTATTTTAACGCCATACTCGAATTTTTGTTTAGTGTTTACCATTTTGTCTTTACTTAAAGAAGCTGAAGAAGATAATAATCCAAAACTTCTAATGACACTTGAGCATCGACGTTCTCTATCTTCAAATTAAATTCGTATTCTAAACAGAATTACCCGTTTGGGTTCTCTCATAATATATATTATTTCGCAAAGCATTTTGCAGCATCCTTAAAATACCGCCACCATACTTTCCCACCCAAAACACAACCCTTCCTGAGCAGTTAACCACTAAGACAGCTTACAAAATTACTTAATTTGCATACACCATACATAAGTAAGCATTCTTCGCTACGAATTTATATATAACCAAACCGAATTGTGAAGTAGCAAATTTTCAGCAGCATTGCTGCATGTGTTTAGACACGAATTAACATCTTAAGTTTGTAATTAATCTTAACTTGGGATTTAGTCTTAAGCTAAGATCTTTTTGGGGTAAACAATATCTCCAGCATCGCAACAGCCAGCCAGCCCCAGCAGGAAGAACAGAACTCCGGTTGTAAAATTGAAAACCAGACAGGAGATAAAAAGTAACATAGATGGAAAATCTCTTGTCCGGGCTATATGAAAGTTCTGTAAGGGTGAATTTATTCTGATTTTAGATAATTTTTCGAGAATGGTTAAATGTTTGTGTGTGTTTTTCGAACGCGCACGACCGCCCGCCAGCCCCATTCTTCATTTAATTCACCTGGATCTGCATCTAATGAAATAAACCGACGACGACGCAGAAGGCTACGCGATGTTTTGAATTTCAAGAAGTTCTTGTCGGTTCATATAGTTTGCCCATTGTGATTAAGTTTTTTGCTTAGAATAGTTTGCGACCGCAATCAAGGTATCTTTTGTGGTAGTTGGTTGTTCAATTTCGAAGTTCTATGGAGGAATTACGTGCAGTGCGTTAAGTGCACTTATAAACTGTTAATAACGGAACGGAACGTGTTTTGAAGAATTGCCATAGAATTGTTAATTAAATTCGAAAGCGATATTGCGATAGTGCGGTTGGTGTAAAAACACCCCCAAAATATTGCCCATCTTCAACGACAAATTATTATAATTTTTTGCATACAAAATTATTGCATAAACAAGTGCCTCAGCGTTGCAATATTTTTAAAAGTTCGTGCGTACCTGCTGTTATTTTTTCCTCGTGTTTTTTTGGGTGATTATTTTTTACATAAACTTTTGACTATGGATAATGTTCTGGATTCGTAAAAAAATCGGGACATTATTGAGAATTGACATTGTAGATATGTTAGGTTGACGTACCTGTCAGTATATAAACTGACACACTTAGGCCAGGATTGGCTCATTGTGATACCACAGGAATCTAGAGATTTTCCTCCCTACTCGTTGAACCATTTAAAGCTTCTTATGAAGCATGGCTGTTTATGTCTTTGAGAAGTTGTTTTTTCCTCTCCTTCATCCACGCAGCTTCAGCAGAATTGGTTAGAGAAGACACCCAGCCTTGCTGCGTGCTTCCCAATAAGACGGTGTCCTGTCATGACACCAATTACGGCTAATTAGCTAATGTGCGATCTATTTAGGGACAAGAAGCATCTAGATCGACTCAGCTATAACAGTGGCCACAAAAGTGGTGATGGTATTCCACCTACGGTTTGTTACCTAATGGCATCTTGAACTAGCATGAGTTTACATGTAGCGATAGAACCATTATTTTCCAAACATGGTGCAATTGGTAGGATAGTTCCATTTCTAGCGAGTTCATCAGCCTTACAATTGCCTTTAATGTTCCTGTGGCCCGGTACCCAACAAAGGTGATTGTCGATAGAGAACGTGAAAAAATTGGGTCCCGCAATTCTGTCTATCTGCTATCTGTTCCTCGACCTACAGCCTTAACTACTGGAACGATTCTCTTCAAACTTTTTCAAGGTTTAAAAGAAAACAACAAAAGTATGACCATCTGAGCCTTAATCTTGCCAATTATCTTGCCGCGTTCTTTTTTCATTGACAGACAGGCAGCAATAAAAGCGATCTCTGCCATTCAAATCAAGTCGAAGCTTGTTTCTAGCTGTCGCGAAGAGCTTAAGGTTCTTGGTATACAGCATAATGTAAGACTCTGCTGGGTTCCTGGCCATAGTAGTGTGCCAGGAAACGAAAAAGCAGATAAGTTGGCAAGGGTAGGGTCAACACTTGAACCTTTTTTCACAGACCACAACATTGGAATCCTACTATGTGAACTGAAACTTAAAGTCGGTAACATAATGTTGTTGAAAAATCCAACGATAGATGGAATCTCCTAGAAACCTGTTTTATTACCAGGAAACTATGGCCTAGATACGATAAGAAAAGGTCCAATAGAATTTTAATTCTTAATAAACCTTCCTTAAGATCCCTTATAAGCATAATAACGGGACATAACCTACTTGGCTACCATGAAAAGAAAATGGGGCTCAGTACCGACGATCTCTGCAGTGGCTGTGGTGACGAAGATGAGCATGAACACACTGCTCATTTTCTTTGTCACTGTCCATCACTCTACCTTACTAGCCTAGACAACTACTTCTTTAACGATTTAGAAGAACTATCAGAACTCTCAGGCACGAACCTCCGTCAAGACCTCCAAATGGCTAGACGAACCATCGGATTCACAGGTTAACATTTCAAGAAGTTATAATAATTCAGGGTATCACAATGGCTCTACATTGATCGAAGTGTGACGCTAACAAAACCAACTGTCAGCCCAATTAACCTAATCTAACAAGGACCATCTGAGAATGTTTTGGTAGATACATATATTTGGGGTCAAAATTCTGTATGTTTTCAAAATTCTGCATGTCAAAACTCTGAATTTCTTCAAGTTGGTTGAAGTTTTCTTCCACCTGTGTGCACGGATTGGACTCGAAGACTTTCCGGGCAACGCTCCATTGGGGTCCATTCGCTCTACATGACCCAGCCATCTAAGTCGCTGGGACTTTGACTCGTTTGACAAGGTCAGTGACGCTGTACAGCCCGTACAGTTCATGGTTAGATCTTCTCCCACACTCTACATTTATGCAGAAATCCCCCGAAGAATTTTTCATCAACCGGGAAATAAGTGCCTTATAAGGGACTTGCTCGAGGAAGGACTTTGCTACTTAATTGTTTTCTTAGTCTGGTGTCATTGTCATGGCCTAGACAGAATTTTGAAATTCATCGTTGGAGTTTTTCACTGTTGTCGCTATTCTTTTCCAAGTTTCTGAACAACGAATTTTTCCCTCTCAATTCTTCATCGGAACAACAAACGGAGACAACAGCAGATTCCAATTTTAGAATTGTAGAGAATCTTATGACTGCATACAAAAAAAATATCTTGCGTCTTTCGACATAATATATTAAAGTTAAAGTCAAAACGTATAATATTGATCATTGTATTAAGATTCCACTTCAACCTTTGAACAAATCAAATAATAAACCATCAACAACTCAAACAATAAACAAAACAAAAAAAAAAAAACATAAAAACAATATTGCCTGTCATAAGCAGAGGTTCATCTGTTAATTTATTTCTTATGGTTAACAGGTATATACATTCAAAGAATTTCTTCAAATATAATCCCAACTTCCCCATCGTCATCATCCTCGTCATCGTTAAACTAACCATCCAAACCCCAAACATGAATTCAATTTGATGATTTCACTTGTAACTACATGCGGTGCGGCGCGGCAGCGGTGGTGGCAGCCAGCGGTGGCGTCAGTTTGGCGCGAGTGGGGGTGAACAGAGGCACAAAAGTCAATTGAGTAAACACCTTCCGCCAATACCAAAACGAAGCCAAGAAGTATTCATCTTAAGAAGTAAATAAAATTTTCACCTTCACTTACCTCCCAAAGGACTAAATAAAAGTGTACACAAAAAAATAAAAGAACTGAAGAAGGAAAACAAGAAAACTCTCTCGCACCAGCCATAGACACAAAAAGACACCATTGGCAAAAAGTAAACTTCCTTAATGGGCCAAGAGGAAAATAAATAAGCAAATAATACGAAAAGCGACAGCGAAAATGATGGAACACAAACACAAAAAAAAGAAAAATAGAGCAAACAGAAAAAAAAAACACCCAAAACCTTGAACATCAACATAAAGGACATCAACAGCTAAAAACTGCCAAAAATTGTCACTTTTGATTCGTGAGCAAATATTAGACTTTTTCTCAGAGTGCCATCTTTATTGGAATTATTTCCTTTTTTTTTGTTGTTGTTGTTACTTTCGTCTCGACCTTTATTTTTTTTTTTTTTTTTGAAATTCCCATTCGCGCAAAAGAAATCCTTCAGGACATCATCACAAGAACGGATAATGTAGAAAACAACTTCAAGTGCCTACGTACCGTGTGTGTTCTTCACACAGATCGCACAAAAAGACATGTTAACCTGATTTTCTCCCCTGGATAAAAAAATGATATATCTGAAGGAAAAAAAAAAAAAAATTGGGCACAAAGTGAAAGAGTTAGTAGAAAAAAAAAACATGAAAAAGAGTTGGGGAAGAAATTGGATGTTCAAGAGCATAAAGAGGTTGTGTAGGCGACAGGCGTTATTATCCCATCAAAAAGAGGCTATCTGGGCCAACGAGCAAATGGGAGTCAGTAAGCTGTAACTTGATGTTCCTCCAATTCAACAGAAAACGACAGTGAGGCCTGGAGATAGTAAAGTGACATAAAAACTGGCTCAGTCTATTAATATAGTTACGCTCAATAATAGTACGGTCGTCCTCTTGCCTGATGAACTGAGTAATATGAAAGGCACTTGAATTTCCACTTTGTTGCTCCAACAAAAATCTTTTAACAATTTTTTTTTTCGAAAAACATTGTTTGACGAATTTTGTCAGACATTTTTTTCGACTAATTTTGTTTTTACAATTTTTTTGTCGCTAAAAATTGAAGTTGTGGAAAAAAGTTTTATCGAGAAAAAAAAACTGTCAGAAAAAATTTCAAAAAAGACATACAAAATTTTTCTGATGTTTTTTTTTTTGATAAAAATGTTTTCACAATCTCAATTTTTAACAGTTTTTGTTTTTGCAGTTCAAAAAAACTGTCCACTTGATTGTTCCCTGATAATTTTTTTTTTGAACAATTTTTTTGAACCACCTTCGAGGGTAAACATTTATTTCGAAAAAAATTTATTGGATTTAGTTTACTTTAAAAAACGTTTTTGTTTGAAAATTCCTTGTAACCCGCAAAATATGTTGGAACGCTCATTAGCGCAATACAATTGAGTTAACGGTAAAAAAAGATATGAGCACCTTACATAAGTGACAAAAAATATAAAAGAAAAAATGTGAGGGTGGAATTTTAGGAAAATGCATTTTTTTAAACACAATCCTGAATTTTCAAAACTTAGTAACATTTATTTTTTTATTTGAAATATGTATGTATTTTAACTTTTTCTAAAAAGTCAAAAATGCGGTTTTTATAGAAGTATTAACTTGCTTCCAAAACTTCCAAAAAGTGTTATTTATTTTTTTTTAACAACCTTTAACTTTTTTTTTTTATAATCAACACGCGAACAAGGGGATTTTATGTACCCTTTATATGTCAGAGACACAGTGCGAGCTTTAGGTAAGCAGGAGGAGATTTGAAAGGAGATGTCGGTGAATTTCAGTACATTACAAATGGAGGGAAAGACAGAGTGTTGAAGGGTATTCCACATTTGCGTAGTACGGCTAAAGAACAAATCCCTGTACTTGACAGTACGACCGAAGTTGGGTTCAAGAGTAAACTGATGAGCATTCCTGGAAGCGCGAGTATTGCGGTTGAAACCTTTGGAAGGGATGCACCTGGCTATTTCATTAGAGCACTTACCGTAAAAGTAACGATAAAAGAGTGAGAGACAGGAGACGTTACGCCGGTGTTCAAGTGACGTAAAAGTATCGATGATGTTCCTGTCTTCGATCATTTTGAAGGCTCGTCTTTGTATACTGTCCAAGAGGCCCAAGCTGGAGCACCAGCCCAGAAATGGGAGTTATACTCAAGCTTTGGACGTATATAACTTTTAAAGATAATAGCCAGATCAGAAGGGGAAAAGAATTTCTTGCATCTCCAAAGGAAACCTAAACAACTTGCGGCATTTTTGGCGACGACGTTAAGTATGTGATCATTCCACAAAAGATGGTTTGTGATACTTTGTTGGACCATCACGTTCAAATGTTTTTTTGAATTTGTTGGTTCTAATTTGCATTAACCTACTGTTAATTTTCTTAAGAATAAAGATTGTGAGAAACACAATTCTAAAAAAAGAATAACAAAAAAAAAATTTTTTATTTAAAAACCTGACCAATTTTTGACTGTGGTAAAAATATGTTAATGTTGAAAAATAAAATAGTAAAAAAAAATTTCAAAAACTTCAGGAATTTCAAATTTTTATCATTCTTAAAAGTTTCTTCAGTATCGATAAAGTTGTTGCAATTTTATAGAATAATAATTTATCTCCTTTCATTTCATTTTCTTTTATTTTATTTTATTTTATTTTATTTTATTTTATTTTATTTTATTTTATTTTATTTTATTTTATTTTATTTTATTTTATTTTATTTTATTTTATTTTATTTTATTTTATTTTATTTTATTTTATTTTATTTTATTTTATTTTATTTTATTTTATTTTATTTTATTTTATTTTATTTTATTTTATTTTATTTTATTTTATTTTATTTTATTTTATTTAAAAAAGTTCTTTTAGATCCTTTACCTCTCAAACAATGTATCACGCCGTTTTGACCATAGTAATTATTCAGATTTAAAAATTAAATGTGTTAACTTTTGAAGACGAAATCGCAGTACATATTTAAATAATTTTAATTTTTAGTACGCAGAAGAGCTCAAGCTTCTAAAATATAAAAAAAAATTCCAAGTTTCAAACTTCCAACTTAATATTAACCTGTCCTTTGTCAAATAATGTAAGTAGTATATACATATTACTTTGTCTAAAAATTCAATAAAATTATAAAATTTGGTGCAGAATCTTTAAACTTCCCAAATTTGTGTGGGAATTTATTTTGCTTTTCGAATTCCTAAAAATATTTGAGAAATTCTTTTTTTTGGTTTTTCTTTTTTTTTGATTCAAAGATTCAAATAAATCCTCTGAATGGTCCCAATGGCCGATTTATTTGCATATATGAAATCTAAGGTTTCAGTGCATTTTCAGAATGTTTGAGCTTCACGCCAAATGTCGAATTTGATTGTAAATTTGTGTTTTTTTTTCTTCTATATATGCTCACTCGATTTTATTTTATATTTTCTTTCTATACTCTGCGAGTTATGTCTCTAACAACTCTCCTCGGCCCTTGAATGCCACATTCTTTATCACATAACTTCCGAGGCATAGTATATTCTGCTACTTGCCCCTGATTCCGATTCTAAAGCTCACACAACCAAATTGCAAAATTTATTTATGGGAAAATTCTATTTGAATAATTTTGCTTCAAACGAGCACCACTACTTCGACACTGCTACTCTGATCCTGACAAAAAAAAAAATAAAAAATAAACTGAAACGAAAAAATGGCAAAAGACGATGAATCTTGGCTTTCATGTTTTGAATGCCTCGCTATTTGAAGGGCTGTTTTTTTTTTTTTTGAAGAGATCCACAGGATTCTAATAGTGAAAGAGATTGTCGGGAGATTAGATGTAATTCGATTCGCTAGGGTTGAAAGGAGTATGACTTTGGAGTCGGTATAGTACGTCGTCTCGTCTTTAACTGAGAAGAAGCAAAAAAAAAAAATACAGATTTGGGGCTGGCTTTAAAAAAATAAAAAATAAAAAAAAAACGAGGGGTATTTTCGACATTTCAAATGTTTAAGAAGAAAGCTGATAATCTGAGTATTTCTTCTCTATTCAATCTTCTGGGTATATATTTTATTTTGTTGAATTAATTCAATAGAATTTGTGCTGCAGAATCACTTTGTATAAAACCAACAAGTTAGAGAAAATCCATATTAAAGTATAAAAGAAGAGAGGAATTTGATATGAATGTGGAGGAAATACATAATGGTCTCCTATGGTATTATGTTACTATTTCTATATTGGCATTATTATATTGTTTTCAAATTTCTTTTATAAAAGATTTTTTTTTGAAATTTTTTTTTTTTTTGGTGTAAATATGAGGCGAGCATCTACGAGTCCTTCAATAAATTTAAGAAGCCATTCTGGGGGCATTGTGTTTGAATGATATATATTTTTTGGTTGTTTCTTTTCATTAAAATATTTGAACATTATTTATTTTTTTTATTGCAGTTGTTTGTTAAAGTTTGACCTACAAGAGTTTTGGTATTGTCAACGAAAGCTCAAAAATATTATGTTGTATAGACAGACTATTGTTTGATATATTATTTGTAGGCCTTACTCGAATAAATTAGGGGTGAATGCGGAAGTTATGGGGATTTATTTTTTTTTTCGTCCAGCATATTTGTCCATTTTGTTTTAAATTGCCAATTTATTATTTAAAAAAGTAATAGGAAGAATCAGCCTGGAACGATGTCGAACAAGCTGGATTCAGCATTGAATTTTCCAGATTAAGGGCACAGATGGATCCAAATGTCACAATGGAAGGTTGACAGAAGAATTTGAAATCGAAAGTGGGGTTAGGCAGGGCTGTATACTTTCACCAATATTTTTCCTGTTGTTGATCAGTGATGTTCTGCCACCAACTTTGCCGATTGAAAATGGAGGAATTCACTCAGTAATTAAACCTGAAACACTTTCACCACTCGGACGAATTATGCTTGCTCTTTCATAGCATCATGGATCAAATGCCATAAAGAGTGGAAAGAGAAGCCAAAATCGTAGGGCTACAGATCAATAAGGCAAAACTAAAAGGAGCAGCCTTGGAACTTGTTCATCTTGTCAAGTAAACATTTCTAGACAACCAGTAGTGATGGTTGAAAATTGCCAATATCTTGGAAATACTGTCTCTTCTGACGGCAGAACTGAGTTAGATATTAACAGCCGAATCGGAAAAGCAAAGGCTGCGTTTTGTGTGCTGTCCACAATATGGAGAAACATCTCTAAAAGTTTAAAGACCAAGCTGTGACTGTTGAGCATTTTCTTACTGAACCACATCTTCAATGATAAAAATTAATAGATTTTGACTATGCGCTTCGAAAGGCAACGAGTGCATTGCGAGTCACTTTCACTTAGACAGGCAGACGAGTAGGCCGATCTAGAAATACCTGGCGAAGAACGGTCGAAGAGGAATCAGCAGAAAAACTGTTACTTCATTAATAATGGATACGACCAAAAAAAAAAAAAAAACAATATGAAGCAAACTTCTACTTTAACCGACGCACGGTGGTCATGCGGTTCTGTCTGGGAGACTGGGATGACAACTCTCCTGCTCCACTGATTCACTTGTGGGTTTCGCTGAGTTAAGCGCAGCAATTGTCGACAGACCTTCCCATTTTAGAATGTTCCATTTCTGAGGCAAATTAAATGTTTAGTTTCTACACCGATAGTGTTGGACTGGATTCTCAGAGCATCTTCTTATTGCAAAACTAAAATTTTAACTTTTGGAATACTGAAATGAACAAATTTTACAGATTTTTTATTTACTTAACAAAATTTTGGGTCACCGATGCTACCTAAAAAAAACAACAATTTTTTTTACAAATTTGAGGTCACTGAAAACGAAAATAACATTAATTTTTTTTCAAAAAATCGTTTTCGAGATATGCTCAAAAAAGGTTTTTTTGGTCTATTTTTCGAACACTGGCTTATATCTCTTAAGAGATGTTTTTAATTTACATATAGTAAATTTTTTTGGAATGATAACACTTTCTGCTTTCCAATCGTATACGGTTTGTTATAATCGGATGCGAACTCATTAAGAGACAAGCGATCAAAGATTTTTTCGAGCTTTTTTGAAAATTTATCATTCTCAATTGAACCGTGTGTATAGAAAAAAATATAAAAATATTTTTTTAGTTCAAATAAAATATATTTTTATAACGAAAATTTGAAGACCAAATTCGTTAAAATTGAACGATAAATCTAGAAGCAGAAGGTGTTATCTTTCCAAAAATATTTACTATATGTTAATTTCAAAAGATCACTTAAGAGATATAAGCCAGTGTTCGAAAAATAGACTAAAAAACCTTTTTTTGAGCATATCTCGAAAACGGTTCTTTGAAAAAAAAATTAATGTTATTTTCGTTTTCAGCGACCCCAAATTAGTAAAAAAAAGTTTTTTTTTTTTTTGGGTAGCATCGGTGACCCAAAATTTTGTAAACTAGCGTAGGTATTTAGCTAAATTATTTGAGGCCGTCAGTGCAATAGTGGCGTAACCCACTTTTTTTCAAAAATGAGTTTTTCATGAAAATGGGTCCCTTAATATATCTATTTTAATACAAAAATAGTTTTATGCAGCTATCTACACTCAAAACCAGATGGCACTCCAAAAGATGTTATTGCATTTTATAATTTTATCATAGTTTGAGTGCAATAGTGGCGTAACCTTCATACTTCTCTAAGAAAATGCTTGCTTTGGTATAGATTGTGACCATTTGCTTTTGTATACATAATATGGGCAGTGAAAAAGTTCACATGTAAGTTTGGCATAAGTCTACAACGTCAAGAAACTGGATCTTGTTTTATGCAATATTTAAAGAACGTACACAGGACGGTTTAAAAAATTATTATTTATTCTGCCCAATGGTTGGGCCAAAATAGAAATATAAAACTTTCCCTGTTGTGCCAATTTATGGTATCCCATCCCAATTTTATAGTTCAAGAAATGGACCATAAATTTTAAGCTAGTGGCCATTCCTCATTGCCATGTGACAAAGATTTTGATTTAATAGAGAAGAATAAAAAATTTTATAAAGATATCTCCGTGCCAGATGATTGGGTTAACGTCAATTCCTCGGCCAGAAAGGAAAACCCATTTGGAATTGTGAAAATGACTTCATTTGATTTTTTTCTACAAAATCTCTGGAAGAAAATATCACAAACAGGAAAATGTCCATTTCTAATTCCAAGGTTGAATGGCTTAAAATTCAGTGGTTACATTTCGAAAACAATAAGACATTTTCAATTTTTTAATTTAAAAACGTCAACAGGTGTTCCAATTGAAATATTTGACGTTTTATTAGACGAGGAGTAAAATCATTAAAAAAATAAGTAAAAATGTTGGTAATTTTTTATTGTTAAAATATGAACTATGAAAGAAATAAAAAAAATAATATAATAAATTTGACGTAACCTTTCTTTTTTCGTTATTTTTAATGAAAACCATGAATGCAATAGTGGCGTAACCCACTTTTTTTTCCAAAATAATGTTGAATTTAAAAAACCCTACAAAGTATGTCTACTTTCAAACTCTTTTACGTTTTCAGATTATTCAAAAATGTCAAAGGGAAAATACAAAAAATGTTTAAAGAAACCCTGTTTCTTAAATCTCTCCTAGCTCTAAAGTGAATTTTATGGGTACGAATAGAATAGTACGCCACTATTGCTCTCACGGCCTCATTTATCTTCAGGCAAATGTTTCAATTTCAAAACTGTGTCCTTAAATTTTTTATGAGCTCAATATTTGATATCGATCAAAAATTTCTATTTAAAAAAATCTATGGGACAACAAAATACATTTTTAAAGAAAAAACGGATCATCAATTTGAAAATTAGGGTATTTTTAAAAAGAATTAAAGTTCCTTCGATATTATTTTGAGAATTATTCAGAACGAAAAAATGTATTTTTCATTGAATTTTTTCATGATGGATGAGGATTACAAAATCTTAAAGAAATTCTATCATTATTTTTTAAATATCAATAAATATTTTGTTTTCTATAACAATCTTAACTTATTTTTCAGTTAAATTCATTAAAAAATTTACTTACTTATGTTTACCTTAGTATTAAGATTTGAAGAATTTAGAAATCATAAAACAAAATTGGACTCTTTCCTACCTACCTTCCTACATTCAGAATTTTGTTGTTTCAAAAGTGTTTCTTTAAAAGAAGAAGCTTATTGTTTGTTTAAATCCATTAAATTATACTTTCAATATTATATTAAAGTTCAAGAGGTGATGATATTTGATCCCATTTCGTTCAACAAAAAAAACTTCCCTAAGTCCGCAACCATTTCTATATTTCTTTCATTTTTTTTTCTATTTTGTTCTGTATCCTTTTTCTGTCAATGCTGTTTAAATCTAGTAAATACGATTTACCGATTTGATTCTATAATTTTCTTTCTTTCTCAACTTTATTATTCCCCCCTCTTGATGCCCCGACCGTTGCCGTTGGTCGGTTGTCCATCGAATCTGTTTGAAACTTTTATTTTATTTATTTTTTTTTTTTGCAAAAGTTTACTTAAAATCAAAACTTTTCCCATAATAATAAAGTATCACAACAGGACAACAGGCACATAGAATAAAAGATGTGTGCGTGTGTTCACATTTAAACCCCCTCATTTTATAATTCCAATTCTATGCCATAGGTAATATGTCAGAAAATATTCTAGAAAAAAAAACTTTTCCCTTTTTCTTGAGTAGCCATCGAAAAAAAAAATCATAAAAATAATATAATACATAGAAAAAAAAACCATAACGGAAAGTTTGTTTTGGGCATTTCCTTCAAGATGTTCCCTTTGCCCATAAGGTGGATTCAAAAAGTCAAACCACCAACAGAAATACAACAAAATAAAAAATAATGTTAAGCAAAACAAAAACAAAAAAAAAACATGAACTTACCATAACCCCAAAACTCACAGGATCAAAAAGGACAGCCGGATGGACGTCGTCGTACATGATGGTAGAAAAATGTTAAGTTTTTCAACTCGATGCATTTTTATTATGACTTGACTTTGCCAACCTATTCGTGTAAAGGAGGCCCCGTCCACCCTGCATCCATTTTTTTTTTTTGGGGTGTTGCAATGTGGAACGTCTAGGAGAAGGAAACTAAAATGATTATAAGAATCCACTTATTGGTGCTTGTTGAAATTGTGTACCGATATATATTCATATGGGGTGCTGTTGAAATTTGCATGCACACCAGAGTGAAAGGATGGACAACAAAGTAACGTCCTTTGCAGTATTTTTTTTCTTTTGTGAAGGAGTTTTTTAACCAATTTAATCGACAAAAACGTGTTGAAACTTTACCGAGTGCTAGAGAAAGTTTTTTTTTTTTTTTGAATTCCCAGTTCTGTAGTAAAAGTTTGAACAAATGTTCAGTGTGGGAGTATATTTGTTTTTTTAGAGTTTTTTTTTATACAAATTTGCCAAGCATATAGTTAGAAGTACAAGAAATGCTTTTACTTTGATTGCTTTGAGCTCAAAACACAAAAAAAGCAAGCATCAGGGTGTTTTAGAACGTCTTATGGTTGTTTTGATACCAATTTGCATTTAATGGCCAATGTTTGTTTTATATAAAAATTTATAAGACAATTGAATGTAAATACCTAATTGAATTTTTGTACACTTGAATTTAGGGAAGACATATTGAGAGCGGTTTTTTGCACCTCATTGTTGGGATGTTCGAAAAAATTTATACAATCTGAGCTTCATAAATCTTCAAAAACGGTCAGTTATTTAGGTTAGGATTGGCCACGAGACGAGACTTTTGTAGCCTACTCCCGGTTTAGTCAACATTGACGAATCGTTCGTTCTTGTATGGTTAGGTCTCGTCTCGGTTTTGTCCTGGCAAAAACTCAGAATCTCTCAATTCACCGAGTAAGTCTAGGTCCAAAACTTATAGTCTCATCTTGCCTCATTTGCTTATCTCGTTTCGGTCTTGTTTCTCAAGACGAGCCTACTTTCGGTCTTGTGGCCAGCCATAATTAAGGTAAACTACTAACAAAAAAATGTTTAAGTTCAAAATTTTAACTCTAGCAGCTAATTTCTAGAATTACATTTTTTTGGAGGTTTTAGTAATTGTAGAACCAAGAACTGCTATACTATTATTAAGTTAATCGGACCTGTTCTGTCCGTCAGTTTCTCCGGTTCCTGGAGATGTATTTCAACTCTTTCCAACTCTTCCCTAGTTGTGATGATTTCTCTTCGACCGTTCTTCATCAAGTACTTCTAGGTAGCGCCCGTTTGTCTGGTTTCGCCCAGCGTTTCATTACGTCGCTTGACTGGCAATCCACTCGTTACCCATTCGAAGCGTTTGGTCGAACTCTTTTCAATAACGTCTTCGTATGATAGTTTAAAAATTGAAGTGGTGCAGTCCTTTAAATACCTTGGGTCAATGGTAGCAGTCGAAAATAATATAGAAGAAGAAACACGCGGGCGGCTGCTCAATTCCAACAGAGCCTACTATAGTCTGTCAAAGCTCTTCAAATTCAGAAATCTCACCATAACTTCAAAACTGCTGCTGTACAGGACCATTGACCTGTCAGTACTCAGTACTCCGAGACTTGGGTGCTTAGCAAAAGACATTCCGACCTCTTAGCCGCGTTCGAGAGAAAGTCTTAAGGAGAATTGTTGGCCCCATATGTGAGGAAGGACGATTCCGGAGACGCTACAATCATGAATTGTACGCAATCTACCGTGAAGCAGACAAAGTGACAAAAATTAAGCTCGCATGAACGAAGAGGAACCAGCTCGGAAAGTCCTTTGTGGTACATTCTTTGGTAGACAGCAGCGTGTAAGACCATGCTTGCGCTGCTGGAGAGATGGCGTAGACCAGGACGCCCGAAGCCTTGGGGTGCGCAATTGAAAGGCGTTGGCTCGAGACCGGGATATGTGGAGAGACTTGTTGAAAGAGGCCAGGACTAGACCCTGGTTGTCAAGCCGATGATGATGATGATGATGATAGTTAAAATGGGTTTCTAACCCTAACTCCTTTGAAGTTCATCATTGTTGATACGATTGGGTCAGCAAAACTTCAAAATACTGTACAGGATCTATTTTCGAACGTTTGTAACTATTGTGACAGCAGTGTAACTTTCCAAGTTCTGCATTCATAAAAAAGCACAAATTCAACATTGGAGTGGGTCTTTAAGCTTATACCTGGGTAGTTAAGCTTATAGAGGTGATTTTTCATATTTTGGACAGTCTTACGAAGGCAGACTTTGTTTACCCAATTTTGTTCCTAGAATCCGGTTCAGTTCTACGGCTCCGTAAGTAGAGACAATACTTCCAACACACTGAAAATTTTCTAGCATCTCCACTGGTTGTCCAGAAATATTTACTTGAGCAGATGAGAAAGTTCCAAGGCTGATGCTTTTGGTTTTTGACGTTTTGATGTTTATCCCAACGACTTCAGCTTCTTTTGCATTATTGTTAATCGAGATCTATTACTCTACGAGAGAGTAAACATTTTTTGGCGGCGTAATTCAAGTGTTTGAGGAATGATTTCAGAGTCCACATTACTTATCCCCAATAGGAACAATGTTGGTGATAGTTTACAGCCCTGCTTAAGCCCACTTTGGATTTCAAACTCTTTTGGTAATCATCTTTTGTACAGAACATGGCATTTAATCTAGGATGCCTCTACTGCTCGATCCAGGAAGATCGATCTCGCAATTGTGCCTTTTCGTCGAATGCATTTTCAAGGTGTTCTTTTATTCTTTTTAGGATGATTTTTGCTATTACTTTGGCACGGAAGCACTGAAACTTGGCAACTTGACAATCATTTCTTTATTTCTCACTATTCAGAAAAGCTCTATGCTTCCTAAGCTCTCGCAATGAGTTTGTGCAGTGACCGAGCGACCGGGTGACCGATATTGTTGACACTGCTCGTAAGAACTCTACGGGAATACCATCAATTCTAACCGCTTTGCTTTCTTCAGTACAGATTTATTCTCTTGGTAACTTCTTACTTCCCACGGGTCCTCATCCGAAACTAGGAGTGATCCATCTATTTCTTTAACCTGATGTTATTCAGAGCTCTGTGAGCTTGTTGGTAATTCTGTTGATAGATCTAATGTCACACGTTTTTGTTGCGTCTTCTGCTTCTGTAGCTTTTGCCAATGTGTTGATCTTGTTGCCCTTATCACGTTCCACGCTACGGTGAACTTCTCTTATCTTCAATATCAATGCTATGGGTTTTTTTTTATAAAGACAAAACTCCATTCTTGTAGTTGCTTTTCAAACCGAGCAGTTTCAGCAACAGTTTCCGAAAAAATAATTTTCAAACTAAAAATTAAAAAAAAAATTTGGTCTCTTAAATTTTTTTTATTTCCGGCTAAAATGATCACATCATTGGACTTCTGTATTTGACATCTTCCCGCATAAACGGGGAGCCCACTTTCCAACTATTTTGCTCTAATCTTTGTCCAACCTACACTCCCTAATCTGTCTTCCCCACTTATACCAGATCACCCTGTATAAAATTTAAATTATAAATGTGCTTTCACCGATATTAAATTATCCACAATGAAAATTTCTTCAAGTCTTCTATTATAATAAATGACACAAAAAAAAAAAACAAAAACTGTAATCCTTCAATAATTTGAGTTTTTCCCTCTTCTAGACCAAAAACAAAAATTAACAAAAAGAAAAAGAAAATGAACAAGAAAGAAGAAGAAAAAAAAAACTCCCTAATTCATTTTGCAAGTCTCCCATTTCTCGCTAATTAAAGTGTGGGTAACTTGTTGCCACATTCAAGTAAATCTTCTTCCACTACTCTTCTTTCGTTTTAGTTTTTTTTTTTTTTTTTAATTTTATAACAGGATGGATAACCTCCTTTCGTCCTTTCTAGCTAATGAAATCACTGTCACCAGCTCTTCTAGCGCTCTATGGCTCTTGTTCAAATCGATTACTGTGAATGACAAAGGAATCCCTTAAATCTCCAATTACTCAAGTTCTAAGGACGTATTTTAAAATCTTAAAAGCTAGCATGAGAGAGAGAAAGAGAAAGATAGAGAGCAGGAGCGGAATATATACATACGCCTTCATCTCTATGTATATTTTTAACACTCCGACAAAAGGATAATGAAAAGTGCGGATAAGTGTGGGCGGCTTAAACACTCTTAAATTGAAGTTTTGTTGGTATTGCTCCGCATAGTATCCCCATCAGCAACAAGAGTGCATTATCATCAGAACAGTCGACGACAGAGGGGTGGGTTATTTGTGGTTACTGAGAGGGGGTGAGGGTTTGTATAGGAAAAGAAAACAACCTTAGATAAGGCAACAAAAAAAAAGGAACTAAGTAAAACACTAAAATCAGATTTGCGGTGAAAGGATGCTTTCCCTATACTATACAAGGGGTATAGTACATATCTATATGTTTCTCGCCCCCTCGTGGTAGTTAAGAAATTTCCCTTTGGAAAAACGATTTCCCACCCGTAAATGTTCCTTTGTTTTTGTACGAAATTCACTCGAAATCTCATTATCCGTTGCGTAGCTGATAAAAAAAAATAACTGCAAACCCCCAACCGAGTAACTGCAGGATTCTTCTTCTTCTGCAAAGACGTTTATTCAACTTCTTTTTTTTTCTTCTCTTCTTTATTGTTTTTTTTTTGTTCTTAAATCTTTAGCGGTGTGAAGGAGATGTGCGAATAAGGATTGTATAGATATGGGGGGGGGGGTGTAGTTTATGTGTGCATAGCTTTTGTGCTTCTTTGGTGCTCCTGCAGGAAAATGGGACTTATCTAGGATCGAGTTGGGTTTAGAAAGTTGTACACAATGTCAAAGCAGGGTATTTGATGAAGGATTTTTTGGGATAAGACATCAAGGGAAGAAAAAGCGGTAAAGAGTCTTAAGTTGTAACAAACAAAATAACAAAAACAAAATATAAAATGTTAAAATAAAAGACTGTTTCGGTTTGAAGATTGATTGATAGCTGCATGATATTTAAAACAGTGATGCATTCTCATACTGAAATTAAATTAAAATCAAATGATTCTTACTATATTTTAAAATACTTTAGAACAAACAAAAGAAGATCAAAAAAAAAAAAACAAGAAAAATATGAAAAACCATAAAACTCAATATTTGAATTGCTGAAATAAACCAAAACCAAAAATGAGCTAAAAACTGAAGATTTCATTTTAAAAAATATTTTTGGAAAATTTTATGCGGGATTTTATTACTATACATAAAAGACCCCTTTATCCATCAAACCGTTTATGAGAATATTGAAAATGAAATCTCTGGTTCTATGGCAGGTACCCTTAATAACGGTTTATAGAAAAATATTCTTCGAACAAATTATTTTGATTACTTACAAAACCCCACTGAAAGATTTTTATCAAAACCGTTTTAGTCATTTCCGAGATAAATATGTTTTGTCTTAACGGTTATATGACATTTACCGTTATTTTTGAAGTAAAACTTTGTTGAAAAGCGGTAGGGTTGAGGTACAACCGGACAAACACAATTGAGGAAGCTACATAGTTTCGGGTCTGATTTATATCTCCTAGTTCAATTTTTTTTTAACAATTCAAACGCCTTAACAAAAAATGTCCAATTTTAGTTTTGAAAGAAAAAAAAAAACTGAGTGCAAGTAAGGCAGCTGTCAAAGCCATCAACTACAAAGTAGGTCCAGGCAAGACTTAGCCAGGGTTGTTGCGGTATGTCCCGGATAATGGCCTATAGGAGTTCATGCAGCGAAGTTGGGCATTCCTCACAACATGTTTTACCGTAGTGACGAACGCGAAAGGGAAAAAGTAATCCCTTTCCTCTGCAAATGTCCTGCTTTGGCAAACATTAGAATGCAATCCCTTGGAAAAGCATTATTTTACGAACTCGACGAGCTATCTTTGACGAAGATCAGAGATCTGATTTTTTTTTCTCAATGCAACCAAATGGCTCTAATATGCTCCGCTTTGAAGCTTCTCTGTCAAATTTCAATGTGAACGATCTCTTAATTAGTGAAAGTTAGATGAGCACAAAAATGGGTGCTCATCTGACCAATTACAACGCCCTCTCTAAGATTTCTGGACGCTTAACAAAAATCCCACGCCTCTCTCTCCCCAAGATGGTAAATATTAAAGCTGTCATTTTATTTGTTTATAGAATTTTTGATTAATGGATTCAAATCTTTAAATTTTCTCACTTTTCAATATTTTTTCTTTAAACAAATTTCATTTCACGTGAAATAAAATAAGCTTTCAAAAAAATTAAAATAAAAAAAAAAATTGCTATTGAAATACATTTAACTCAAATTTCACGATTTTCTTCCTTGACAAAACATGAAGTAAATTGTTGAAAAAGTGTATTTCTGTTTTTTCCAAAATTAAAAACTAATTTAATCGGTTAAGAAATTGTGGAGTCCTAGACTATTGAAATTAAAATGCACAAAACAATAAGATTTTGATTTTGGGCCGTTTTAATTACCTACAAATTATTTTCACTGTAATACAATGTAATTAGTTTCTTATCTTAAAAACATGTGTGAGTTAATAAAAATACTAGTCGGTTCAGTTGAACTTGATAATTGGAAAACCTGTTCGGGGTTACGAATTTACAAGTGGCTGCGGTGCGTGGTGCGATGCGTAGTGCGTCGGCCTCCCAATCGCTAGGTCGTCAGTTCAAGCCTCGCTCGGGCAATTTTCAAAATTAATTGAACATAAACGACTTAGCACCACTGAAAGGAGTCTGATGATCGGGTTGATCCCCGTAAAATAGCTATAACTCCAGCCATTGAACTTGGTGGTAACACACACAAGTTGTTGTTGTTCATTCAAAAACCTTCAATATAAATTAATCTCACAGGCAGCAAGCTGCACGTATGACAAGCAATACAAAAAACCCCTTCAATTTTAAATGTCCCATTCAAGATTATCAAAAACTCCTGCTCATTAAATTTTGAAGCAGTATTGATTGAATAGTTTGTAGTGAAAACAACAAAAAAAAAATTTATAATTCAAATTTATGCGAATAAAACGCAATAGATCGATGACGAAGTAAAATATAAAATTGATATAAATTCAAATGTCCTACCCGTTTGCCATGTTCGTTGGCGTCATTGTTGTCTTCATCCCCAGAAGATGTTGACTCTGATAAATTATTTTAATGCTTTTCGATTTGTATCTTCATTTTTTGTTGTAAGTAGTGTCAAGATGGTTGAATTAAGGGATTTTCTACAAATAATTGACACGAACTTGAACACTGAAAACTAAATATACCTTCCTTCATAAAATCAGTTTAAAAATATATTTATTTATCTCTGAATGTAGATATGAAACATCTATTTAATTATTTTTTTTTTTGAATATAATCACCGTCATGTCACGTTCTAATAGTTTCGGAGGAACAATGTATTTTACTGTTACTATTGCTTTTGTTTTTCGTAGTTTAAATAATTTTTAGAAATACTGAGCGAATGCAATAACAAACATTTAATTTTCTCTTTTCTTATTTCTTTAACTAGTAAATACCAAGTGTTGTGAAACAAAAAATCTCAATACATTATGTACCTCTTATTTCGAAGCCAATTAAAACATTTCTTAAAGCTAGAAAGTTGAAAACTTAACCTTAAAAATATATAAACATAGCATTAGATTCTCCTTTCAACACTAGCGCCGCCGCGCCGCGCCGCTGCCGTAAGCACAGCAGCAGTGAAGCTGTTAATTTAATTTTATGCCAAGTAAGTTACTTTAACTGCAGCAAAAAAAAAAAACAAAAAAAAAACAAAAAAAAACAAACTTGCAACATTTTAATTTACTTTCTCGAATTGAATCTGATTATTTTGTTGTATCCACAAAACCTTTACAAAATATATAAGACCGTCTTGTATACACAAAGATCTGGAACTCTTTCTCTTTCTTTTTATTTTTTTTTTTTTATTTTCTCATACTCACAGAGTTAGAATTTTAACCTTCGTTTTAATTAGCAGATATCGCACCTTCTAGAGATGTTTTTTTTGTTGAAATCTGTATAAGAATGCATCAGCCGCGGTTACCACTTGGGTAATTTTTAGAAGAACTTGATTAAAGTTTTCTTTCGTTGATTGGAAAAAATGAGGAAGAGTCTAAGAAAAAAAAAAAAAAGTTAAAAGTTGTTACCTTGGTAGGGTGGACGGTGGACCATGTTTTAGAAATGTTCTAATTTGGTTCGATACTTATATACTTGTAGAGCATTAATGGTGCGAATTTAACAAGGTTGTAGAGCAAGTGGTGACCTATCAAAACTCTACTTGTTCCTACCAAATCATAACCGTAATTTTTTTTTCAGTTTGCACAAATCCATACTTTTGAATACTTTATAGCTAAATTATTCTGACTTGAATTATGACTCAATACTAATTTTCTGTTTTAAAAACTGAAAACTTGTTATGTTTCTGCAGTTTCAAAAAAACTATATATAAGTACCAAATAAAGGCTCAAATATAAATTTATAACCTTTGGAACACAATCGAAAACATAGAAAAATATTCAAAATATTTTTGAAGAGTTATAATTTCAATGAAAAAAAGAATTTCTAAAATCTGAATTTTAGTGCTTAGCTTCACTTTGATGTCTCAATTTTTTTTTTTTTTTAAATCGAGCTATTTCCATTTTTTCTATATCCCACGTTTCTTTATTTCAAAACGCGAATGGATATATCAGCAACATAAATGGTCAAATGTCATTTGGCAAAAAAAAAACACTTGATCAATAACAAATGATTTAATAAAAACAGCACAACAACAAATTGCGAAATAAACTTTGTGAAGTGACTGAAAATTTTTGAAAAAAAGCGAAATTAGAGGTCGTGGCGCGATGATTTGCGTGGTCGCCTGTCAACCTCATGGTCACAGGTTCGATCCCTGCCGCAGTCTATGTCATGTTTTTATTCCATTATAATAATCTCTATCATTGTTGGGCAGCTGGTTTGCTCATTACATGTTGTTCAGGCATAACACTAACAACATGTGATTGAGTAAATATGACAACGAACAAAATAATGCGAATTATAAAGGGACATTGATATAAGACACGGCATTTCTACTCTTTAGCCCAGCCGCCAACCCTGGAGATAAAATCTGAGACAACCACCACCTTCAGTCTCAGTACCTCGCGCCACACACCTTTCCATCCTAACATCCTAACCTATCTTTCACGCCCGCGCTGTGTTGAAAAAAACATATAAAGGGTACACAAAAATACCTTTGAGCGCGCGCAAATTAAAGAAAAAAAAATAAATAAAGTCGCGAACTATTAATTACTAAATGATCATAAAACTTATTTACTTAGTCCGGGTCGGACTAGGGCCTCAAGCAACATGCTTCTCCAGCCAGCTCGGTCCCTAGCTAACCTCCAGTTTCGCACGCCAAGTTGGCTGAGGTCCTCTCCTACGTGCGTGCGCCTCCTGAGTCGCGGTCTTCCTTTAGGCGGGATTGGTTTCGAAGACTTTCCGGGCCGGAGTGTTGGGGTCCATTCGCTATACAGGGCAGTGTCGCTGTACAACCCGTACAATTCATGGTTAAATCTCTTCTTTACTCTCCATCTATGCAGACGGACTAAAAATCACCCGAAGAATTTTTCTCTTTAAGCATCTCAAAACGTTTTCATCTACCTTTAACAAGGTCTATGCCCCTGCGCCATATATAAGAACCGGGATGATAAGGGTCTTAAAAAGGGACACCTTAGCTGCCGAGAGAGAACTTTGCTACTCAATTGAATTCTTAGTCCAAAGAAACAGCGATTGGCAAAAGTTATTCTTCGTTCGATTTCAGCGCTGGTATCGTTGTTTGAATTCATAATGATCATAAAACATATTAAATAAATAACAAAATTTTAACTGCCAAATAAATTTTCGAAGTAAGAGAAATATTTAACAGCTAAAGCGAAACATAGAAATAACAAATGAATTTTGCCAAACAAAAAATAAATTAGAAATTTTTCAAAAAAAATCCTGAAGTACCTTCTTCTGCTTCGAGGTATATTTTTTTAGTTGTTAGTCCCTGCCTTATACTCAACAATAAAAATTTCAGGCTATAATTTCTGAAATCGGAGCAGGAAAATTCAAAGTTCTTCACAGAACTGTCAAACACCGTGTGCATTGGGGTTAAAGGGCTCTTATCCTTAATGAAATAACAGAAGTTTTAGATAGCTCGGTCGAGAATGTTAACAAGTACCTTGGTCTCAACCACGGAAAGGTATAGACAGCAGATTTTGAGTGAAGCTTTTAAAATTCTGTGTCGGTTAAGAAATTTTGTATAATCAAAATACTGTATGAATAAAATACTGTCTTGAAAAACATTGTATTTTCAAAACAGTATTTTTTTAAGAAATTATACTAATCGTCTCATCGCCCTCCATACCAAGACAGTTAATACCGAAGCAGCTCAAACCAGTACGCACCATATCAACAGGAACACTTCATACCGAGGAACACTTTATGTTTATACCCAGGGACAGTTCATGCCAAAATGGAAAATACACCCAACATCACACGTACCCCAAATTCTACAGTATGCCAAATCACGGAGTTTTTTTCTTTTGGTATGAACTGTCCCTTGGTATGAAGGGCCCCTAGTTATGAATGGTGTGTACTGGTATAAACTGTTGCGATGGCAAGCTACAGGCGTGGTTGAATGAACTTTCTCGGCATGTACTGTAGCCATTAGTGCAGAGTTTTTTTTTTTAATTATTAATTTCGCTATATTGCTATCTCAGGTGGTGATAAAAAAAAACTATGACGTGATTATACAAACCTCTTATAAATATGTAATCTGTATTTCAAAGTTCTGTTAAAATGCGGTAAAAGAAATATGGTTTTTATACAGAATGTTAATGTGACAACACTCCACCGCGTTTGAGCAAAATATTTCCAATGTTAGAGTCTATAAAACTCTAATACATCTGAATTTTATAGATTTTAAAAAATTGCTCTACGAAAACAAAATTGCTAAAAAATTATTTTATAAATGGCAACCGTGGATTATTCTGTGTAATTAATATAAAAAAAACAGTCGAGTTGTATCAGTAGATATGTATGCTCAGTTACCAATAAAACCACTATACAACAAAAAAACGCGAGTTAAAGAAAAGAAGTTAAATCAAAATAAATGTATCTGCCGTGCACTTGAAGATTGCAGATAAATCCTTCGTCTAAGTACCTATCTTTGAGAATGTAATTATCTGCACCCCATTTTTTTTTGTTCAGTTAAGATTTTTATTTTTTTCTTGATTCTTGTGAGCCCAAACCAACCCGACCATCTTTCCATCTTCCTTCATTTTAGCGATAGACTATACTAAAAGATACTCTTCCATTCACCACCTCATAGTCGTCGTTGTTGTGTTTCATTGTTGCTCCCATGACGCCACAGGATATAATGGGTTGTTGGAATCCTGATGGTGAAGGTATATCAGAGAAAAAAACAATACAGTATAGAGGTACGTATACTCTCTTCAACATTTTTCATTGCTATCCATCCAACTTTGGAAGTACTCCATGGGAAATTAAAAGATCGCCACGCTCTAGTTAAGAAGCAACAAATTAAATGCAGGATCTAAAAGGTTTTTTTGAGAACGCCCTTGTTGTCCTGAGAGACACACAAAAACGAAACATATTCCTTCTATACTACATAAGAAGTAGATTTCTTTAATTTAATGGAAATCAAATTGGTGGCAACATTTTATTTTGATTAAGTTGTAAAAAAAAAAAATAGAAGCTTTATTCGTACATTCTACACTCTGGGTAGGATATAAAGGGATCAAGTGATACTCAAGGTTGATGATATTTATTTATATATTTTTTTTTAACATTTTTTATTTTATTGACAACTGCGGCTGAAGCAAAGTCATAAAAAGAGATTGTAAAACATGATAAGAGAATAAGATTTACTTATAGGTTTTCTTCTTCTTTTTTTTCGTATACGAAATTGTTAAAAGGATTTTCGCGTGCAAAAAAGCTTTCAAAGTCTCAAAGGCTGTTAAGATGATCGGCGCGGCGGCATGGCAGTGGGTAAAGTATAAATTCAAAATTGTTGGAAGACGATGAATGAAATGATTTTTCACTTAAGTGCCAAAAAAGCCTGGAAGGTTTCTTCGAAATAAAAAAAACCATAAATGACATTATTAAAATCACATTTTATTTTGGGAAGTTCTTTTTAAATTACTTGCCAACAAGCATTTATTAAGTAAAAGTAAAAGAAATTACATTCAGCTCAATATTTTCAAAATGCCATATTGTCAAAATTAAACTACTAGGATTTTAGATTTTGAAAATCTTATAAAATAATCGTTAGCAAATAGTGCGATTGATATTGTACTAAGATTTTTCAAAATATTTATTGAAATATTGAAGAATTGGGTTTTTGAAAAATCACATTTTTCAAAACAATAAAAGTTCCATGTTATTACGTGGTTAAGTAAAATACTAATATGATGATGGACTGATGAAATTTTTTTTAATTTGACAGAGCTTTTTTTTGACAGATACTTTGTTGAAGATTTTTTTTACAATTTTTTTGACCATATTTTGGAATTTTTTTTAACTTTTTCGAAGTTGAACATTTTTCGACAAGATGAACTTTTTCAGCAATTTTTTTGTCTGAACAATATTTTTTCAACAAACTTTTTTGACCAAATTTTTTTCTTTGACATTTTTTTTAACATTGTTTTATTTAGGAATAGTTTTTAAACAGATTATTTTTTGACAAATGTTTATAATGGACCTGCCTTGCGACTGAACATGTCCTAAGTGGAGCAATGATGTTGCGTAAGCGGTGAAGTGTCTCTATAATCGACAAGTTGTCAATATTCGACTTATTTGCAAGGAATTACTGAAAAATACAGTGTTGGTCCAGTATAACTAATGCCGATATAATGATTTGGGTATTATTTTCCTCCTTTGGGGAACAGTTCCTATTTTAATTTCCAATTTTATTTTTTCTTTACTTTTGATTAAAAAATATTTGAAATAAAGCCTTTCCCGACTCACCAATTGTGGTTTCCAGAGGTCCTCTTCTTCCACCAGAGTACGCCACTTGAGTCACGGTCTTTCTCCCCTGCTAGTATAATATAATATAAGCCAAAACAATTGAAACAATTAAAAAAAATTTTTTGTGCAATTTTATCTGTTCAAATTTTTTAAAACAGTTCAACAATTAAACAACATTAACTAAACGTCCAAAATTCTTATACTTGATGTTTTTATAATTCGAAAAGTAAGAAGTTGAAATAAAATCCAGTTACATTTTTTTTAAATATTTTTTAGATCAAAAATATTTAGTTTGCGGTTCTATTTAGATTTAGTTAAAAACTGCAACTGGCTATTTCATTAGAGCACTTACCGTAAAAGTAACGATAAAAGAGTGAGACACAGGAAACGTTACGTCCGTGTTCGTGTCTCCGATCATTTTGAAAGCTCGTCTTTGAATACTTACCAAGAGGCTTAAGTAAGTTGCTGGATTACCAGCCCAGAGATGGCAGTTTTACTCAAGCCTTGGACGTATATAAATTTTATAAATAATAGCCAGATCAGAAGGGGAAAAGAATTTCTTGCATCTCCAAGGAAACCTAAACATCTTGCGGCATTTTTGGCGACGTTAAATATGTGATCATTCCACAAAAGATGGTTTGTGATACACATACCTAAAATCGCAAGCTGATTAGTTTCTTCGATGCAAGTGCCACTCATAGATATTGTCAGGGGGTTACGTCTCGTTTTAAGCATTTAATTCTATAGAATTTCTTAATGCTCATTGTACAATGCTGTCTAAGTCAGCATTGAATGAACTTATCATATTTAACCGTTTCAGTTTCACGTCCGAAGAGAAGGGATCTGAATCTGGAAACGAATATGAAAAGCTAAGAGTGCTATCGTCAGCGAAACAATTTAATGGAGTAGTAGTTGCAGACAGGAGATCATTAATGAAAATGAGAAAGAGGGTCGGAGACAAAACGGAACCCTGCGGCACACCAGCATTTATGTTGTGGGTTTCAGACTTCAATCCGTCCAATACTACTTGTATATATTTTATTCTTATTTTTTATTTTTTCACCTGCTGTTTTTATCAATGCTGATTTCAGGATTTCCGGCAATTTGTTTTTATCAAATATTCGTTTCAACTAGCTCTACTTAACTACCAAATTCCCCAACAGTACGAATTATGAAAAATGTTTGCACAAAATTCCTGAGTTATAAGAAAGAGAAAAAAAATCATCTAACCCAACCCAAAAAGCAAAAACCATGTCTATATAAACGTGTGCATTTGATGCCAAAACTTAATCCCATTGTGGGGGGATGAATCTCCTCTGGTCCGTGTGTCGTCTCATCCTGGCACAGGCACTCAATTCTCCGCATTCAATGTTCAAATATCTCTAACCGCCAAGTATACTTTGTATTCCATTGCCATATTCGATAGTTTGTAAATGTAAAACGATTTCCCCCCTCCCTTTTAACTTCATCATTCATCCACCTTACAGCCTTACAACCACCCCCATCCATTGGAAGGATTCATTCAAGTTACAAATCGAACCACCACCACCACAAATCGTTTGGTTGGTAATTCCCATATAGAATTATGCAGACAAAAAATCCCTTTCAATATCACATAAATGTATGCGGATGGGCATGGATTTTTCTTGCGGTGACATTTGTAGACACAAC
Organism: Syrphus vitripennis; assembly: GCA_958431115.1. NCBI lineage: Eukaryota > Metazoa > Arthropoda > Insecta > Diptera > Syrphidae > Syrphus > Syrphus vitripennis. The sequence continues at coordinate 21,275,519 of OY288110.1, forward strand.
GAATGTCATCGTCATTCTTCATAAATTCTCTGATTCACATCCTTTAACTACATCACACACACAAATTCAATATATCCTTGCATTTTTTCACATACATTCATTTTTAAAAAGTTTACACATAATCCTAAGACGGGATATCAAATAAAAATAAGACCGACAGAAGAAAAAAAAAATCATAAAAGAATTATTGACAAAAAAAAAAAAAAACGAAGAAGCTCACATGTCGAAAGCAGCGACCGGGAAAAAAAGATTGCCATCTTGCACTCCATAAGGAAGAAAAGCAAAATGGGTTGCGCTGTTGTCTCTGTTGTATACCTACTCTCTGTATCAGGCATCAAGACCAGCAACAGGATGAGAATTCCTTGCTGTCTCTATTAGATCTGTGGATCTGTCGAATGTGTGTTTGATACTTTTTTTTTGTGTGTATTTATTTTGCGTTCTTCCACTCGCTGATTCGCTAAAATAGCAAAAACGACAAGGAGTTTTTTTTTGTGACTGCAAGTTGTTTTGGAAAATTGTGAATTTTTCAAGCTGAAAAGTAATCTAGAAAAAATCTTATATAAAAAAGCCAAAAAATTCAGAACGCTTGAGATTTTTTTACTCAACTTAATCAAATTACAACTGACTCAAACATTATTACCAAGAAATAAGACAGTTTGTGGCAGTGAGAAAGTTTGCTGTGAAATCAATAAAATAAAAAAGTGCGTATACGCCCGAGTGCACCACTGCGTTTGAAGTTAGCAATATGTCAGAAACAGTCCATTAAAGCGCCATCAAAAATACACACATGTTGTATAAGAAGGTAGCCTAGCTAATAATTTTGCGCCTATAATCATCCATAGAAGCTACACATAACCATATCTCATAGTCATAAAAGTATTGTATAACACTCCATAGAATTAAAAAGGAGATTGTTTTTCAAATCTAAATAAGATATTTAAAATGGCGTCATAAAGAGTTAAAATGTCGTCGTAGACATAATTCCAACCATATTTGATTATATCAGTGCTATTGGAGCAAATACTCCAATTATTATCTAAGGTAAGTGTTATATCAGCGCATTTACTTCAAGTTGGAGGAAAGTCCAACAAAAATGTAAAGAAAGCGTTGGTTAGCTAAAAGTGAATGGGCAAAAAATATATGGGACCTGGTTTACCTGGCGTCCAAAAACAAGACCTTTGAAAATGATTATGGAGAGTACCAACGTACGAGTATTTTTAACTTCCCATAGGGAGTTATTGTAATCGGTCCGATTTGTCAAATTGAAATTTTTGACATTTCTCGACGTTTCAAGGTCCCTAGAGCCTATATGAATCATTTTTAGAGAGATGTCTGTGTGTACGTCCGTACGTCCGTACGTTCTGGTACCATTTTTCGTCGTCGATATCTCAAGAAAGAGTAAAGATATCGACTTAAAATAAATTTTGTTTTACAGATAATAACTTCGAAAGAAGCTGAAAGGGCGTTTATTAATATTCAATCAGTTGTTTTTTTTACTATAGCAGTTTAAAAAAAAAGTGAAAATTTTGGTTGGGCTCAAATATCTCACGAACAAACAATGCTATTGGCTTGAAATAAATTTTATTCGACACATTATGGCGTCATACAAATTTGATATGAATTTGGAAAAAAATCAATATACCGTTATTTTTTAAAATCAAAAAAACTAAAAAAAAAAATTTTATAGCTCGAATATCCTTAGATGGAAAAACGATATTAGCTTTAAAATAATTTTATTTTACGAAAAATGTTGTTTTTGACTACTGGTGAAAATTTCAAAAAAATGCAATGGACAGTTTTTTTACAAAAAATTAAAAACCACAAAAAATTCTACCAAAAATTGGTATAAATTGTCTTTTGACTCAAATTTCTCAAAAACGGGTAAAGATATTGACTTCTTGTTTGTTTTATTTTCTACATAACATAATTGTTAGCAACTGATAAAATTTTGACAAATATTTTAACAAAAAATCAAAAACTGTTAAAAATTTTAAAGAAAAGTAGTTACAATTGTATTTCAGCTCAAATATCCTGAGAACGAACAACGATTGTGCCTTCTAAAATATTTTATTTTATACATAGTACAATTTTTCATGAAGGGTTAAATTTTGACAAATATCTAATTGACAGTTTTTGACAAAAAATATAAAAAAAAAACGAAAAAGTGGTAAAATTGGGTTTTCGACTAGAACATCTTGAGAACGAGCAATGATACTGACTTTGCCATTAGGTATTTAATCTCTATAATTTATGTATGATGTGCATTTTGTAAATCTCTTTAAACAATTAAAATGCTTTTCAATCTTAAAAAATGATTGTTTGAATTAAACAGCTAAAGTTTGTTTCGCAGAAAATTTGGTTATACGAAAAAAAAACTAAATATAAAGTTTTCAAGATCACAAATGGGAAGTTATCAGTGTGGGTCGCATCCAGCCTCCTTTTTTTTTGTCCTAAACACGAATAAACAGAGATACTTCATAGGTTTATTTTAATGTTTCATCAGGAATTACATTGGTCATGTTGTCAGCTGGGGGTAGAACATGTTTTGATGTCGTTTGTGCACTCTTGATGCACAACTATTTCGATTCATTTAATTCGTTAAATCAAATAAAAAAAAGAGAATTTTCATTTTGTTAAGCGCATTACTCGCCAACAATGACAATATTCCCTATTATTGGCTATTGGTATAAAAGTTCATTTATTTGGGGATCTATTCAGTTCATCGAAAGTGACCAATACTGTCGTTTCAATGAAACACTATTGCAATTAATTTTTACTCTAATTGCAATTTTTTTGCAATATTCTTTTTGTCTTTCAGCTTTGTGTCCATACAAAAAATGATGTACTATTGCGAAGCTTTTCTAATTCGTGGACGCTTCGTGACCAAATTGCAAATTCTTCTTTAATTTTTATTTGGCAGTCGTAGAGAAAATAATTTTTTGATATTCAATTTGTGTCAATTTAAGAACGAATAAAACAATCTAAACTAAATGTATGCAAAAGTTTTGCTCTAGCTTTCTTTAGTCTGTGTGATATCGAAGCGAAAGTTAATTGGGGGTAAATGTGGTTCAAAATCAAAACAGTATATGGTATGATGGTCAAAAAGTAATAAGAATGTTAAACAATAGGGACACGAAAAAATCAACTTAAGAGTTGAGAAAAAATAAACTAAATATAAGCTATTACAAATTATTATGGTCTCGAACCGATATTTTTCCTAGTTCCACTTTACTAATAGTTGAATTCTGAAATTAATTTTCCTTGTGTTTACATTTGCTCAGCTCATTTTGGATGTTGCACCCTTTTTTCCGTAAAACTATTTTTGACAAATTTTTCGAAATATCTTTCATCAGATGACATCATAAAAATATGAATTTTTGGAAAAAAAAAATACAAAAATCTTTAGACCCGGTTTTTCAAAAAATAGTTTTCGTGTACCTATGTATGTACTTGTACTCGTATGTATATGTTTTTTTAAAGTATTGAAAATAAAATGTTATTTAAGTTTTGAGCATTTAAAAATATATACTTGGAACAAAACTTAAAACAATTTAAGGTGCTCATAAAAATGCTGCGACTCCAAATGCATTTGATGAACCCGTACCACATCTCGACACGTAGCGTCAGTGGTTTAAAGTTGTGTAGTGCGTAAGTGCATATGACTACAAAGACTGAGCAGATCTGATATGCGTGGGGTCGAATCCTACAAGTGTTCTTCAAATAAAATTGGATTAAAGCTCAGCACCACTAAGGAGTCTGATGATTGCCTGGCAAGCATGAAATAGCTATAACTCCGGCCAAATAAAATATAAACGAAAAAAATAAAAAAATTTATTCGTAGTGGTAGCACCTTTAAACTTGTTGTTGTTGTTCACAGAAAATGCAATATAATTGATGGAATATAAGAATGGTCCAGTCTCATAAAACTGACATTCTGAAGTATGAATAATACTTTAAAAATAATAATAATAACTTAAAACCATATATTCATCAGTTTTAATAATATGGAGTTTTCAAAAACAAATTTTGATTTTTTTTTTCAAAGATCTCAACAAACATTTTTGAAAATTTTGATATTCAATAAGATTATTTATTTAATGTTGAATAAATAGAACAGAATATTATATATCTGTTCCTATGATCCCTGTTATAAAAATTTTCACCGCAATGCATTGAAAATCAAAAATCCAGATCTAAACGTTTAAAACGTTTTCTTGAAAAACATTTTTTGACCAAATAATTTAAATCACTTACTAAAACCCCACTGAAAAAATTCATGTAAATCGTTCAAAATTCTTATTCTTATATGAGCTACAATACATTTTATTTGATTTTTTGCTTTAAATTATGCTATGCTATGCTATTTCAGCTCATGAATTATATTCAAATTCGAAAAGTTCGCATTCTCACTTTATTTGAATTATTCCGGGTGAGCAGACACAATTGTATGGCTTGTATTTTAAATATACCAACCAAAAAAATTGTTTTTGTTTCCTTTTAAAGCGCTTTGCTCTATCCGGTGTGAATTCAGCTTTACATTAAATTCCTGAAATGCTAAGTTCTAAAATTTTCCCATTTCGAGAATTTACAGTAACATTATGCACTTTGAGATAATAATGTTCAGTAAGCTGCTAAGCACATAAAAGTAGTTCACTGAGGCGTATACGCATTTTCACAATTTAATTTTTGTTTCTCTACATTACGATGGTTTGTTTATATTTCAGTTTAAATAATTTTCATTATATTAATATGATTAAGTATTTAAAATAAAAATCTAATCTTCTTTGTTACTTCGCAAAAAAAATGTCTTTTTGTAAGGCCTGCAAGCATCCCTTACCTCGTTTGTCCTGAGCAACGGTCTTTTCACCCCCACTTACCTACGTCACTGATTTTCACGTTAAATATGGATTCCAAGTTAAATCTGAATTAAGTTAACCACCAGATTGAAAAAAATTATCTATTTATTTTTCTTAAATTACTTAAAAATATTTAATTCTCAGTTTTGCATCAAAAAAATTTAGTTGTCAACTACAGGGCAATTTCAAAAATATCTGCAATACCAAAGTTATTCGAGCTTATAGTGAGAGATTATTTATATTATAACACCAAAGAGCTTATTTGTGATGAACAACATGGCTTTATGCCTGGTAGGTCTACTACAACTAATCTCATGCTATATTCAAGATATGTCACTGATGCTCTAGAATCTAGGTATCAAGTGGATACAATCTATACAGATTTTATAAAGGCATTTGACACAATTAGCCACTCCGTTTTGTTAAGTAAACTTGAGTCTTTTGGTATTCATGGCCTGCTTCTGAGATGGTTATTTAGCTATCTTACTGATAGAACGCAATGTGTTAAACTTGGAAATATAACTTCTAACACAATTAAAGTACTTTCTGGAGTACCTCAGGGTAGCCATCTTGGTCCACTTTTATTTAATATCTTTGTAAATGAAATTCCATCTTTACTTAATTTTGCTTCTTGTTTGATGTATGCAGATGATATTAAATTGTTTATGTGTATTAAAAATACTGAACATCTATATAATCTTCAAAATGATTTGAATTTATTAGTGAATTGGTGTCAAAGAAATTTTTTATCATTGAATATTAAAAAATGTAATGTCTTTACGGCTCATCGAATTTTAACCCCTGTGATGCACAACTACATAATTTTCAACCAGATTCTGGATCGCAAATCTGAGATTCGTGATCTTGGAGTCATTTTTGATATGAATTTGTCATTTTCATTACACGTTGATTACATTATTGCGAAAGCAAACTCTATGCTTGGTTTCGTCAAGCGAAACTGCAATGAGTTTACAAACCCGTATGCTTTAAAATCTGTCTATATGTCCTTAGTTCGTCCAATTCTTGAATACTGTTCAATTGTTTGGTGTCCTAATGCTTCTGTTTCTATAAATCGTATTGAAAGAGTTCAAAAGGCTTTCACTAGATTTGTTGTAAGGCAACTTAAGTGGAGAATTGATACTCCTTCATATAGCTCAAGATGTGCTTTAATTGGCCTTGACTCTTTGGAAAAGAGACGTTCTGTTCAGTGCTTGTTGTTTGTTCATGATGTATTTGCTTATCGAATAAAAAATTCAGCGATTGTTCAAATTTTCGAAATATATGTTCCAGAAAGAAAGATACGTCAGCGTCATTTTTTAAAGAACCCTGGACATAGGTATAATTATGGTTTCAATGAACCTTTCACTAGGTGTATCAAACTTTTTAATAATTTTTGTGATGAAATAGATTTATCGATGAATCGAATAGAATATAAATCTAAAATATTATATTTATTAAATTAATCTAAGCTTAAGAATTGTAAGTAATCTGTAAGAATCAAAATCTGTAGATGAATAAAGAAATAAAGAAATAAATTACTCAAAAATTGTTAACATTGTAAACATTTTCAAATTTTCAAAAAAAAAAAATTAATTAAAAACTTTTACCTATCTTCAGATTTTACATAATAATTTTCAACAATATTATTTTTAGAATATTCCGTAACATCATCTGAATTATCTGCTGGTGAAATTCTCTTTTTTTAATCGAACATAAAGTATGGAAAATATGCTCTACATGCATATCATAAGAATGCATTTTAAATTCCAAACACAATATGAGGAATTGAAGTTATTGAATGCCTTTCGGTGCGCAAAGTTTTCCTTCGACAACTTTCAAGACGGTGGTGACGAGAAAATCGAAGCGAGAAGACGGACGACAATTCTAGTCTACGACATACAACGACGACGAAGCGACGTAGACGAAAACGACAAAGACGGCTACGACTTTGACGTTGACGATAGCGATAGCGAACACGACATTGCAATTGCAACTGATTCTCTAGAATCAAAATCAGTATATGTATCCAAATGTGTGTTCAACAAGGATAAATGAGGGGAATTCCCTTCCCCCTCCCCCCGTTCCCACTAACTCCTTCCATACTGTTTTGTCATGTTTTTCTTAAAAATAACCAAAAAAAATTTATATAAAATGTCAAACTCGCATATATGTATTATTATATGCGAAAAGGAAGAGGAACCATGTTTATGCATTCGAATATTAAAAAAAAAAAAAAAATCCGGTGGTTGGTATAGTGCGACATATACGCAGAGATGACAATATGAAATGTTCGTGTAGTTTTGTTTTGTATTCATTTTTTTTTTTAAGAAACTGCGATATTGCATGATGTACCTACATAGCTAGTGAAGGAGGAAACCGGAAAGGCTTCTTTCGATACTTTTTCTTACACTTGAATGGTGACAGTCGTATATATTGGTTATCAAATTGAGAAAAATCGAATTATTGACGCGAGAAGAAAAAGATACTCTTATACCGTATACCTGAAGGTACGATTACATTTGAGTATTTTTTTTTTTCGGAATATGAATATGTTTTTATAGTAAATTGGTATATCCTTTTTTTGGGACTTGAAATTCGATTTTTTTCGTATTTTTAAAATAATACCTGTACCTACTGTTAAAGTTTAAAATTATACTTATAATATTTTTAACTTAAGGTTCTTAGGTGATTTTTTAGAGGCGAATTATTTTGTACGTAGCTTCTTCAAAAATAACGATACCTGTCCATAAGCGCCCAAAGGGTTTTGTTTGAGGGAAGGCAATTTTAGAAGATTTTTTTCAAGAGTTGGGCAATAAATGAATGCAGTTAAAAAACAGTACCTAGTATTTTTCAAAATTTCGTAGCAAGAAATTAAAAGATTTTGCTTCACCCTCGCTAATTTACCAGTCATATAACTTATTTATCCCAAAAGCGGTTACAACGATTTTGACAACTTTGTTTTTGCATTTTGTAAAAAAAAAACTGTAAAATAAAAATTTAAAAAACAAAATCAAAAATCGTTGGTGTGGTTTCTTCAAAAAACAATTTGTTAAATATTTTTAGCAATAAAGTTTTTATTGGTATTTAATAAATTAATTCAAAAACAAGATTTAAAAAAAGTATTGGCCCATTTTCAAAAAACAATTTATTTTTTTTTTATTTTTTTCAAAAATCCAAAAAATATTTTTTTTTTCAATGTTTTGATATGTATGTACTTATAGAAAAAGTTAAAAGATCAAGAAAATTAAATTTTTTTTTGTTGATTCTGGATAAACAAGTTATCATCATGTAATGCTTCTAAATGTAGATCTATACTAGATTTTGCTTATAATATTGATAAAGCTAAAGAAGGTTCAGAGAACAGCTAGCGTTAGCACCATAGAGGCTCTACGAACCTGCCTAACAGATGCCTTAAGTGTTATTCTGCATCTTTTTCTACTCGACCTCTTTATTAAGTATCTAATCTCTTGCAGAGCGATTAGGCTAAAAGAATTTAATAGTTGGTTTTCAAAACCATACGACCATAGCAACATGACAGAATTGATTCCATCGAATATTATCTGAGCAAGCACTGACTACTGCACTCCTACTTTGAGTCTCCGTAAGGATTTTAAGGTTATTCTCCCAACCAGAAAGGATTGGGAGGACGACATTGTGACGATAGGCTTCGACACAACCATCTTTACTAACGGCTCAAAGATGGAGTGTGGTGTTGGTTCAGGGATCTTTTCTGAGTCTCAAAAAGTAGCTAAATCCTTTGGGCTTCTTGACTTTGGTAATGTTTTTTAAGCTGAATTGCTGGCAATAAGGCAAGCATGTAAATTACTTAAACAAAACCCAAACTAAAACCGAAATACGGCTATCATTACAGACAGTCAGGCAGCTGTCAAAGCTATCAACTCGGCCACATCGTCATCTAAATTGGTCCAACAATGTCATGATGAGCTTGCGAGCCTGAACAGTAACTTCGTTGTCATCCTGATCTGAGTTCCGGGCCATAGTGGTATCGAGGGAAATGAACGGGCTGATGAGCTAGCCAGGCAAGGATCGGCACTTCATAGCTCACTTGTGAAATTGGTTGACATTCCTCTTAATGAATGGAAAATTTTTTTATACTTACCAAAGGGAATCGAATCGAAGGTGGAGCAATTTAACCAACTGCATTGTATCCAGGAAGATATGGCCCACCTACAATAAAATCCGTTCTAGCGATCTTCTTTGCAGGCCCAGGCAAGACATAGCCAGGTGCGTTGCGATATGTACCGGACACTGGCCGATAGCAGAACATGCAAACACTTTTTGCCGTAGTTGTAATGACCAAGTAGTTGTAATGGCAAGGGAAACGGTAATCCATTTCCTTTGCAAATGTCCTGCTTTGGCTAAAATAAGAATGCAATTTTTTTGGAAGAGCATTCTTTACGACCTCGCCAAGCTATCTGAAATGAAAATCAGAGATCTGATCTCTTTTCTCAATGCGACCAAATGGCTCTAATATACCCTGCTTTGAAGCTACTCTATAAATCTTTCAACTTCAAAAATAGGTCAACTGAGTTATGGTATCAAAACGGCGCATAACAGCGCCAACTGGGTCACAAGCTAAGTTGATTGTGATCGCCATTTCTACCTGCATACAAGATCTTTATTTTGAAGTAAGTAGTATTAAGTGATGCCACTTTTTTTTACATATATTTTTCTTAAATCTTTTACCATTAAAAAAAGAGATTTGTTCTTGGCAAATATAAGGTAAATGCATAATACAAAATAATCATGCAATGAATTTAAAAATTTTTTTTTTAATTAAAGTTTTTTTTTAAGAATACAAATTATTATACCAAAAGAAGAAAAATATACTGGACCACCACGGTATTTGATAAAACAGATTGATTGGAGAGTTGATTTATTCAAGACGAGACTTGGCTATCTCTAGAGAACAACTTTAGTACAAAAAAATCGAAAAAATGGAATCTTTATGTCTAAAAAAATGATTAACTTGTTAGCATCTTGGAAATTTGGAGCTCTGCATTATAACATGCACCGACAGCGGCAAGTTTTCAACTAACTCCCATATCAAACTAGACAAAAGTTCACAAAAACTAGGATTTTATTACTTTGATTGCGTTGAGTTTTTTAAATTTATTCGTCATTTAAATAATCCCGGTTGAGCCCCCAAAGCTGTTTAAGAAAGATAACATTTTAGAGCAAAAATACACAATTTTTTTAAGCATAGCTTGCAAGCTTGAATTTTTTATTTTACTTTTTCAATTTTTTGTGCATTTATCATTTGCTTGTATTTTCTGTGATTTTAAAATGACAGAAATGAGAACAATTCTAAAAATAGCGTTTCAGCTTCAATTTATCTTTGCAAGCACGATCAACAAATAAAAAAAATATAAAACAAAAAAATTGTAGAACCCATGAAAAGTCATTGAATCAACCAACCCTTTCATCTATACTCACAGTATAGATATAGGAAGCGTAAGTTACGTTATCTTCCAATTTGTATGTACATATGTAGGTATACCTATAACCTATAAATTTTTTGTATTTTTTTTTGACACGATAAAGAATATCTATCTACATTTTGGAAAATGTCTCTTTTTTCGAAACGAAATTATGTCTACGTTTAGCGACTTCTATTTTATTATTCCCAACGGCATCAGAAACCAAACCAAGAGGCCAATATCTGTTGCTGATGATGGTACACTGGTTTATAGAAGGGAAGCACTCTTGTTCTTTGCACCCTACCGATACCGATAGAGACGACGACGATGACTTAAAACACAAAAGGGATGATAAGGTGAATTGAACATCGCTCACTGAGCCGAATATACAACCCCATCACACATTATTTATCAAGCAATGATTTCGAAAGAGCCTTGTGACTTTTCTCTCTCTCTCTCTCTCAACAACGACCGACAACAACGCGCCGTTCGATAGCCCCATGCCCCACTGACATTGGATGATGGGTAGATATGGGCCTAAATTTGGAAGAACCTAGGGTTTTTAGCCAAAACCATAATCCAACAACGACGACACCCATCATGTGGTGATGGCAAATAACAAAGACTGAGTCTCGCTTCGTGCTCGGCAGCCGTGGTGATATGATATGGTTAGGCCTTGGGACAACACCCCCCTCCCCCCAGAGGACCTAAACTGTATATTATGGTCCAAAATATAAAACGCTCTCTGTTTCTCTTCCTCTGACAGCATACAACACGTTATCTTATTGTTATAACGTTTTTGGTGCTTTTATTTTTTTTTTGTTGGCTATGAGAGGTCGTTTATTTTGGGTGGATTTTGTATGTGTTTCGCTATCTGGCTCTTTATCCAATCTACAATCAGATACGATTGCCTCGTTCGAGTTAGTGACGGTTCGATGCCATCGTTATTGTTTCGCCTTCTCTCTAATCTAATTCTTCGTGCGGTTTAGGACTTTTTGGCTTAAGCGTTGAGGAGCTCTCTGTTGAACATTCGGGTTAAAATGTTTACATACAACTTTAAAAAAAAAAAAACATGAAACGTCCCCACGGCCTCTGCAAAAGTCTTCAGTGTTTGGTGTCATTGTATCCTGAAATCCTGTGGGAATCCCTATAAAAAGATACAGAGACCACTTTGCAGATTCATAGTTTTGTCCGTTTTATTCTTATGGTAGCTGGGCCTTAGATTCATTGAAGTGGAACAAGTTTTGAGCTAGCTCCATCTATAATTTGAAAATTCTTATCGATTTCCGATACAGGGTGGAATTTCAACACTTGGATCTGTCGATGAACTAACTTGTGCTTGCCAAATCATTTCTTAAGATTCCACAGCGTTTACCCAACATGTTGTGCTATGTGCCAATGGATTTTATTTCTGTAGCTTTGATCGCTGCCTGGGGACCGTCGTAAAAGGTGATATCAGCTGATGGTATTGCATCATTGAAATCAATTTGGCAGCCTTAACCACAAAGAAGAACTCTGAACTCTGGACTTTCCCGCGTCCATTTTCGAGCCGTCTCTGTAAATTTCTTCAAACATTTCATCGGACTGTTGTAAGCCAGCTTGCAGTTTATCTATAGATGGAGGCAGAAAAATGTTCTTCCAGCTTCCAGTTTAGCTTGCACTAGGCCACTAAATGCTGCATTCCAACAGTTGGCCTTGGACCTCATTGTCCCATTTGATTCCTATTCAAGCTAGTCTTTAAACTTTATCAAGGATTTTGAATTTGTTTCTCAGTCCATCGCACTCCATCAAACCAGGCTACCACAAGTAAGTATTTGTGACTTGGTCCCCTGGTCTTATAAAAGTTCCTGTTGCAGGAGTAAAAAGTGATCATGGCACTTTCTTTAATTTCCATACCTCGGACAAGCACTACTTCCCGCCAAAAAGCTTATAGGACATTAAGTTCCGAATAAACCTTTGGGAGAATCTCAAAGTTCCAAAACCGAAGAATTATATCAAAAATGTATTGGCCGAAAACTTTTTCGCTCTAGTGTCAATATTAAATGGGCTATAAGGCTTCCCTTATGAAACGGACAGGAATCACAACATCGCTGACTGCTATGTATAAAATAAGAGGACAAGGAGAGCCACAGAGAGAGAGAGAGAGAAAGAACACTGTTGCCAGCAATGATATCTTGCAAATGAATGGCATTCCCGAAATTTATGAAGCGTCTCTAATTAGCAAAAACCAACAACAACAACAACAAAAGCAACAAGAAAACACAACAAAGGATAATAACCCTTTGGGAAGTGCGCTTTCATTCTAGTCCTGCTGCCGTTGACATTTTATTCACATGCCATGCCCGTTTTAGCACCCAATCGAATTCAAAATGCGTTCTTAATGACATTTAAGAAAGACCTAAAGCCACTGTGTGAAAGCTGTTCACATAGAAGAAGCAGACATTTTGGCCGGACAAAGAGACCCGTATCGTCGTCCTTTATCTAATGAAGTTTCGTATAGACTAATTTTTATGGGAATTATTGAAATCTGATGTGCGTGCAAGAGTGTGCAAGGGAATTAGTATGGATTCTGGAATTCTGATGGGATTCTCTGGGATGCTATACTTGGAACCGTTGTCAACGCTGCTGTACCCTTTTGTATTAGCGCATCAGAGTGTAGTGACAAACAGATTTTTTTTTTGTTGTTGTTTTGTCTATGAAACTCAAGTCTCCACAAGCATAGAGTTCGTATATTGGCTATTGTTCCATGGCGGACACAAAATAGAGAGATTCATTCAATGACAACCAGTTAGTTGGGTTGCTTCTTTGTCATTTATGTTGTGCCAGTTCGAGTTCCATAAACAATTTCACGTTGGCGCGCGGACGTCAACCAACTTGACAAGGCGTTGGATGGCTGTGCTGGTAAGTGAGTGATTTATGGAAGTTTGCAACTTAAGTTTCGGAAAACAGAGAAGGTATAGGACTCTTAGATTTTCCAGCTTTTTCTGCGTTTAATTTGTCCAAATAGAAGAAGAAAAAAGCCAAGTCGAAATACAAAACGGGAGAACTCACGAAGAAGAGGAAAATTGAGAACAAAAGGTTTTGCCTTACAATTGTTGCTGCTTGCTGACTTTTCGCTATAATTTCCATCCAGCAGCAGGCCTCTTTTGTTGTTTATCCCCATAACCGCTTTTGCTAAGAAACCTGAGGGGTATTTCGCTTCGGTTTGATATATATATAGAGAGAAAGCGAAGAAATACGATTTAAAGCTCCAAATACTACTCATTCCTTCAGGATGTTGTGGGTTCACATTGTTGATTCCGGACAAAATAAAAAAAAAATTGAAATAAAAGAAAAAAAAAATAAATTCCAAAGGATGAGGAAGCGGGCCGTAAAGTTGAAGGTTTTTTCGTACAAGAGCTGCTTCCAAGCCCATCGAACTTCATCACTATACCAAACCAAACCCCTCTTCCCCATATACCTACCTACTATACATTATCGTTGTAATAGAAAAGCGTGACGATAATAGGCTCTGAAAGTAATGTAGTCTGATGGTAGACTGGGAACACAGGAAGCCATTTGTTGCGACAACTAAATTAATGAATTCTGACCCTTACTCGATTCCACAGACGCTACAATATTTACGACCATTCCGTGGAAATGTTACAGCAATTCAAAGAAATAGAATAGGGTTGAGTATATTGAGTATATACGACGAGTTTTAACATTCCACTACCGATGCCGCCACACCGCGCCGCCACTGGCTGCCGAACAAGAAGAAGAAGAAGAAGGAAAAAAAAATTATAAAGAACTGCGATGGGAAATAAAAGCAGAGTAATTAATGTCACCTTATTTGGCAGCAGCTCACCCAAAGCACACCAAGACACGCACCAATAAAATGCTAGGTTATGGTTTACAGGGCAAGGTTTTTTTTTTTCTTCCCGATGATAAAGGAGAACTTGATTTATAAATTTTCTTCGTTTGGAAAGTAAGAAGAAGAAATAACAAAATCTTTAAACCCTTTTTCTGGGACTTTTTCAAGGACTGAAATAATTGACTTAAAGGAAATGCTACAAGTGCTTTAGTGTAGTACAAAAAATACAACAACTTTTAATGGTGTGTTATCTATTGACGAATCCACGTTGATTAGTTTGAGATTTTTAAATAATGTCAAGAATAAGAGGTACAAAGTACATGGTGGCGTCGAATCCGAGAAGAACAGTTGGTCAAACAATCAAGGTAGCGGAGCACGAATTTGAAGTAGTGCAATCCTTGGGTCAATAGTAGCAGCCGTTAGCAATATAGAAGAAGGAATACGGGCGGCTGCTCAATTCTGTCAAAGCCTGATATAGTCCGCCAAAGCTCTTCAAATCCAGAAATCTCTTAGCAAAAGACACTCCAAAAGATATAATAGATTTGTTGGCCCCATATGTGAGAAAGGACGATTCCGGAGACGGTACAATCATGAAATGTACGCAATCTACCTTGAAGTAGACATAGTCACAACAAATAAGCTCGGTAGACTCCGGTGGGCAGGGCACCTAGCGCGTATGAGCGAAGAGGAACCGGCTCGGAAAGTCTTTTGTGGTACATTCTATGGACGGCAGCGTGGTAGACCATGCTTGCGCTGGAGAAATGGCGTAGACCAGGACGCCCGAAGCCTTGAAGTGCTCATGTGGATGGCGTCGGCCCGAGACCGGGATAGGTGAAGAGACTTGTTAAAGGAGGCCAGGAGTGAACCCCGGTTGTCGAGCCGATGATGATGATGAAGAATAAGAGGTGCGCTTGAATTTAAATCTGTTCCATCTGTTAACCAGGCCAAAAATATTAGATTATAATGACCAATAAGGATAAAGCTTATAAAAATTTTAAAGATATGGCCTAGGTCATGGACCTTTAATCGTAGTTTTTGAGATATGAACAAAAAAATGTGTAGGACTCAAGATTTTTTAAATCCATAACCGTAGCTGATGACGCGAATTCCCTCCAGAAACAAACACTGGAGCTATATACTTTAAACCGTACATTATTCTACAATTACGAAATAATTAAAAAAAAAACCATAAATTTGTTCATACCTATTTTTAAAAACAACAGATGTCTCCCCATGTCAAGGATGTAAAGGTGGTTATAATAAATAAAATATTTTAATGAATTTTTGTGAACAACAACAACAACTTAAAGGCACTACCACCAATTGTTTTGTATGAATTAATTTTCTATTAATTCATTTGCTTGCCAGGCAATCATCAGACTCCTTAGTGGTGCTGAGCTTTAATCCAATTTTATTTGAAGAACACTTGTAGGATTCGAACCCACGCATATCAGATCTGCTCCGTCTTTGTAGTCATGTGCACTTACGCACTACACCACTTCAGACCACTGATGCTACGTGTCCAGATGCGGAACAAGATAGCATACTTTAAGGCGCTTATAAAAATGCTGTGACTCCAAATGCATTTGATGCACAAGTACGACATCTGGACACGTAGCATCAGTGGTCTGAAGTGGTGTAATTTCGAGATATTATCAGATCACACATTAGGATGACGCGAAAAAAGGGTCTTCGCAGTTCAGCCTGTCTGTCTGTAACTCGACCTGTATTTTTGACTTTTAAACGTTCATTTCTCGAGTTGAAGATTTTAATTTTTTTTTTCTATGCTATGTATGTATAATGTTATATTGTCTAAAAAAAAACCTCTCCATATGCAAATTTTATTTATCGGCAAACAGAAAATATGTTTTATCAATCGATAATTTAACTAACGCAAAAATTGAAATTTAAGGCCTGGCAACCCTATGTATTTACCAAATTTTTCAAAAACTGGCTGTCAGCTGATGGAAAGTCATCCCAATTCATACGATCCCAACCCTTAGATCCCAATCTTAGCCCATTCGTTTTGAACATTTCATTTTCTGGATTCGTAAAAAAATTAATCACGAAAAAAGGGACCCTGTCGGTTTGTCTGTCTGCCTGTTCCACAAATTTGCAGCCTTAACTACTGATGGAATTTTTTTCAAACCTCATCTCAGAGGCTCCAAAAGTATTATTATTATTATATATTATCATAAAACCTTAAAAACAAAACTTTGGTGTCTCGGAAACGTCTTTAATGATTTGAAATTAATCCGGGGTTAGGGGTTCAACACACTTCGTATATGTTACATAAAGTGTGTTCAAAAAGTATCTCGAATTTTTAATTTTCGCTGGTTACGTATATTCAAATTTTGATTTGTTTTGTGGCGTTATGTTGGTACTTATGTCGCTCCTTTATGCCGACAACTGACAAGTTCGGCCATTTTGAATATTCACTTAATTGTTGACAGCTGCTTTGGTTGCACGTGTTTTGGCTCGTTTCCAATTTTTACCTATTCAAAAAAAAAATGGATCAATACTTTTTGAACACAACTCGTATGTTGAGTTAATTCGGGGATAACTTTAATCTTTCAATCAAAATCTGGGTGTTTCGTCTTTTTACGGCAAATATAAAATTCTTGTCTTTTCATTCTTATTTTTCTTTAAGATTAAAATTTTCAAAAAATTTACAATTAAATAAACCAATTGTATTTACTGCATTCAAATTACGTCATCTGGGCCCTCATGAGGACATTAGTGATTCAGTACATATATCTAATATAAATCAATTGACAGTTTTGAAAAGTCGTCCTTCTAACAAATTACAAGTCAATTCTTCAGGGATTGTAATTTAATCTGTCTCAATGTATGTCCCCGTGAGCTGAAAATTATCTACCACATATATATATATAAACGTTTCCTTACGAAGCTATGCAAGCTTACTGCTTGCGAAGCTAGCAAAATCAGTCTTCCCTGGTCTCTGTTCTGGACAAATTGCAGCTAAGTGAATTCAATTATTCAAATTATTATTAAAATTACATTGCACACACATTAAGTCCTTGTCCCGCTTTATGTACTCTCGTATACTTAAGCAAATACATCAGACACCACCTGTATGCGTGTGGTTTCAAAGATAAATACTTAGTCCGTCAAGCACAACAACGACAGGGACAGGGACAGGAACAACGCTTCCTTTCCAAAGGTTATCCAAGATTTCAAGTAAATTATACCATCCAGCCAGGACATAAACAGGCTCTCTCTTCAAAATCATGCATGTATGCAATCTGGAAGGCATTATAATCCTGTAAGGACATCTGAATACGTGTCCTTGCATTTTGCCCTGAACATTTTCACATGCATTACCACACTGCAGTGCCCACTATATACATAAATGTTGTTGTAGGTAGGTTCTTGATGTGAGTCCCGTGTGATTATTTCCTGCCACCACCACCGTACACCATCGAACCAACAAACCCCACACTTTACTATATCACCACCATCATCAGAGGTGGTCAATTATTTTTGCGGTACCACTTTAGGTTCGTGAATGGCTGAGAAGAGACACGCGCTGCAGGACGAGAGATTTCAATTAAATAAACGATCCCATTTAAATGCTTACGTGTGCATAAATGCTTAATGTTACACAGGATAACATAGGGTATTTCAGGAATTTATAATCACAGAACTCTAGAGTTTCAATCATTGTGCAAAGGTACACAAAGAATGATTGAGAGAATGATTTTATAAGTCCGTCCTTGGTTGCCATACAAAGGCAAACTACTAGTTTTGCTTTCAATATAAAATTTGAAGTTTTTCCAAAGTCCACCAATTGCAAAATGGTAGATTGCCAAATATTATATTGATGGAGGAGATGTAGAGTGGCGGGAAAAATCTGTCATCTTTTAAACTACTCCCTGAGCTGAAAGGAAAGCTCTGCACGGTAGTTGTTCTTTCAGCGCTTACATACGGCTTACAGTGCTGAACAATGTACAAGAAGTATGATAGTAAATTGACCGCAGCTTTACATGACATGGCATGAAAATCTTCACTTAAAAATCCACCTTGACCAACTCAGCTGTAACTGCCATGTTCAGACAAGATGACCTGAGAACCCAGTTAAAAAGACAATGACACTCATGGCGTTCTATATACTAATATCGCAAGAAGAAAGGTAGACGCAAACAAGTGGAACGACACCTTCATTTAGTTGGCCTCAGACATGGAACAAACCAAAAGAAGGAGGCCTGTCGACGTTTCCTCAGGTCAACCATGCAAAGTCCACAAGTGGAGACTTCGTGTCAAGCACTGGAGGGGGAGCGTTGTGGTTCCAGTCTTCTAGGTTGTAGACTCTGGACCATGACCACGGTCACGTCGGTAACAGTAGAAGAAGGAGACGAAGTCGTTTTCTAACTGAATTTTCAAAATATGTTGCGTCAAAAATTTTGCTAACAAATCTCAAATTAAACACCTCCAAAAAAATCAAAGGGAAAAAATCAAACTGCAACTTGCTTCCAAATGCCGTTGACCACTTGGACGACATATTCTTGCTTTCTCTTGGATCTTGGATCTCCATTAAATGACATCAAGGGTGGAGAGAGAAGCCAAAATCGTAGGGCTAAAGACCAATAAGCAAAAACAAAAAGGAACAGCCTTGGAACTTGCTCATCTTCTAAAGTATATGTATATTTCTGAACAAGCAGTAGAGATGATTGAACTGAGTTAGTAGTTAACAACCGAATCGGGAAAGCAAAGGCTACGTTTGGTATGATGTCCAAAATATGGAGAAACAACTCTATAAGCTTAAAGATTATGCTACAGCTGTTCCATCCCAATGTCAAATCGGTGCATCTTTCTGGAACAACATTTGGAAAGTCACAACCGCTATCACTAGAAAGCTTCAAACGTTCGTATCGCAACATCTTGAGGATTTTCTGGCCAAACCAAATCTCATGCAAGAACATCTCAGGAACCCCCATCGACCATATCATATGAAGAAGTAAGTGGCAGTCGATTGGCCCTACGCTTTGAGAGAGTAACGAGTGCAATGCAGGCCAAGCTATTCAATGGAGCCCTTTCGCTCAGACAGGTAGACTACCAGGCCGACCTAGAAGCAGCTGGCGAAGAACGGTCGAGGAGGAATCAGCAATTCAGCACAACTGGGAAAGAATTGAAGAGAGCTGAAATACATCTCCGGGATACGTTCACTATGGTGCGTAGGAGAAGTAGTGGCAATGGGAAACCAACGGACGTAATATATTTGAGGATCTAAGAAGTAAGTAGTACAAAATATTTTCAAATAAGCGTTATTAACGGTAAATGTCAAATATTGGAATTTTATTTTGTAATTTTCTTAGTATATTTTTTAGGAAAAATGTTTTATTTAATTTTAATAATATGGCATATACAAATCTTGAAACAAAAATTTTTTCGACTTAAAAAAAATTATTTGAAGTTCTAGCTATTTCACGACTGCCAGGCCAATTACTAGACTCCTTTTATTGGTACTTGGTCTTTGATTGTTTACTTTTAATTTAAAAACCTTTTACGCAAATGGGAATTGACCCTTAACTAAGCTCCCTCAGAGCCATATACACTACGCATTGCTATACCGAGGTCACGTGATCACGTCACGTGGTAGCGCATTGCGTGTTAATTGTTTAATATAAACATACATACCTATATTAAGAACTTCCATTGTTGTTGTTTGTTCTAAAATTATCTATCCAGGAATTTTATAAAAAAAAATGTTTTTTGAAAAAATTGTACTAAAATTTTTGATTTTTTTAAAAACTTACATTTTCTTGAAGCATTAGAGATGGCATGTTTATTTAAACCACACAAGAAGTGAATGGCTGAATATTTGAATATTTTTACTTCCGATTCTTATATTTTTTTTTAATAACAATTTCAGCACAAAAAAAAAATAAATATTCTTAGTGGCAACCTTGTGAATAAAGTCACCAAAGTCGTATAGTGGATCAATTTCAATTTAAGTTATTCTGATTAAATGCTAACAATCAGTGATTAAGTGGATACAAATCAAACTGGCATTGTTGCCATTCTACGAGTCCTTACAATCAATACACACGCACATGTTGACTGATACATATACAAACGCTGCGCTGTATGTAAAAAGCAAGGACCAGCATTATTATTATGGTAGACAATTTATATGAAATTGGTATGATTCAAGAATCAAAGAGATTTACTACTCTCGATTGGATGATATAGATGCACTCATATATTACCACTACCATCATCAATATCATTATACCTATGTCCTCATACTGAGCTGCATATATATTTAATCGAAAGAGGTCAGGTGTTCAAAGCCGAGATTATGGGTATTCCATGTTCGATGCACTTTAAATAATGTCCAAGTTTGTTCTTTGATCTGCTTTTACAACAGATGATGTTGGTGGGTCCATCAGAAGGTACCCTACCCAGGTACCTCATAAAATGTGGTCAAAACAATAATCTAAACAATCATACTTAAGAACGGATCCAGAGTGGATTACACGAGCAGGACATCAATTCGACTAATGCATGAGCAAGGACCAGCGATTTAGGTATTTTACAACAATACTCCATTTAGGGAGCTATAATATCCTCATCTCTAACTCAAATCAGGGGACAACAATTCTAAAACCAAGTGGCCATGTTTCGATTTGGATGTTATATTTCTGTAATACTCGGTGATGTAATAACTAACTATCCTCTATGTTGCATCATCACACACAGTTGTTGTGCATTAGGTTCTAGAGAACATGGGAAGATGGTATGAATTTCGTTCTTAAAACAGAGATGAGATATACTTGGAGAGTTGCCTTGGGCTATGTGGTTTATAGTGCATGTCACTTGGCTGTTTTTTTGTGGGCCAGGACAACATTTGCATGTGGGTTTATATGGTTCAGCGATTTTTGGCGTCACTTCGTCCTTGTTGTGCCTTGATTCTTGTATACAGAGTACCAGAGTGGTTATAATAGAAAATGATAATATTTGCTTTTGCTCTTTTGTTGCCCATGCAGGTATGGTGATGGTGATGATGTGGGTGTTTAAGTGAATTAGCGTTTGTTGCTTCGGAAAAGGAGGATGTTTTAAGGAACACAAGTTTGATGTAAAATTATTCAACGAAACGTCGTCGTTCTTCGTCATCGTCGTCGTAGTAGTCCTTGCTGTCGTCGTTATCGTCGTCGTCTTTGTCGTTTTTGATGTTGTTTCTCAAAAATATGTTAGATACTGTTTACACGATACTTGAAATTTATAACATGGATGGCAATGATGTACGTTTTGAGGTGAGACAAGCTGATGATGGTGCTTTTGCTTTAGTTTAACACACAAGGTAACAACTTTGGTTGGCTTATGTGGTATTCATTTGAAAGATGATAACTAGAGCAGGAAAGGATTTTTAAAAGTCATTGTTTACTCTATAACAAAAGCAATGTACTCGTATATATTTTCAGAAGATGAATTTAACAAAAAAAAAAAAATTGGTTAAAATTAAATAACATAAGTTGAATAGGGTAACTGTACAGAGTACTGTAAAATTAAAAAGAAGACACCTCCTTCATTTGATGATTATCTTCACAACAATTACGGCAGTTTTGTTTATTGACGAAGCCATTTTAATAAAAGTGAACTTCATTGCTAAACAAAATTCTGTTATGATAATATAGGAATTGGGATATATTTGAATAAATATTATCTTAACACGATTCATATTATTTTAAGTCCGGGTCTACCACCGTTAGTAATCTAATGCCGAAAGACTTCATCATCATCGGCTCCACAACAAGTCTCCTTCAACAAGTCTTTCTATCCCGGTCTCGAGTCGAAGCCATCCAAGGCTTCGGGCGTCCTGGTCTACGCCATCTCTCCAGCACAAGCATGGTCTTCAACGCTGCCGTCTGCCATAGAATGTACTACAAATAACTTTCCGAGCTGGTTCCTCTTCGCTCATGCGAGCTAAGTGCCCTGCCCACCGGAGTCTACCGAACTTAATGTTTGTCACTATGTCTGCTTCAAGGTAGATTGCATACAATTCATAATTGTACCGTCTCCGGAATCGTCCTTCCTCACATATGGGGCCAACAATTCTCCTTAAGACTTTTCTCTCGATTGCGGCTAAGAGGTGGAAGTGTCTTTTGCTAAGCACCCAAGTCTCAGATCTATACGTGAGTACCGGCTTAACCAATTAACCATGGTCCTGTACAGCAGCAGATTTAAAGTTATGGTGAGATTTCTGGATTTGAAGAGCTCTGACAGACTATAGTATAGTAGGCTCTGTTGGAATTGAGCAGCCCACGTATTTCTTCTTCTTTATTGTTATCGGCTGCTACTATTGACCCAAGGTATTTAAAGGATTGCACCACTTCAAATTCGTACTTTGCTACCTTGATTGTTTGACCAACTGTTCTTCTCGCACTCGACGCCACCAAGTACTTTGTTTTAGCTTCACTAATGTGCAGCCCCAGTTTTTGTGCCGCCTGTTCGATCTGGATGAAGGAATCGTGTACAGCTTTTGTTTGATCCTTCCGATGATGTCAATGTCGTCTGCGTAAGCAAGTATCTGGCTGGACCTGTTGACGATGGTCCCCTTTGTTGCCGTGCCAAATTCACGGATTGCTTTCTCGAACACCAGGTTGAAGAGGAGGCAGGCAGGCAGGTCAACCTACAAAGTCGTGTCAGTTTATTTGGGTTGCGGAGTTATATCATGGCTTTGTAAAGTTCTACCCTGGCTATGCTATCATAGGCAGCCTTGAAGTCTAAAGTGCAAAGTGAAATACTGTTACTACTGTAATAAAGAGCAAAGGTCTCAACACGCTTCCCTGATGCACACCTGTGAAGCACACTTTAATTTGTAATAGCGCTTTTACTCCCGATTGCAATTTAAATATTTGTTTTTACATTTTATTTTAGAGCCATCGTCCACACACCGCAAGTAGACTTTCAAAACTCTTGATACACTTGTACAATGTACAGTCAGAAAAAAATTCATATTGTTAACAGTACCTACCTCTCATACAAATTTTTAAAAAATTCATTCGTTTTCAAAATCTCAAATTTTTCCTAAGCGACAATGATAAAATGTTTGAGTCTTTATGTCTTTATCTCGACGTTTTAGAAACGGGCCATGTTTGCAGTGTTTTGCCATTTTTTTTTCTTTTCATAACTTTTTGAGGCTACAATGTTTCAACTCAATGATCTGGTGCTGTTTATAAAGAATAGACTTTTGGCTTTTCAAAATGCTATAGCATGACTAAAATTATATGCTTAGAGCCGTTTCCTGAAACAAAACTCGAAAATTATTGTTTAACTTATGTTCTTATGATCCATGATTCCTAAGCGTAAACTGTCACAAGCTGCTATGTGGCTTAAATTTTGTTTGTAAAAATTATTTAACAAAAAAAATGGTCCACAAATTCAAAATTAAATAATTCGTTTTAAAAATAGTCCTAAGTTTTGCTGAATTTTTCAAAATCAAGTTTCGCTTATGAATGAACGTCGTGCGACGGCGTGAATAAACTCACCGAATCACCGGTCGAATGAATCTCACTCACAGTAAAACTTGTCATTTTCTCCATTCAACAAGAGGAAAATGAACTAATTTTTCCAAAACCGCCCTTCTACAATAATTCTCCTCTACGAGTTTAATTGCTTCTGTCTTCCAATATGTTCCCCCTTCATATACACAGTTCCGAATGTTGTCACAGTAAAATTGTCACCCTTTCTTCTGCTCTTACACAATTTAACTACCCCCAAATATTTATATCGTTTATTAATTGTCAAAGTTGTCAATATTTCTTTGTTGTCATGTTTATGCCTCAATCTTTCAACATACATGTATATATTCATCCGCCTCCACATGTCTATACATTCAATTATTATATTCTCTACCATTCTTCTTTCGAAGACGAAAAAAAAAATACATAACAAACAAACAAAAAGCAATTCAAAGTCCAGGCGCTCGACATCCCCCAAACTGCGACCGACCTCCGAACAAAAGCCTTAAGGAAGAAATAAAACTACAAATAATACATCCAATCCACTTCTAATGTCTATTGTTATAGAGTCATTGAGGATAAATCCAAATTGACAAATACACATGTCTCCTAATTCGCATATTAATTGAAAAGTCCAATTTGGGTGGTTATGGAATTGGAAGTGCTTCCGTTCGATATATTCTTATCGGTTTTTTTTTCTGGTAGGATGTATTAACTTGTTATAATATCTTCGCTTAGCTTGGCTTATATGGGGAACAAGTTGATGTTTGTTTGATAAAAATATGGGTGGGTATTGATTTTAGGATATAATCCAATTAATTAACTTTAATGCAAGTTTTGGCAGACATAAAACTAATAGATGTTGATTTTGGCCTTAGAGGCCATACGAAACAATTATTATCTTCATTTTGTGACAGAATATTTTCTTCTTTTATTGTCAAAGCGATATGGGCTTTGAACTCAATTTTGCCATTAAATTAGTCGTTTTTTTTTTGTACTTTTGAATATATTTTGATATTTTGAATATGGAAGATTTTAAATATAGAAAAGTTTCTAAAATTTCGAAATAAGATCCTGCCATATTCATTTTTACAATACTCAGAGGGGCAGTAGCTTCCACAGCGATTCCTAGGCTTTTAGAAGGTTTAATTAAAACAAAACTTGATTTTCTTGTGAAGGCACATATTAGTAGTGCTGAACATGGATTTATTTCTGGAAGATCAACCGTTACAAATTTTGCAAGTTTTTCTTCATTTGTTGTTGATTCTATCGAAAACCATAGGCAAGTTGGTGCTATTTATGCGGAATTTAGCAAATCTTTGGCCTATAAAATGTATATAAAATGTATATTCAGGTGTTCCTCAAGGCAGTCATCTTGGTCCATTGCTGTTCATTATATTCATTGATGATATAGTCAACCATATATCAATTTCAGTCAGTGTCTTATTTATGCTGATGACCTCAAATCATTTTTGAACCTATCAAACGACTTCAAAACTTCAAATGGAATATTTATATTCTAAGCTGGATAATTCTGTGACAGAATTCAAAACGTCCAGAATAGTTTTACAAGGTATGTCTTTTATAAAATGCACTCAAAACTCGATCAACGATTCATGATATAGTTTTTGTGTGTGATATTTTGTGCTACCATATTAAGTGTGCTACTTTACTTTCCTTAATTTGTATTTATGCTCCAACGCGACCACTGACGGAAAAACACCATCTTTTTCAACGTAGACATAGAACTAATTACGGTATAAATGAACCGATTTCAAGGTCAGTTAAGGAGTTCAATGAACTAATTGGTCATATTGATTTGACTTTTTCTAGAAATAAATTGGTCCGTACTTCTGTAAAAACGATGCTGTTCAGAACGTGTCAGTCAATGGTCACCGGTAGAGAGCCATGATTACTGACTTTTTCGTTCCTCAATTGAACAACCATGATGTGCATTGTGCAGGAGCTGTGGTTTCAACAAAACGGTGTAACACAGCTCGAAGCCACAATTTATTTATTGAAGCAAACATTTGGTAACCGCATGGTTTCACGTTTCGAACATGTTATCTGTGAATTGACTTTCAAGAACGTGCGATTTAACGACGACACTAGACTATTTTCTGTGAGGATATGTGAAGTCGGTGAAGTCTACACCGATAAGCTCGAAACCATCAACAACTTGGAAGACAATATTGGCTGCGTTATTGCCGATCGAAAGTGAAAGTGATCGAAAATTGGGACTCAAGATTAAATTACGTCGGAGCCATTCTTGAAATTATATTTAAATTATAATTCCCAAAAATTGTTTTTCGAATAAAATCAATTTTGAATTTCATCTTTGATTTATTCAATTTCGAAGTTCTATATCTTTCTAAAATAAACACCCTTCACAAAATTTCCTCTGTTATTTTTAGAAAAAAAAGAGAAATTTTTGGTATAAAATTTAAAAAAAAAAATAATATTCACCGGTTTCCAAAAAAAAAAATTTGAAATCAAAAAAATATTTTTTTTAAAATTTTGATATGCAGATTATAAAAAATCTTTTCGATCACAATCCGTCAAAAATTTGGTTCACAAGTTTTGAAAAATACCACAAAATAAATAAGTTTTGACAGTAACAGTAACAGTAACAGTAACAGTAACAGTAACAGTAACAGTAACAGTAACAGTAACAGTAACAGTAACAGTAACAGTAACAGTAACAGATATAGATACCGTTATTTTTTGAACTGAACAAAAAATATCTATTTCACAGCAGAGAGCAGAGAATCATGAGAATGATGCTGAATGAAGTTTTCTCTAATCTAACTTAAAAAGTATCTTATAGTATCCATAGTTTCTTGGTTCTTGGGTATGTAATTTTCACGTTTCACATTTGCAAAAAAAATCTCTTTTGAAACCGTTAATACGTTGCTACAAAACATTGTACAACTTCTGTAAATTAAATCATTTATTTAATAAAAATTAAACTACAATTTTTATTTAAACCTTAATATAATAACTCATATTTTCCAAAGCCTTAATAACATTGTAAAACATCTTTCATCTTACACTCCTGTTTAAAAAAAAAAAAAAACCTTGGATGTTATATTAAACCCGATTTACTTTCCAAAAAAAACGAATGCAAAAAAAAAAAGAAGAAAAAAACTTCCGATTAAGTGCCGTGTTACGTACATACTTTTGCGCACATAAAATATATCGCAGAAAACCGTTTAAACAGGTGGGTGCCATATAGAACACCGTCTCCGACAGCTAAACCATCCAGGTACACAACATATACACACGAAACAACTTCACAATGCGGAATCCAGGAATCTTGTGTGCTGGCAAGTGTATACGAGTAGTGCTCCTCTAAAGTCGTACATAATACCAGAGAGGGTGTATAATGGTACACAAGTACGTTCATAAATTCTCACATGCGAAACAATGAAAATGTCCTGAACACTCATTCATACAACGTTATTAGATTCCAGGACGAACCGAAGGAAAAGAAACTTTCCAAGAAAATTGCTTAAGAATTTTCTTGTGGAACGGCAGAAGGCAACCAAAAAAAAAAATTGTCTGTTCAGCGATTTTTTTTTCTGCTGCTGCTTAGAACACTTGAGACCGAGAGGAAAGAGAAGTGAATACTACTCGTGCACTACACACTACACTACACAGACCATCTCTAACAGGAATTTTGCAATAAACCAAATTGGATATAAAAAGGACACAATAAATGGGAAACAAATCCTAAATTTTATTTCACACCCAACTTTTTGTGTACATTATTATAGTTTGTTGTTGTTGAACAAGGGAAGGGGTGAGGTATGGTTTCCTGTATTTCTCTGGAGTGTGTTTGAGAATTGGTTGTGTGCAAATTTTCAACACTTTTGAATTGTGCAGGACAGACTTTTGTCTCTTGTGTTATAGGAATGCCAAATGCTGTGTATCGCTGTAGAGCTACTCAAGGATGGTAGATTCTATTTTGAATCCGTCTTGGATGCTCACATCTGGATGACAACGACACAACCGACAAAATTCCTAAATTGTGAATATTAGCTACTTGGAATAAGTGTTTAATATTTATGTGAGTGTGTGTAGAAATGGCGATATTCATGTACATAACTAAATTTAAGGAGAGGTCTCAATTGGTTCAGTTTTTTTTTCTTTTAAGGCGCTGAGATTTGGAATGAAATTATTTTATTTAAATTTTGTTGAAATCGAAAATTTCTTTATTATTTATTTCTCTATTCGAGGGACGATTATTTTTTGGAAGTAACAGATTTTGGTTCAGGATGTAGAGTTCGTCGATATTTTGAAAGGTCTGTCAGCTTTAAAAGGAAAATTTCATCGGCCAAATCATTTCGCTTGTGTTCCAAAATTTCAATTTGGAAATTCACACTTTAAAAAATTTCTATCCGTTTTCAAGATATGAAATTTGATTAATTTCCCAAAATCAAAAACATTTTTTTTTGGAATATTTTAAAGTTAAGTTCATTTTCTTTGTCTGTGCAAATGCCAATGAGAAAACTAAAGCTCAAAAACAAGGTTTGAAAAATTCCAACTAATATTTCATTTTAAAATTTTCAAAAACTATTTTTTGGATTTTTCAAAAAATTTGAAAAAATATTTTTTAAATTTTGTTTTTTTCATTGACGCTTGATTGATTTTATAATTATAACTCAAAATTTTATAAATAAAAATTAGAATTAAATTTAAAAAAATTAATAGTGTGGTTTTTTGTAACAAATTTCGGGCCAGGGTGAACGCCTAAAAAGATCAATGGAAATAGTAAACATGACCCAAAACAGATTGTATACGATATTTGGACTTTAACTTCATATGATGCGATTTGTAAAATCTCGACAAAAAATATGAACTGAAAAATATAAATAGCGACTGCTAAAATTTGGGACAAATATTTAATCGAGTTCTTAACATATCGATTATGCAAATCGTCTCCTCCTCCAGGAATAGAACAATGTATTTTTTTGAAAAAATTAATTTCTAAGAAATAATTTTAATTTTTTTTTATCTGAATATTTTATTTTCGAAAATTTAAATATTGAAAAATTTTATTTATTTTAGATGCTTTTGCATAAAAATTTAATTCGAAACAGATGAACCGTTGTTGAGAAAATCAACACAAAAAAACTATACGGACAGTGATTTTTTTTTTCTGAACAACAACAACAACTTTAAGGCACTACCACCAATTGTTTTTACGAATTAATTTTATATTAATTCGTTTATATTTTTATTTTTGGCCGGAGGTATAGCTATTTCATGCTTGCCAGACAATCATCAGACTCCTTTTAGTGGCGCTGAGCTTTAATTCAATTTTATTTGAAGAACACTTGTAGGATTCGAACCCACGCATATCAGATTTGCTCAGTCTTTGTAGTCATGTGCTCTTACGCACCACACCACTTCAGACCACTGATGCTACGTGTCCAGATGTCGTACTTGTTCATCAAATGCATTTGGAGGCACAGCATTTTTACAAACGCCTTAAAGTATGTTATCTTGTTCCGCCTCCATTTTTCTCCATGTCTTACTTCGATAGACTACAGATCGTAGTCTGTATCAAAGGGGGGAGAGTTACGGAAGAGTTTGGCGCTGGCCACAATTTATTCTTATTACTTTATTATTTTTATTGTACTATTTTGTACATAGAATGTCAGTTTATTAGACTTAACCATCCTTCCGTCAATTGCATTGAATTTTTTGTGAACAACAACAACAACTTTAAGGCACTACCAACAAGACAATTTTTAGCAAAAATTTTCGGAAAAAATTAGCAAAAAATTACTATAAAAACAATTTGTGTTAAAAGTGTCCAATTTTCTTCTAAAAATTAATGTATATTTCAATCTGAATCTGAAGATGTGGTCGATAACTGATCAATTGTCAATCGATGTCCGCCAGCGGTCTGCATGTATCAACAATTTAACCCGCAGCGCACGGAATAGGGATGAAAAAAAACGCATGTTTCCTGTCTCTCTCAAACCATAAGTTTTCTCTCACTCCCTGTTTGCGCCTCGATCGTAGTAGTGATGTTTTGCTTTCTCAGAGTAACTCTCATGTGAACGTCAACGATTTAAATTTCAAGATACAATAGAGTTTCCCGGGAAAATAATGTCATAAAATTCGATTCGATTAAATTATCCAATAGAGTTTTTGAACTCAAAAATAGCCCAATCCCAATGATTTTCAGTTCCTACAATATGTCTACATATGTACATATGTATTTGTTTTGTTTTTATTGAATGTACATAGGTACGTATATATGTTTAATATTGTACGGGAATTATAAGTGTCATGATTTGACATCCACATAAAGCTTTTATTGAATAAATGTCTGCCATTTGTTAATAAATGTCTGTTATCCATTTTTTCTTTACAATTATATCTTTCAATGAAAAATAATCTGAAAATTTCGAAGGCCAACTGAATGACATTTGCAACGAAGTACACTATTTTTCCCAAAATATAGTTTGTTGACATCTGTCAAACTACAAACTGTCAAATTTCATTGAAGGAGGGCTACCTAATCGAATCGAACAGCATTGTGTTCCGATTCGGTTTAGGTCAACTCGGTTTATGTCAAACTCGGTTGGACTCGGTTTGACTCGGTTTGATAAACCGAATCGACGTTATCACTAGTTGTTTTCATTAAAAGCTCAAGAAAACAAAATGAATGTTTTTTTGTTTAGTCTAGATAAAAAAAAAAAGAAAAAAAAAACAAATATAAAATACGAGTGCATTATATCGAGCTATATAAAGACTTTAGGTTTTGTTGCTCGGTGACATTAAATGTCTTTAACTTGACTGTGTGGTTTGTTTCACTTGCTTGATCTTCATTAATCAATAAATAAACTTAAAATGGACCCACAAATCGAATATCGTGTAGCAACTTTGGAGGACACTGAATCAATTTCGAAATTCCTGCAAATACACTACTGCCCCGAAGAACCAATGTCTTTGGCATTACAAATTGATTTAGATCAACAATTCAATTGTGATTTACAATTTATGTTGAATCTGATAAAATATGGAACGTGTATAATTGCACTTAACGGTAAAAAAATTGTTGGTGCCTTGCTATCAGGACCAAAATATCCCGACGCAGAGCAAAAGATGTTGAAAGAGGCTGCAAAAATTCCCAACACAAAATGGGAAAAATTATTGATATTTTTAGCAGAAATTGAAAGACTTTCAAATGTTTTTGAGAAGTACAACGTTGATAAGGCAGTACATGGTCATGGTTTAGCTGTTGATGAGGCATTCCGTGGAAACGGAATTGGACTAAAGATTTGCGCGAAAGCAATGGAAAGGGCGAAAGAATTGGGATATCCACTTTATACCAGCGATTGTTCGAGTATATATTCAGCAAAACTTTGCGAACGCTTGGGCATGGACTGTGTGAATGTGAAGGCATTTGCTGATTTTCGTATGCCGGATAGCGATGAACAGGTGTTTTTTCCTCCGGGGGAACACACATTTGTAAAATCATACGCTATAAGACTTGTGGAAGAAAAGTGTAAGTTTTAAATAAATTGAATATTTTATTAAAATAAAAAAGAATAAATAAATAAAAAAGAAATTTTTAAATAATAAACGACGATTTTTGTTTTCTTTCTTTTTATAAAAAAGCCATTGCGTATTTACAAATAATTTTTGTCAAATATTTCGATAAAAGATAAAATCAATCGAGTTTGATTTCTTTCATAAATCCAAAAATTTGTTTTTTAAATTTGGATATTGAAAAAAATTTGTAGTACTATCCGTAAAACCGTTTATGAGAAAATCGATAGGCAAAAAAGTAATTACCTACAGAATCCCCTTGAAAAACTTTATCAAAATCGTTAAGGCCGTTTTTGACGTAAATATGATTTGTCTAAATGGTTATTTTTGTAGCTCATAAAAATCAATTTTTCTGGGGAATCTCGTCTGGTAGTTTAGGCTGTTGAATAATAGTACATCAAATAAAAATTGAATGTTTAAGTTTCACTCCACAAGGTCACAAGGTATGGGGGCACGTTTTAAATATTATTTGTTTTGTTAATCTAAAATTTATGATCATTGCAGGGTTTGTTATGTTTTTATAATAATATCTAATAAAAAAAAGATGAAGAATTTTCGAGATAAATAAACAATTAATGCATGTTTAAAAAATGATGGTACAAATGTTTTATCAAGCAATAAAGTGACAAGCGAAAAGATATTTTCTTAGAACATTTTGTTCTATTTGTTTCGTTAGATAATCTTATTGCTCATGTAGAAGCCAAAAATAATGAACCAAATAATGAATACAAAAATTGTCTGATGCACACTTTTTGTAAAAAAAATTCAAACTAATAAAAGTGTTATAAAATTTACTGTGCGAACAAATTAAAGTTCAAACAGGAAGATAACAAATCATATTCAAACAAAATGTACGACTGACTCGCACGTGTTTTCAGATTTTTATTGTTTTATAATACAAAGGTCTTATCGGTGCCGTTTTTGAAAAATTTCAAGTTTTTGAAAACGGGGTTTTAACATTTGTATGGGAAGTACCATTATTTTCGAAAATAAAATTAACTTTCATTCAAATTATTACAGATATAGTAAAAAAAAAAACCGTTTTGTACCAAATTTCCAAAATATGTACCGCAACCTTTTTGAAAAATTAAATTAAAAAAAAAAATTTTTTTTTTGTTTTTTTTTCAAAACTCAAAATAAAAGTTTTTTTAAATAAATAAATAAGGGGAAAGTACGATAACTTTGGCGCCAAAAATTGATAACGATTTTTTGTAGAGGCGCCCTGTTTGAGCGAGAGGGGCAATTTTATGAAAAAAGTACGAAAAGTACAAAAAAATAATAAAAAAAATTTTAGTTAAGTACTTTTTTATACAACCTGTATTTTATACTATAAGCCATTTTTTAAATCAGCTACAATTTATGCACAGTTTCCGAATAAAATGTGTTTCAAACACAAAATTCGGAAAAAAAAAGTTGAAAGTGTTATTTCTCAAAACTATAAAATGTATTATAATTTTTTTATAGAATTCGGTGCTCTTATTAATTCCTAACCAAAAACTGAAAACTAGATTATTTTATGACTTCTAGTTTTTGAGAAAATTGAAAATTACTAGTTATTTTTTTAAGCATGGTATTTAGGCAATGATTGCTTTCAATACATTTTAGATGCTTTTGCATAAAAATTTTGATTTCAATCTGATAAACCGTTTTTTTAGAAAATCGGTAATGAAAAAAATGATTCTTTTAAGGTAACGGTACAAATTTTTCAAATTCAAGCCATGTTATTTTCTAAAAATTGCATTTCCAAAAATATAAATCTGCCCAGAGGAAAGGATTTGAAATCTTTTTCAAAGCGCCTTCTAACTGCAAAATAATACACACAGCACTGGATAAGTCAACACTGGAGTTTTTGTGTACACTTGAAAACAATATAATGTAGCTTTTGAATGTACGTATATACACTTTAGTATATGTTTTCAAGGAAGAAACGATTTCAAATAGGAAAATGCAACTGTTGCTTCTTTAGTATTTGAAGAATCCACTCTGATGCATTTGGTTAGCCTAGCTTCTTCTTCATCTTTTCCATAAGTTATATTTATATTCATATTTTCGACATAGCTAGCTAGCTATTCACATATAAGGGAATCTCTTCCTCATCTCATCCCTTGAGGATTTATTGTGTGCTCAGCCATAAATACTTTTTCATATGAAAGGATTGCGCAATTATGTTGCATTAGAGGTCGGTCCCTATGGCATGTCATATAAACTTGTATATAGAGGAGCCCAGCATTATTGTATACTTCTATATACAACTGAGAGGATTTGGATGAAGAGAGAATATTATTCATGAGGTCCTTCAGTTTCTATAGAATCTTAGAACAGTGTCTTATGTATATCTATATCAGATAAGGGATGATCTAAGGTATTTCTTTAATTTTTTTTTGTGTCTTCTTTTTAAAAGTTGTATAGGATAAAGTTAGATGGTTGAATGTGTCAGCAGTTAATACCTGAAATTCCTATATCTCCTTTCTCTCTGTCTCTCTATAGATGTGAAGATGTAGAAGAGGCCGCATCAAGTCCAAGGAAGCTCAAAAAGCAGGAAAAAGTCGAAGCGGAAGCGAAATGTCAGGGATGTTATTTATTACAATTGCTAACGACTCGTAGACCATAAATCTTCACATTCCTTCGCACCAGAGAGCTCACATAGCGCGAGAGTGAAAGAGACTCACATATAGACAGTATAACACATCCTTCTTGGTGTCCTGATATTATACCACTTGGTGGTTAGAATATAATTTGTGCATAGATTTTGGATGATGAGTTCCCAAACAGGGGAAGGGGGTCTCCAAAAAAAAAAAAAAAAAATAAGTGGAAAATGATGCCTTAAACTTTTGTATCCATTTTCTAATGGACAACTTTTCCACACCAAATCTATTCAGTTGGAAAATAACAGTCAGGATGAAGTTTTAATTGTGTCCGGATTACCATTGCCCTGGATTTGCGATTTAAGGAAAAGATAACCACACAATACTGATACCTTCCACCACCTCTGTATATTCAAAAGCAAGGCTGCTGGGTGATGGTTCCAATGGCACTGCGGTGCTTGGGTACGTTGGCAAGGGATGTCATTGCTTTTGGGACCTGAGGTCCTGTGCGCTATGATGGGGAGGGACCTTCTTCTTCCTTCTTTTTTTTTTTTGCATTATTAGAGGCTTAAGACTGAGCCTTTCTAAATCTGGAAATTATTTTGTTATTTTGCCTACGCAACAAACTTACCATCCAGCTTTAGTTCTATATATTGGGCTACTTTTCTAGGCAGATGATTATTATTATTTGAGGGTGATGTTGCATGTTGTAAGGTCCTGGGTTTTTCCCTTTTGAACTGTTTGTTGGTTTTTTTTTTGTTTTGTTGTATTTGCGTGAAATTGAATTTTCATATTGTGCACGCGCGCGTTCGCTCTGTTTATGTTGTTTTTCATTTTAATTAAATTCACGCAGACGACATTTTATCTCTGAGTCGTTTTTGCTGGTCGCGTTTTATTAATTAAATAAGCAATTGCGTTTTGTTGTCAATATATGTATATATACCCAGCTATAAGTTAAGGAAGGATTTAGTTGGAGGATTACGCGAGTCTTTGAATATTTGACAAGATTTGAAAAATGATGAACCAAAGTGATTCTCTGGCACACTAAAGAATAAATGAATTTAGCTGTGAGATGAGGGAAGGGGGAGGGGAGAGGAGATTTTGAGGTTAATTTATTCAATCAAATGAATTCATCAGGTTGTCATAGTTTTTTTTTTTACTATTTTGTTTTGTTAAAGAAAAGTTAATTTTATTATGCAAATTATTTAACACTGACAGCATCATTTAAAAACCGATTAAATTTTGTATAATAACATTTTATGATATTAATGAAGCAATCAACTAAATTAAATTAAATGAAATTTTGGATCACCCAAAAATTTAAATTAAAAAAAGTTACTAACTAAGGTCCTAGGACTAGTTATGTCTACTTACGGGACACAGGGCCTCTACTATTCCTACGGGCCATCGTGAACGGTTCCTGAAGATGCACTTCAGCTCCCTTCAATTCTTCCCCAGTTGTGCTGATTCCTCCTCGACCGTTCTTCGCCAAGTGGTTCTAGGACGGCATGGTCGTCTGCCGGTCTGAGTGAAAGGGTTCCATTGCATTGCTTGGCCCGCATTACACTCGTTACTCTCTCAAAGCGTATGGCCAATCGACTACCAGTAACTTCTTCGAGAGCCAATGGGTTCCTGCCCTGTTCATGAATGAAGTTCATCATTTGAGATTCGATTTGGCCAGAAAATCCTAAAGATGCTGTACAGACATCAATTTTCAAACGGCACAGATTCAACATTGTAGTAAAACAGTCGTAGCTTGGTCTTTAAGCTTTTAGAGTAATTTCTCCAAATTTTGGACAGCAAACCAAAAGCAGCCTTTGCTTTCCCGATTCGGCTGTTAATGTGCCGTCACTAGAGACAATGCTTCCAAGATATTCAAAATCATCAATCATTCAATCATCTCTACTGGTTGTCCAGAAATATTTACTTGAGCAAATGAGTAAGTTCCAAGGCTGATTAAGCATACGTCGTCCGCTTAGTCAAGGTGTTTTAGGTATGATTGAAGAGTAAACTAAATTAATCAATTTCCATTTGACAAAGCTGCGTGCAGAACATCACTATTCACCAACAGAAATAATATTGGAGAAAGTATGCAGCCTTGTCT
This sequence comes from Syrphus vitripennis, assembly GCA_958431115.1. NCBI lineage: Eukaryota > Metazoa > Arthropoda > Insecta > Diptera > Syrphidae > Syrphus > Syrphus vitripennis. Next base: position 21,311,412 of record OY288110.1, read on the forward strand.
GACCCCACTTTGAATTTCAAATTCCTCTCTCAACCTTCCATTATGCAGAACGTGACGTTTGGATCTATCGTATGTAATAGCAATCAATTTATCTGTAATGCCCCTCCTCCGCAAAACCAGCAAGATAAATTCCATATTGACACTTTTTCGAAGTCAATAAATAGCAGGTGAATAGTTAATCGAAATTCAAGGCAATTTCCGATAATGATCCGCAAGGTGTTAATGTACAAAAAGATCCAGTGCAGAATCCTTCGTCTTCAAAGTGGTCTTTTATCTCCTCTAGGATGATTCTTGCTGTTATCTTGGCTACTGCAGGTAACACGCAAATTCCTTTCCAATCTTTCGGACTGCGTAAGGTCTCCGTTTTTTGAGAGTTTGACAGTCATCCATTTTTACACTCTTCAGGAAAGTTTCTGTTTCCCAGTGTTTCTCAATAAGTGGGTGCAGTAGCTCGCTCGATATTACTGCGCTGCTCGTAAGAGCTCTGCGGGAATACGGTCAAGTCCAACCGCTTTGTTGTTATTCAATACTTTGATTGTTGTAGAGATTTCTTCTCTATTATTACTTTGAGCGTTCTGCTCACTCTCTGGTCAAAACGTGAAAAGTACTCTTCCATCTTTTGAGCTGGCACTCATCCGAAACTGTAGACCGTTCTGCTATCACACCTAATTCCAATGTGGTTACTCTTATCACATCACAGTGAACTTCTATCAACTTCATACGGTAAGTAGATTCTAGCTCCTTTCTCCCTGCTGCCTGAGTTGCTGAGATGCGAGCTTTGACGTGTTTCCTTTCTTGGACCTTGTGAAAGTTTTCTTCGGATAGCCAAGGACTTTTTTGAAACACAATTTAAGGTCAAACACCCAAAATGGGACAAAATGGAAAGCGATTTTTTTAGAATTTTTTTTTTAAATTGAGTTTTAATAAAAACAATGTAGACAGCACAAATTAGGGGTGAACATTTTTTTTTGAGTTTTTTGTCCTTTTTATAAGAATTTCAGTAAATCTTTTCCAACATAAATAGTTGAAGATTTTGGTAGATATTTGCTTAAATCCACTATTGTCTTAATCCGTCTCCTGCAATAGTCTCATTGTCAAAAACGGATCTCATAAGACTAATGAAAAATCAATTGAAGCACAACATTCTTTGAAAATAATAAAAAAAAAAATAGTCAAAAAAATAAAACAAGCATAACAAACCTTTCAAGAGCACATAACTGATGATGTGTATCCTTTCATCAACATAGTCGTCTTCATCGTCGTCGTCGTCGACGACGTCGTCATTCTATACTACTACTGTATGCAGCTGCTGCTCCATGAGCCTTCACATCAGAGTGGCCCCCCGTATTTTTTTTTTTTTTTGCTGTGCAGCCCCTTCATTTCACCATTTTGAAACCTTTATCCTTTCTACTCGGTCGTCATGCCAGTGACGAGGAAAAATTAGTCTAAGAAAAACGATGAAGAAAATGAAAGATGCGCTTTGTGTTTAACACACAAAATGAAACGAAATCCTTTCACGTTCGGTTACAACATGAGAATCCTTTACTTTTTTTTATATAGGTATATACCTTCCAAAGTATTTTTCTTTTCTTTTTTTTGAAAATTCTCATTTTAAGTTCATCATTTGCAAGGATATATAGATTAAAGCAGATGAATTCTATGGCTTGCAAAAAAAGAAAAAAAAAGAAAGGATAATACCTTCGCATTGTTATTGGTTGGTAATTTGTAAAATGTCTTTAACTGTTACCGGATGAAGCGTGGAGAATGGGATCCTTGAAATGTTCTTTTACCATACCATTACCTGTGATGGGACTGAAAACAAAGTGGAAAAAAAAACAGAGCTTCTGTGCGTTCCGCTTTCACATAATTGTTCCAGCTCATTGACATGCCTCTGTGCGATGATGGAGTTGTGTGGGGTTGTGTCTTGCATTGGTGCATGTCTTGAGATTGTTCTTCTCGTCTCTCTAACTCTCTCTCTGTCTGTCCTTTTGAAACTTGCTCTATGAAAGATCTACATTTAATGATGCTGATGTAGCGCAAATCTAGAAACGAAAGGCTCTGGCATTCAATTCACCAACTAAGCATCCTGTTTACCTCCTTTCAAAGCCCAATTCAGAAGATACCCAACTTCCTCCCCCCCCCCCAACGCACCACACTTCCTTAAAAATTTTCTTTTGCCTGGAAAAACATACGATATATGGTCGGTTCTTTTCTGTCGGTTGTGAAGGGTCGGTCGTTTGTAGGGTGGCTCGGGGGATTGGGTTCCCATATACATATATAACTCATCCATTAGCAAAACCTTAAAAAGATGGGGCTTGGGATGGTTTTGTTGGGAGCAATGGTGAAGAAAAAAAAAATAAAATAATCGCTCGACCGTACACGGAATGATTAAAGGAGATGAAAAGGATAAAGTGCAGTACCGGATATCCATTTTGTGTACTTCATGGAATTCATTTCAGCAACAACATTCATGATGCGGGAAGCGGGAGAAACAACAACACTCTGGTGGAATGAAGACGCGGGCACACGAACGAAATAATAATACAGGAAGCACCAGGGAACACTCGTTTTTCGTATTGTATACTGTATATGACTAAGGCTAGAGCACCAAGTGTTGCTGCTGTTTAGTTAGGTTAGTTGGCGATGGCATTTCTCTCTAAATATTCCGGAAAGGAATATCTTTGTTCATAATGCCACAAAGGAGTTGGTTTATTTTGTAAATATGAGAGCGTGAGTGTTGGTTTCAATCTCAATATTTTATTTTTTTTATTTTTTGTTCCATTTAAAGTTGCATTTGAAGAAACTCTGGTGTCTGGTCAGTTGGACTCTTTAAAGTGGCTATATTTACCGCCATCGCATCCGTCAGATACAACTGCACTTCTATTTTAACAGAGACAAGAAAACCATACCTACTACAATTTTATACACAAAGCCCATCTGAGAGAATAGGAGTTACATTTCTATTCATCCTCAAGAGAGAGAGAGAAAGATAGAGAAATTGTTATGAATGAATCATGTGGATGGCTGCACAAGATTGATGGATGGTAGTCGTTCATGAAATGTGCTTAGCTATTCAAAAGCAAAGTGAAAATTTAATTCGTAAAACGATATGAAGTGAAAAGTTTTTGTTGTATGAATGCATTTGATGTTCCTACCCATAGGTATAATGTTTTGAAATAAAGAGGGCGGGTGCATCAATTAGAGATATCTGAGCCACCTAGCGTTAGATTTGATTTTTAAATTTTAATTTTTTATGTGATATTTTTGGTGTCATGAGAAAATAAATATTAAACAAACTAGAACTCGTTTCAAATTTAAAAGCTTCAATAATTAAGATACGTAATTGATCGTTACTCTATTTAATATGATTTAATTAGTAAAGTATCTGGCAACCCTCATACGATCGCAGGTAGGTAACGATATTCGTTAGGCAGTTCGTCGCCAATTCTACGCTTTCTAATAGTGTCATGACTCCGCCAGTTCTTGAGCGCGTAAATGATTCTATGGGACAAATCTTCTTTCATACTCGAACTGTGGCGAGAGTCCTAAAAGATCTTAAAAACACACATAAATCCGCTGGTCCAGATGGTATCCCCGCCATTGTTCTGAAGAGGTGTGGTGTTCTCCCACGCTGGCTAAACCCCTGCTTTCCATCTATCCTTTCTTCTGGGCTTGTTCCGAGCAGTTGGAAAACGGTATTTGTCCAGCCTATCCCAAAAAAGGCGAATCTTCTTTACCCTCTAATTAGCGACCGATTGCACTTACGTCTTACGTCACTTAAGGTCATAGAAACGCTGATAAATTATCAGCTCAAGAAATATCTCGAAGATCGAAATCTTTCTAATGACCGGCAATACGGCTTTCGCAGTAATAGATCCACTGGTGACTTGATTTTTTATCCCATCGAACAGTGGAACAAAAATCTTTACATCGTTTTGAAGAAAGTAAGATTATTGCACTTGATATTTCTAAGGCATTTGATATAGTTTGGCATCCTACTCTTTTATCGAAAATGTGTGCTTTTGGTATCGATGAAACCCATCTTCGTTGGATTAGTAACTTTATTTCGAATCACTTAATACAAGTAGTATTAGACGGGTTCAAGTTCACGTTCACAACATAAATGCTGGTGTGCCACAGGGTTCTGTTTTGTCTCCGACCTCTTTCTCATATTCATTAATGATTTTCTGTCTGCTACTACTAATCTATTAAATTTTTTCCCTGACGATAGCACCCTTAGCTTTTCATATTCGTTTTCAGATTCACATCCCTGCTCATTGGACGTGGGACTGAAATGGCTAAATATGATAAGTACATTAAATTCCGACTTAGTCAGCATTGTACAACAGGGATTAAGAAATCGCGTAGAATTTAATGCTTCGAAAACTCAATGTTACCTTCTGTCGTAAGAGCGAGACATATCCCGCCTGCCATTATCTATGAGTTGCATTTGCATCAAAGAAATTAATCAGCTTGCGATTTTTGGTATGTGTATCACAAATCATCTTTTGTGGAATGATCACATACTTAACGTCGCCAAAAATTCCGCAAGATGTTTGGGTTTCCTTTAGAGATGCAAGAAATTCGTTTCCCCTTCTGAAGTGGCTATTATCTATAAAAGTTATATACGTCCAAAGCTTGAGTATAACTCCCAGTCCTGAGGGCTGGTGCCTTCAAAACAATCGGAGACAGGAACGTCATCGATACTTATACGTCACTAGAACACCGGCGTAACGTTTCCTGTCTCTCACTCTATTATCATTAGATACTTTTACGGTAAGTGCTCAAATGAAATAGCCAGTTGCATTCCTCCCCTTAAACGATTCAACCGTAATACTCGCGCTTCCATGAATGCTCATCAGTTTACTCTTGAATCCAACTTCGGTGGTACTGTTAAGTACAGGAATTACTTTTTTAGCCGTACTATGCGAATGTGGAATACCCTTCCACGCTCTGTCTTTCCCTCTCATATTTTTTTATTTTATCTAAAAAACGGGCTTGTTCTTCGCAAGATAAACCTGTGAACCAAAAAATGGCATACAATATGTATATAAATATAAAGGACTAGACTAAGCTAATTTTTAGGGTTGCCACCTTGCTGGAAACATATAAATTTAATCGTATTTCAAAGCATACAAATACTATCATCCATGTTTCCTAAATTTTCAATCCAATTAGGGCCAATGACTTCTTTGACAAAACTTTTCCAATCCCTTTTTTTCATTAGAACTAATTTTTGTCAGATTAAACACAAAAACAAAAAATGTCAAGGACACACATTCTTCAAAATAATTTCTTCCGGCTTATTTCCATCCGGTCGGTGGGATAGTGGTCGCGGTTGGTCGTGGTCGGTCGATCAATTTGTTGTTATCGTAGGCAGGCAATTATTTCATACGATAAGACATCACATTCACATCAAATTAAAGCTTAATTAACTCATTTAGACAATAATGGCAAAGTGCTTGGCTATATAATGGTGTGGCCTTAAAGGTTTACATCGCGTGCACATTTGCAAATAGACAAAAAAAAAGTTTTAAGGAATCTTACCATATATAGCAAACACACCCACAAAACAAAGAAAACGAAAAAAAAACCTAAACAAAGTCTCAAGATAAAAACTCCCAGGTAAGCATTGCGACACATTGAAAGAATGACATGCCTTAGGTTAATAAGTTCCAAAGTCAAAAGAAAACCAAAAAATAACAACAAAAGGAAAAATACAGTAGCAGGCGCGATTTCCCCTGAAGGCATCAAAGGAATGAGTGACTTAGTCAATTTCCGTCCAAAAAAAAAAAAAACCGCACCACAAAATCCTTCTGATTTACTTGTGAATGTGATTCTTGAAAGGGTTCTATTTTAGAAAATGCTTTTCTGTGTAAAAAGTTTTTTTTTGTTTCTGGCACATTTATTTCTCGTTGCCTTTCTATATAAAATCTAATAAGAAGCTTATGCCTAAAGATCCTTAAACGAAAGGAAAAATAAAAATCAAAAATTTAACCTGTCTGAAAATTCAAATATCTTAGAAAAAAAAAGTTAAATAAAAACAAAACAATAAGGAGCTGCAGGAAGAGAGGGGGGGGGGAGGACTACTATGTAGAAGACAAAAAATAAAATAAAATGGTAATGAAGGGGAAAAAGTTTTGAAATTATTAGCGCGGCAAATAGACAAAAAAGAGCTTAATTTCCAGTCCAGAATTTAACAATACACAAAAAAAAAAGAACATGACTTTTCTAAATCCCTTATTTTTTTTTAGAAAACAATTATTTTATCAGCATAAGAAAAAGACCATCGAATACTGTCAAATGATGAAAAATAAATGATAAAAAATAGGGGAGTGAAATAAAAAATACCAACTTTCGGAATGGCTAACAGAGGTCAATTTTATTATTGTTTTCATTCATAACAATTTAAAAATACTCTTAGCTTATTTTTTTTTTGTTTATACTTGAAAATTAGAAGAAAAATGAAGAAATCATTTTGTACTTAAAAACATACATTTTTCTTTTGTGAAATTTTTATATTTATTTCTTGGACAATTTTGGTTGCAATTTGTTTGAGGGTTAATTAAAAGAAATTCGGATCTCATTTTCTGAATTAAGCAAGAACGGTTTGCTTACTTTTTCTCTGCTCTATACAAGACCGATTTTTTTTAGTTTCACTAGTTTCTTTGTTAAGACATTCATTCAGTCAGTTTGTCAATAACTCAGTGTGTCCGTCAGTCAGTTAGTCAATTTGTCAGTTTATCAGTAATTCAGTCAGTCAGTTTGTCAGTCAGCCAGTTGGTTAGTTAGTCAATCAGCCAGTCAGTCAGTCAATCACTCAGTCTGTTTGTCAGCCAGTTAGTCAGTCAACTAGTCACTCAGTCAGTCACTTATTCCATCAGTCAATCAGTCAGTGGATCAATCAGCCAGTCAATCAATCAGTCAATCACTCAGTTTGTCCATCAGTCAGTTAGTCAATTTGTCAGTCTATCAATCATTCAATCATTCAGTCAATTACTCAGTCTGTCGTTCGCTATTTAATCAGTTTATCAGTCAACCAGTGAATCAGTCAATCACTCAGTCTGTCCGTCAGTCAGTTTTTCAGTAAATCAGTCAGTCAGTCAGTCAATTAGTCAATCACTCAGTTTATCCTTCAGTCAGTTACTCACTTTGTCAGTCAATCACTCACTCATTCAATCATTCAATGACTCAACTATTCAGTGTGTCCGTCAGTCAGTTAGTCAATATGTCAGTTTATCAGTCAATCAGTTTGTCAGTCAGTCAATCACTCAGTCTGTCCGTCAGTCAGTTGGTCAATTTATCAGTCATTCAGTCGATCAGTCAGTAATCAATCAGTCAATCACTCAGTCTGTCCATCAGTCAGTTAGTCAGTTTGTCAGTCAACCAGTCACTTATTCTATCAGTCAATCAATCAGCCAGTCAGTCAATCAGTCAGTAGTCAGTCCTTCAAAAAATTATATTTCGAATAAAGTCAATTTCATGTCAATTTTAAAAATTCATCTTTGTTTTATTTCATTTCAAAGTTCTATACCTTTGAAAAAAAAAAAACACTCTACTTACTTCATAGCTAAAATATGCACATCCCAAATAGTTACTCACTTATGGCATGATGTATACGATGATGATTATAATGGTCAAGATGATATGGGAGATCAAGGACTTGTATAGATGAGCTAGGGATTCTATATCCGAGCCCAAAACACCCTCTTTCGAATTATGCTATTTTTCATAAGAAAAAATCTTGCGTTATGGAAATAATATACGAGATGCATATATCTACATAGATTCCTACATATTGCATCGAGTAGCTCTTGCGACATTTGGCAAACAATGTCAACGCCAATGCCGCAAAAGGATTCACAGAGCATCATCAGAGGTGCGCGTCAGTTCTAAAAGGAAGATTTTACAAGTGCAAATGTGTGCGATGATGGTGTCGTCTATGATGAATATCAACGTATTAACCAAACGCATACAAAAAGTCATATGTCAAAGTTAAAGCATGTAAATAATGATGTAGGTGATGAAAAAGGATATTTTGTGCCTTTTTTTTTTCTTTGCATGGAAAGAACATACAAAAAAGGACTCATAAAATAAACACAAGGACGAGTTTAAAATATCTGAATACAACGGCAACCACCATTTATGATATTCTACAGGCAGTCGTCGTCTATGTTTGTTTTAACATCGTGCAATATAGGAAGGCCAAACGCACAGTCTACACAACACCAAGATCATAAATTATTGATTTCGCAATGATTTATCATTTTTCTAACTCTTTCCCCTTTTTGCATGGCATATGACTTAAGTTTTAGAAAGAGCCTTCCATGGTTTTTAAATAAATTTTAATGCAAAAATCCTTAAATCCTTCATCCCCTTTCAGATAGAACACATCTCTCCTTTAAAGTGCACAATCACTTTATATTTTTATTCAAAAAAAAAAAAATACATAATACAAACTATAGGGAAAGAGACGATGAAGGCATTTAACATGCACGCGCAAGCAATTGTAAGTTTGATCAATTTATATTGAAAATTATGTTTATCCTTTAATATCCTAATGAGGCCACTTAAATACAACAGACGAATAAAGGGAAAGAGGGCGTGGTGCACCAAATCAATTTTCGAAGAAAACGACAGACAATGATGGCGGCAAACGCGAACGCTAACAACGAGGACAATTTAAACGAAATACAAAAATAAATAACCTTCAATCTCTCGGCGGGCTTGAAACTTGAAACAAATTACGGATTTAAAAAAAAAAATACTATCTAGGAATAAAATTTCCATTTTCATTAAATCAAAACGAATTTGCTAGGGACTCTCTTTTTCTGCCATATTGTTGCTCTTGATGGGTTCTAAAATGCAAATGTCTGAATTTTTTTGTTTTCTAAATAAAACGAAGCATTAAAATCAACACAGATATGTATATATTTATACCTGATCTAAAACAGTGCAATGGCAAACGGGATTTAGATTCCAATTATGGCATTTGACCAATCTAGGACAACGCGGCCTTGTTTGGAAATTGGTGAGTTTTTAGAAATAATTTTGTGTATTGAGGAAAAAAACCACAGACGGAGATAATAAGAAGGATTAGGAATAAGTGTTTCTCTTTTGGATATAATATTTGGTTGAAAGAAAGGGATTTTAGCGGTGCTGACCAAAGGACTTCTTAAAAGATTTAAGGCATCAAGCAAATTGCAAATTTGAACTATTTCTGTAATAATTTGCAATAACTGCAAATAATCATTTCCTTGAAATAATATAGCTCATAGAAAAACGGAGCGTTAATGGGACTTTTTACACTTTTTTTCAGAACATCAAAGAAGAATTTACAGCAAAATCCATTTTTTTTCGGAATCCAATGTCTTTAAGAATTAAGCTAACAGTGAAGTAATAAAAACCCAAGCTGGTTACACTTTGAAATCCGGAAAATCAGACTTTCCTTAAAAACGGCTCCGACAATTTAAAAAAATCGGGCCTCCGGAGTGTAATGGGCCCCCTCGTATTTCTTGTTTGTATAAAGTGGGAGCTCCGAATTTGCATTTATAATTTTCAAATTATCCCTAGCAATATGGGGCAATCCCTTTCTTAAGTGAAAGTGACACTTGTGAAAGTGACACTTGTGGAAATTTATATTCTCAATCAAAAGAAGGGTGGGTTTTCTGCAGAGCCTGCAAAAAGTGGGCCCATTGCTCTTGTGCCGGCAAAGACGATGCAGATGAAGAGTCAAGAAACATTTGCACATGCTGTGCCTAAAACAATTCTCATCGTTCCTTTAATGTGTCCATTATGCCCCCGGCACTTTTTAAATGTATTTCAAAAACGGTCCCATATGTACATATTTTTTGGTGCAAGACTGTTTTTTAAAACTTTCTATTCACATGATTCACTATTTTTGGGTTTACTGTAGAGGTTCATAAGTACCTAATAAGTTTATTTCAAATAGAAACAAATACAACAAAATATTCTAAAAATTATATTTTCTCAGGGATTAGTCAATTTATTGTTTGATAAACTCTCTGTACCATAATTTTTTTAAACATGCGCTAGTTTTTTATTTATCCCGAAAATTTTTTATCTTTTTTTATTAGATATTATAATGGAAAGATAACAAACCTTGCAATGATCATAAGTTTCAGATTAACAAAACAAATAATATTTAAAACGTACCCCCATACCTTGAGGCCTTGTGGAGTGAAACGATTTTGATAAAGTTTTTCAAGGGGATTCTGTAGGTAATTACTTTTTTGCCTATCGATTTTTTCATAAACGGTTTTACGGATAGTACTACAAATTTTTTTCAATATCGAAATTTAAAAAACAAATTTTTGGATTTATGAAAAAATACAAATATAAAAACTTAATACTATGATTTTGAAAATGCTGTATAAAAATAAAAAAACACAAACCATTAATTTTTACTAGCGCCTTATAGGTACTACAGGGCAACTTTTGGATAAATGAAAGAAATCAAACTCGATTGATCTTCTTTTTTTCGAAAATTTTGACAAAAAATATTTGTAAATATGTAATGCCTTTTTATAAAAACAAAGAAAACAAAAATCGTCGTATACCTATTATTTAAAAATTTCTTTTTTATTTATTTATTCTTTTTTTATTTTAATAAAATATTCAATTTATTTGAAACTTACACTTTTATTCCACAAGTCTAATAGCGTATGATTTTACAAATTTGTGTTCCCCCGGAGGAAAAAACACCTGTTCATCGCTATCCGGCATACGAAAATCAACAAATGTCTTCACATTCACACAGTCCATGCCCAAGCGTTCGCAAAGTTTTGCTGAATATTTACTCGAACAATCGCTGGTATAAAGTGGATATCCCAATTCTTTCGCCCTTTCAATTGCTTTCGCGCAAATCTTTAGTCCAATTCCGTTTCCACGGAATGCCGCATCAACAGCTAAACCATGACAATGTACTGCCTTATCAACGTTGTACTTCTCAAAAACATTTGAAAGTCTTTCAATTTCTGCTGAAAATATCAATGCTTTTTCCCATTTTGTGTTGGGAATATTTGCAGCCTTTTTCAACATATTTTGCTCTGCGTCGGGATATTTTGGTCCTGATAGCAAGGCACCAACAATTTTTTTACCGTTAAGTGCAATTATACACGTTCCATATTCTATCAGATTCAACATAAATTGTAAATCACAGTTGAATTGTTGATCTAAATCAATTTGTAATGCCAAAGACATTGGTTCTTCGGGGCAGTAGTGTATTTGCAGGAATTTCGAAATTGATTCAGTGTCCTCCAAAGTTGCTACGCGATATTCGATTTGTGGGTCCATTTTAAGTTTATTTTTTAATGAATGAAGATCAAGCAAGTGAATCAAACCACACAGTCAAGTTAAAGACAATGAATGTCACAGAGCAACAAAACCTAAAGTCTTTATAGCTCGATATAATGCACTCGTGTTTTATATTTGTTTTTTTTTTTTTTATCTAGACTAAACATTCATTTTCTTTTCTTGAGCTTTTAATGAAAACAACTAGTGATAACGTCGATTCGGTTTATCAAACCGAGTCAAACTGAGTCCAACCGAGTTTGACATAAACCGAGTTGACTCGGTCAGCTTTTACCTAAACCGAACCGGAACACATTGCTGTTCGATTCGATTGGGTAGCCCTCCTTCGATGAAATTTGACAGTTTGTAGTTTGACAGATGTCAACAAACTATATTTTGGGAAAAATAGTGTACTTCGTTGCAAATGTCATTCAGTTGGCCTGCGAAATTTTCAGATTATTTTTTATTGAAAGGTACATACACATAATTGTAAAGAAAAAATGGATAACAGGCATTAATAATGGCAGACATTTATTCAATAAAAGTTTTATGTGGATGTCAAATCATGACAATTATAATTCCCGTACAATATTAAACATATACATTATGTACACATGTACATTCATTAAAAACAAAACCATTAAGTATTAGAAGACCTATTATTTATTATTTTTACTTACTGTTTTACATAAGTTTCTTAGCGAATGTTTTAATAAATATGTGCTCTCCTGAAGAAAAATATACCTGGACATCACCATTAAGCGCACCATAATCAGCGACTGCAAACACAAACACATCCCAATTCCCTAGCCCTTTCCATTAATTTCTCGAAGAGCTTTAGTTCAATTCCATTTCCTCGGAATTTCTTATCTACTGCCAAAGCATGACCATGTATCGCCTTGTCAACGTCATACTTCTGATAAACATTCTAATCTTTTTCCAGAATTGCTGATAGTTGCTATTCCATTGCCCGTTTTGTATTGGGGATGTGAGAAGCCTCTTCTTGTAATTTTAATTTCGCGTCGGGATATTTCGGTCTGGCTAGTAAAGCACCAACAATTTGTTTACCACTGAGTGCAAGTACACAACACATCTGTCATCTGGGGTTGCTAAACGATATTTGAGCAGTATGTTTGTTTAACGCAAATTTGATGATGAATTAAAATCGAGAAGGACAAAACAAGAAACAATAATTTACCAGAGCAAGCCGTCAAGTTTAACAAAAAATTAATGTCAATTTTTCAGATCAGGCATTGACTCTTCAATCGAATGAAACTGCCATAATAAGAATGCTGCATATTCATAGTCGTCTGACAAGTTGTTTCTTTGTCTCTTCTAAGCCAACCTGGAGTTTATGTTATTCATAGACAATTTAGACCCGGGTCCAAAAGATAAGCTGGAGCTCAAATTTTAAAAACGGCTGATTATTTGACTAAGTTTTTTTTTCTATCTGTCAAAAAATGGATTGCATTTCAATTATTTGACAGGCAATAGCACTAAAATTGTAGTAGAATTCTGTTTTTTTACTAAACAGAGCTCCGAATTTATTTATGAATAGCAGCTGTTTCTAACCGTGTGTTAACTTCAGGCTCGAAGACAGTTGGACTTGGTTCTTAAGTTTGACTATGAATATGCCCCGTTAATTCATGAAAAAAAAAATTCTTATGAGAACCAATGAAGAAAAAAAAAACAAAAAATTTTTGCAATCAATCTCAAAATTTACTTAAAAAAGTTTCTTAGCGTATGTTTTTACAAATTTGTGCTCCCCTGGAGGAAAAAACACTTGCGCATCACTGTTCGGCGCACGATACTCCGCAAATGCACTTACATTCACACAGTCCATGTTCAAGCGTTCACAAAGCTGTGCAGAATAGACACTCGTGCAATCGCTGCTATACAGTGGAAATCCCAATTCCTTTGCCCTTTCCATTGATTTCTCGAAAAGCTTCAGTCCAATTCCATTCCCTCGGAATTTCTTATCTACAGCCAAAACATGACCATGTATCGCCTTGTCAACGCCATACTTCTGATAAACATTCGAATCTCTTTCTAGAACTGCTAAAAATAGCAATGCCTTTGCCCATTTTGTGTTGGGGATGTGAGAAGCCTCTTCTAGTAATTTTTTCTCTTCGTCCGGATATTTCGGTCCGGCTAAGAATGCGCCAACAATCTGTTCACCACTTAGTGCAATTACACAAGTTCCATGAGCTATGTTCAACATGTTAGCCTCCTCGTCGTGTGAGTCTTGTTCGCGAGGCTCACTGGCGATAGTCAATGGTTCCTCCGGGTAGTAGTGTTTACGAAGAAATTCTAGAACTGCATTATAATCGTCCGGTGTTGCTAATCGATATTCAATACTTTTGTTCATTATACGTTTTTTATTGTTTATTAATGACGAAACCGAAATAAAAAAAACACACTATAATGGAGGTATGACACTCACAACTTCCACAAATTGTTTACAAGTTACAACTGACTGGTCTACCTGCTGGACAGCGCTTTAATCGTAAAGAGAAACTCTTAGTATTGATATGAAAGCTCCAATAAAAAGCGATTTATATTTTCTTTAGACATTTACATATTCATTCATTCATTCATAAAGTTCATTTCGTTTCATTCTTAAATTGCGTGTAGATACCTACATATTGTAGGTTCAATGAACATAATTATATATACAGTTATAGCTGATTGAAAGTATTGTTGTGAAGCAGATTAATTAAGACATACCTAGTTTGGGTTGTTTTCAGAGAATAACTGTTAAACTTTTTTTCAATTGGTTTTTTCTCAGAGAGTAACTTCATTTCTTTAGAAAGAATTTGATTAGGTATGGTTTGAGATTTATTTAATAAAAAAAATCAGGTTATCGTTTGACATTAGTTTTTTATTTTCAAAAATATCTCTGAATGGTTTAGTTTTTTACGAAAAAAAATTAATGGGAAGGTCAATCTTTAACTTTTTTCGCTGAAAATAAATCAAAAATGGTTAATGCAAAAAAAAATCCGATTGATGAGAACGTGTTTATTTATACTAACGGTTAAACTAACGGCCATACTGACTGATAAAATTGCAGATGAGATTTATTTTTTTCTCTCAATAATAAAACTCAGTGGTTAATCGTAACCTAAAAACTAAAAAAAAAAGGTTACTCTCAGACTTCCACCGATATTTTGTTTCTGGTTGAATTGAATTACTATACCCTCTTTTCACTGGGCCAAATGAAGTAATTTCGTTTATAAAAATTAAATAAAAATCAATTTCGAAATTATTACATATTCCATTCACATTTCCAAATGAGACAATTTGAATCAAATTTGCACCAAATTTTCACGCATTCAGAAACGCAAAAAATTGGAATTCCATTGTGAACCTGCCTCATAAATTTGGAAAAGTTGTACTAGGTAGTATTACTTTCTCTTATTATACTACGTAGTATTATACTACGTTTTCACTGGAACCGAAATGAGTTTATTTGTATACTACGAAAAATGTATTAAACTACGTTTTCACTAGAGCCGAAATGAGGTAATCTCGTAAATTATAAAAATGCGTTTACATTACAAATGAGATAATTTCGTTTGACACTTTACTGTCTTTTTCTCTATGTGTCATCACAATTGTTGTTTCTCTGAATGCGTTCACCTATCTTCCGAGATAATTTCGTGCACACTTGAGTAAATTACGTTATTTAAGGCTTGCCCAGACCAAAGCGAAAGATTCGGATACGCTGATGAAACAATACTAACAACAATAATAAGAGCACGTGTCTATCATTGAAAACAACTCTTTGCTATTTTTATTATTTTTTCGTCATCACCACAATTTCACAAAGGGGTTTTGGATTGGTTTTGGGGAAGCCTTTAAAAATAAAAATTGTACGTGAAATGACATAATTTGGTACTTATGAATGAAATTACTTGATTTTGACCAGCAGGAAAACATGCGAATTATTTGTTCGCAGCTCTGTGTTTTGTGGACTGCGAACTCACATTGACAGTTCGCTGGTAGCAATTTTTAGCCGCATGGAATATATTGAAATGTGTTTTGCTTTGTAGTTTTAAGAACTAATTGTACGCAAAATTTTCTATTTAAATTTTTGAATACGTTCATTTTTTACTTTATCAAACAATTGAAATAAGAAAAAGTGGATATTTACTTTTGAAAAAGCTTTAAAAGAATTATTCGCAGGCGCAGGTCGCAGCTCATAATAATAGCACTCAATTCAGTATAATGAATCACGAACAAATATTAGCCGTCACAATAAAAATATTTTATCCATTTACCTCATTGACATCCCTGCTAACTACTATCAACATGAACTTTCAACAGCTGTTTGCTGTCAAATTATTTGTGGCAAAATTTTTTGTTTATCGTGCTACCTACAAGGAACGTACATCTTCCAATTTTTGTTTGTTTGTTTGAAATTTAATAATTTATTGTTTATATTAAGTTTTTGTAACTTATCTTACTTTGCTACAGCTATTTGTTAAATGTTTTTATGCCAATTTAAGCATCAAAATGAGTCTAAAAGAGATATTATTAGAGGCCTGTGAATGCGACCGAGCTGGACGTATTTTGCAAGCTCAGCATCTCTACAAAGATGGAATTCTTGTTCTTCTCGCGACAGCCGAAGGTGAGTTTCCTTGCAGTGCATTCAAAAATCTATTGAAATTAACAAAATCTATGCCCACAGCTGAAAAACTCCCAGAAAAACGAAAGTATTACATTGGAAAGATTGATGAATATAAAACACGTCTCGATTTGATTCGCAAAAAGATTGATGCTCATACAACAAAGGGAGACGTCGTCGACAATATTCCCATCATGGAAGGTTCAACTGGGCACAGTTACCGTCAACTATTTGGCAAGTACTTAGACAATGAGGTGAAGGAAGTAGAATTGGATGAAGCATACTTAATGGAAAACCATCAGGTAGAAAAATAATGATTCCAAAAATGTTACAACACTCATTTCACTTTATGTTCAGATGCAAAATCTTGTTATGTTCTTGGAACTAGTTGTCAAGAGCTGCCACAGCCTCCGATACATTCGAATTGTCACAAAAAAAGACGACCGGCCGAGCAGTAATCAAAAAGAAACCTTTGACAGCATCAAAACTGACCTTGCGCGTAGAAACATTCAACTTGCTGTGGAGTTTCAAAGCAATTTGCACGACAGAAAAATAGTGTATTTCAACTTACTATTTTAATTGTGATGAATAAATGAGTTACATGAGGATTCTTATCTTCCCAGGTTAAGCAATGGGTATATTATTAAAATTGGCAGAGGATTGGACATTTACAAGCCAAAGACGAGCAGATTTTGTCTCGGATTGACAGACTATGACTTCAGGGAGTGCCGGAAAACGGAGGTGGATATTTGGAAATGCAAAAAATATGATTGATATAAATTCCTAGTTATGTACTTAAGTTCAAATAAATATAAGAATAATTTCGAAAATAAGAGTGTTTTTGTTTAGTCGTATAGAAAAAGATGAGTTATAGTTTGGACTGAATTTCATTGGCATCCAAAATTCTGTTGCCATCGAAAATAGGCTATTAATTTCATACCATATTTAGGGTTGGCCACGACACGTGACCAGCGAAGCTTATACTATAGGTCTCGTTTAGTTCTAGTTAAAATTGAAAAATTTCAGTTTTGCCTACGTAGATAGATATTTTCCTTATTTTTTCATCATAAGGTTTTAAAAAAATTTATATAAGAGTAAGGTCGTGGCAATGCTGCCGTCTGCCTACGTATCTCGGACTCTCGGTCGCTCTCGATACCGACTGAGGGGCATTCTAGAAAGAGAACAAACGATTGCTGTCTACTGTCTTCTCTACGGATATTATAGGCACAACATTCTTTAAAACGATATCATATCACTTTCTGGAAATGGCCCTGGGGATGCTTTCTGGTCTCGTCTTTTTTTTTTTTGTGGGGAAAATGAGAAGCAACAATATTGTATTCAAGAACTGCTAAATATTAACACCAGAGGAGGAGGCTGTCAAACTTATTTAAAAAGGTTTTTGCTATAGAAACCAAAACATGCACTTCCGTGTACTTTCAGTGTAATGGATTCGAATCTCAGCTCAGCATTCTTGTATTCTAGAATGCGTCCCTTAAAATTATTTTATAATTAATAGCAAAATGCATATTATGATGTACATATTCTACAAAAAAAATAATTTTCAATAAAGGATTTCTCCTAAGTTTTTGATATAAAATTGCCTTTTTTTAAATTTTAAACGAAAGCGATTTAAAGATGTCAGTGGCAAAAGACAACTTTTAGGCCGGTATTGACTGATCCCATACTGACTGATGCCCTTCCCGCTGTTCCCTTTGCCCACGCCCTTAGCTAAACTACAAGTTATCCACAATTAACCCCCTGTAGGAGGGTGGGATTGCCATAATTTGAGGTCGACGTTAGGAAGATTTTATAGGACATACATCACCAGTTTGACAGGCGCTTATAATATTATTTTTGGAGAATTTTTATTTACTATACATAATATCTGTGGCAGTATGACAAGAAGCTTATGTTAAAAAAAGGTGTTATGAGAAATTTACAATTTTGTCAAAAAAATTGTATTTATGGTGGTTATTGTTTTTTTTTTTGTCGAATCTTTAAGAAGATACATACATCATATTTTTTTATGTTACATATTTTTAATACAAAATAGAGGGCGCAAAGTAAGAAAAAATATGATTTTAAAATTAGGGTTCTTCTGCTTTTTTTAAGTAACATAAGTTTTTCTGTTAAACTGTTTTTCCAATTCAATTTTTTTAGTTTTGACAGAATAACTTAATTGTGAGTGACATCCAACAAACAATTTTGCAAAGCAACTTAATTCAACATAAATTTTTATGAAAAAGGCAAAAGGAATAATAGAATAATTGAAAAAATCGAACGACTTACCATAAGATTTATACATAAGATTTTCTGTTGAAATTTAAAATTTGATTTTTTTAGACATAAGGAAATTGCTTGAATAAATTCTGTTGAAAGGATTTTATAGTAATTCAAACATAATAGTGGTTAGAAAAACAACAATCATGTCGATTACAGAATCCGCAAAACTAGATCCGCAATGATTCACAGTGGAGTGTTCTCTTTTCTTTTCACGATAAATGAATAGATGGGAAACAGAGCTGCTCTACACTGCGGATCGAGTTGGGCGGATTTTGTAATCGACATGAATATTTACACTCGAGAGATCGATTTTAAAATGGGAGTGAAATTATATTTTTACAATTATATTTTTACTTTTAAAAAAAACTTTCCACTTTTTTGGATAAAAATTAATTTCTTATTAAAAATATTTAGAAAAAAAATTGGTGCGCCAGATACACTTAAAAACTCCAAAAAAAATAAAAAAAAATATCTACCATTTTCAAAAAACTAAAAATATTTTTCAAAACTTCAAAACAAATATTTAAAATTTTTTATTTATATTACATATTCAGATTTTATATACATGCCGATTACAGAATCCGCAAAACTCGATCCGCAGTTAGAGCTCTGTTTCTTACCTATTCATTTATCGTGAGAAGAAAAGAGAACACTACAATGTGAATCATTGCGGATCGAGTTTTGCGGATTCTGTAATCGACATGATAGTCTAACACAACGCCGCGCCGTGGGAACACCTTTCCTCATCCCAGATAAGTGGTATGCAGTTTTTGAGATAGTGCTTAAAGCGAATAATAATTTGTCTAGTGACATGTGTTCGAGGCTTAGGGTTGCCAAATTTTGGGTTACCCAGCTTTATTGGTAATCCTCGAGAACAAATATAAAATTAAGGATTTTTCGTAATTCTAAATTTTTGTAGGGGATAACATCGAACAGACCGAATTTGAATAATAAATCATAGGGCCAGGCCTTAAAGTTATACTTTTTAGAATTTTGCAATAATCTGCAAGTAGTGTGAGACATTTTGGCAAGAGTACGATAACTCAGGCGACAAAGTTTAATGACGGATTTGTATAGAACAGTTAAAAAGCATTTTTTACTATGGGAGATGGGGGTCTATCTCCTCCCGTTTAGGCGGTAAAAATATGTACGTTTAATGGAAAAAAACTTATTAAAAAATAACGGTAATACTTAAAATTAAGTTTTATACGTTTTTTTAAAGCCAACATTCTATTCTATTAGTCAGTTCTTAAATCAAGTCAAAACTATGCATATTTTTTGAAAAATTTAATTTTAAACTCAAAATTTGAGTAAAAAAAAGTAAAAAAAAATTTTAATTTCAATATTTCAAAACCATAAGTTTATAAATAATTTTTTTTTTAATAATTTCTTGGCTTTATTTATTTTCAATTGAAAACTGAAAACTAGATGATTTTATGCCTTTTAGTTTTTGAGAAAACTTAAAATAACCACAACTACTATTTTAATCTATTAACTTCCCATAGGGAGTTATTGTAATCGGTCCGATTTGTCAAATTGAAATTTTTGACATTTCTCGACGTTTCAAGGTCCCTAGAGCCTATATCAATCATTTTTAGAGAGATGTCTGTCTGTGCGTGTGTACGTACGTTCGTACGTTCGTACGTCCGTACGTTCTGGTACCATTTTTCGTCGTCGATATCTTAAGAACGAGTAGAGATATCGACTTGAAATAAATTTTATTCGACACATTATGACGTCATACAAATTTGATATGAATTTGGAAAAAATCAATATACTATTATTTTTTAAAATAAAAAAACTAAATTTTATAACTCGAATACCCTTAGATGGAAAAACGGTATTAACTTTAAAATAATTTTATTTTACGAAAAATGTTGTTTTTGACTACTGGTGAAAATTTCAAAAAAATTCAATGGAAAGTTTTTTTACAAAAAATTAAAAACTACAAAAAATTCTACCAAAAATTGGTATAAATTGTCTTTCGACTCAAATTTCTCAAAAACGGGTAACGATATTGACTTTTTGTTTGTTTGTTTTATTTTCTACATAACATAATTGTTAGCAACTGATAAAATTTTGACAAATATTGAATGGGCAGTTTCTTAACAAAAATCAAAAACTGTTAAAAATTCTAAAGAAAAGTAGTTACAATTGTATTTCAGCTCGAATATCCTGAGAACGAACAACGATTGTGCCTTCTAAAATATTTTATTTTATACATAGTAAAATTTTTTATGAAAGGCTAAATTTTTACAAATATCTAATTGACAGTTTTTGACAAAAAATATAAAAAAAAAATAAAATAAAAAGTGGTAAAATTCGTTTTTCGACTCGTATATCTTGAGAACGAGCAATGATATTGACTTTGCCATTAGGTATTTAATTTATACATAATAAAATTTCTTACAGCGGATATATATTTGACATATAGTACTTAACTGACATTTTAAACAAAAATTTAAACAGAACTAAGAAAATTCCACATTCGTTAAAAAAACACGTGGAAACAACTTATACAACAACAATCTCTATAATGTGCATTTCGTAAATCTCTTTTAATAATTGAAATGCTTTTCAATCTTAAAAAAATGATTGTTTGAATTTAACAGCTAAAGTTTGTTTCGCAGAAAATTTGGTTACTTGAAAAAAACTAAATATAAAGTTTTCAAGATCACAAATGGGGAGTAATCAGTGTGGGTCGCACCCAGCCTCTTTTTTATGTTTTTTTTTGTTTGAGTGGTCTTATTTTGATAGTAATAATGGTAGGTGCAAGTTTGGGGAATATGCAACAATGGGGTGTGTTGGGGGGGGGCATACTGCCCCCTGGAACCCCCCTGCAAGGTGCAAGGTGGGGTGGGTGGAAGGTGGGATGCATGCAAAGTTTCTTTTGCATTTAAATAAGCTGAATTTGAAAAATTAATTTATCCTAGGTATATCTTAATCCATATTCGATTATTATTATCAACATAAGACTATGCAAGGAAAAAATAGTTTAATTAAAATATTTTTTTTGTTAATTTTCAATTCTCAAGACATAAAATCATCTAGTTGTCAGTTTTTGATCAAAAACAAATAAGAGCAAGAATTCTAAAAAAAAAACAATAGCAGATGGTCTTATAGTTTTGAAAAATTACATATTAAACATTTTTTTTAACTTTTTTTTGTCCAAATTTTGAGTTTAAAACAATTTTTTTCAAAAATTATGCATAGTTTTGACTTGATTTAAAAACTGACTAATAGACAAAAGTGTTGGCTTTAAGAAAATGTATAAAACTTAGTTCTAAGTATTACCGTTATTTTTTAATTATTTGTTTTCCATTTAACGTACATATTTTTTAAATTGCCCCTACCGCCTAAACGAGGGGAGATAGACCCCCCTCCCATAGTAAAAATGCTTGTTTTAACTGTTCTATACAAATCCGTCATTAAACTTTGTCGCCATTTTTTTTCAAAACACTTAGGTATGGTATAAAAGTAAATTAAGTTATCAAGAATTCCCAAAATTCTCACAATTTTTAGCACTTATAAAACTAAATTCAACGCGAAATTCCATTCTCCTGTGTTTTGAACTATGTGAGTGAGTGTGCTGTCAACCAAAACTCCCCCCAAAATCAATTTGAATATATCTATTGAACAAGCACCATCCAAAAACAAAACAAAAAAAAAAATTTGTAACAAATAAAAAATATGTTGACAATTCTGGAACACTTTTCCACCCACATCGAAAATCGACCGAAACGAACGTTATAGGCAGGACGCGACCGAAGCGAAGCGACGCGACGTGTCCACGTGTGTCCTCATTCGTTTTGCATATACATATATGTAGGTACTAGTGCACTTTCATCACATGCTCCACAAAACGAGCATCCAAAAACACTAACTGGCAATAAAAATTAAGTGAACCGTAGAGAAGACCGTTTCCACAGCAAAGTCCTGAACTACCGGCTTCGAAAATAACAACAACAAAAAATACAAAAAAAAAAATGTGGACATTACAACCGTACTTTGCAAAACAAATTTATGTATATACATACGTACGTAGATGTTGTGCTGGTTCACTTGATGGGGGAAAAGGATTTGTGTAGTCGCCAGGATGTCCAGCACCAGAGAGTGGTCCACTGCAGTTCGGCAGGAAAACATTGCGTTTCGCCAAAAAAAAAAAACACGATGAGTAAATTCAAAACTGACCGACACAATATAAAAATACACCTAAAAACTACTAACATTGCTCTAAATACAAAAATGTGCAGCTCGACGTTGGAAATGAGTGTTCTCCGGCTCCGTCAAACAGAAAAAAAGAACCAAGAAGATAAAATTCCAACATTGGACAAAAGCACAACATAAAAAAAAACCAGGCAGCATAGTTCATTTCGACAACAACCATGGTGGTTGTTCAAAAACTAGAGAGAGAGTGAGGTTAGGACGAGATGGATGGTTGAGGCTGGAGCTGAAGCTGGAACTATACGAGACTGGGACACTATGATGGTATGATGACGGCATAGCTCCCAAACGACCAAATAAACTTAATTAGCGTTAGCCCCCCGATTTTCGGGAGACATGGTCCACTGAATTGCAGACCAGATCACAAGCAAAGTGGCAAACGAATGGCCACAGAGGAGGACGAACACGAACAAAAAAAAAAATGTCTGATGTTATGTTAAAGGAATACCGCGAGGAATATTGAGAGAGAGAGGGCAATGGAAGAACACGATGCGTTTGATAAATTGAATTAATTACAACGAGTGTTTGAATGATTGGTGGATTACGTCCTTTTTGATTGCAACCCCAATATAGAGAGTTCGCAATTGGCGTTTTGGGTCATTAGCCAAAATTTTTTGATTGTACAGTTGCAATCTATAGACATAGATTTAGACTTGTATAGCCTTTTGGGTATGATTGTTGCTGTTGTTGCGATTCGTCTAGGTTTTTTTTTTTTTTGTTATAATTCGCTTGACTTGATCTCTGTTTTAATTTGCATTGATCCATCATCGTGGCATGGCGAAAAATTGAGAATAGAAAATAATGCAATTAAGCTTCTTCACAGACAGATAATGATTTATTCAAAAGTATTTAAATAAGAATCGCTCGTTTTTTAAGAAATTTAAAGACGTTGCTTTAAAAATTGTTTGGAATTTATATTTTTCTCTGTCTGGTGGGATCAGCTCATGTTTTGCGGGAATGTATACCGTTGCCTGGTCAGGGACCCGATTACTTCGGAAGCTCACTGAAAACAAGCATCTACAAAATATTAGTTCCTTGATTTTCTTTAGTTTCGTTAACTTTTAAAGTTGAACTATTATCGTCGAACGTCAGCTGAAGTGGTCGTAAGAAACGTAGCGAATACGAGGAATTTTTATGACGCATCTATTATTGCGATTGGGTGTCTTTCGTTAGACTTCGTTAACTTTCGCTGTCGATGATAGCGAGAGCGCTCATCGACCGCTCCTGCGAAAGTGAATTGACAGATAGATACAAAAATCAAAATGGCTGACTTCTCCATTTGAGTGTTCGGAAAGCTAATTTTCGTTCAGTTTTGACATTAGCTTCCTACTACGTCCGACTATTATAGTTTTTCTTTTAATCTCGAAAGGGAAGATCGCTCAGGAGCGCACTCATTGAAGATAACAGAAGTGAAATAGAAACTAGTTGAAGTTTGAAGGAAAAAAAGAGATAGATGATTAATGTTGATAAAATGTCTGCTGACGGGTCCACTTGACAGCTCGGGAAGCTATTTTTCGTTGGCTATGAATAATATAAAATTTTGACTATGAACCTCTACCTTTAGAATTATGTGATCCTAGAAATAGGTATATGTAAATGTTTTCCCACTAAGGCAATCCCATCCAAAAACTTTGGACTTTGGAGAACACATTAAACGGCCTACTATTGAATACTCAGAGCTGCTGTGATTTGCAAGGAACCCAGTTCAAGAGGTCATCGGTAGGTCTTACAGTTTGGATTGTTCCTTTCTGAGGCTAACTAAATGTCTGTCTTTCTTTCGAATGTTGTATGCTTTTACGTTCCATGTATACCTAACAATAAAAAATTGGAAGGCCTGCCGATGTTTTTCTTGGCCAAGGGAAGCAATGAAGTAAAGAGTTATGGTCCCAGTGTAGGTCATAAGTTGTTGATAAAAGAAGAAGACGAAGTCGAACAAAACAGCTGAAGCTCAAAATCTAACTACTGGCACTGAGTATGTGACGAAATGAGAGGGGGGTTATATTTTGCCGCACGTGTTGAAAGGACGGAGAATTTCTTAAAAAAAAAACAACATAAAACAGTTGCAAAATATTTAAAAAATGTATGCAAATCGGAGAATTTTTTTAAAAATAATTTTAGGTGCACCGCAAAAATCTTATATCGTCCTAGAAGGGGCTGATGTTTTTAACTCTATACACTTAACGTGTCACAGCTATCTCAGACATTGTGCATTTTTTTTGAGCAGGTCAACGTCACTGCTCGAGGTTAAAATCTTCTTCACCATTCTCCTTCGCAAAAGACAAGATTTAAAATCGCTCCATGAATCATCTTTCTTATTCCTACCTAGCTGGCACAGCATGTCAGTTAATCCTGACCAAATTTTGTAGATGAGTTGGTCCATGCTTCTTACCAAAAAATCTTCCGCTGCTCTGCTTTGAACAGTTTGGCTAGTGGACCATCCGCACCAGAAGAAGCTTTATACTATTGAAGTTTGGAAATCGCTTAACGCCCTTTATTTAGGTCTGAGAAAGGCAAAATCATTGACCAGGTTGAGTGGAATTTTCCTATCAGTGAAAAATTGTCCTTTTATCGATAGTTTTTATGGCTTTGTAGACGTTGCGTTGGTTGGTGAATAATTTTTTTCTTTGGTAGAATTTTTGAGTATCACCCTGCTCTTCCTTTTTCTTTCTGAGACGTCAGCGTTCCTCTCTTTTTTTTTCCTAGTACAGCTCCCGGTCCCGGACTCTTTTCTTTGCAGCTCTGGTTCTCGTTTTTGCAGCCCTAATATGTCTTGGGCCTTGGCTGCATTCGCCAACCGGTATTCTACATCGAACGTTGAGTTTCGTTGTGTTCTGATCATCTGGTTCCTGATGGCTTGCTGAGACATTAAGAGGATAATGGTCAGCAAAAGTTGTGGGGGTCTTACGAAATTTCAGCTTCACGAATTCAATTTTTTTTTCACGGCTTCTGATTGGCATTGTGGCATGGTGGATACCCGGATGCGTACTTGAAATACTACCAAATAGTGGATGTGTTTGCCTTGCGAAACGTTCAGGCATCCAAGATTCTGGGAGCATGTATGAAGGCCAAAGATGTCCTTCTTTCCGAATCTTGCTATGAAATCGCCCACAATGAATTCCACGCCTCACTTCTGGAAGAGATTGGTTCCCCAAGAGATTGGAGAATGCTTCTTGAGTGGAGGTGATTCTCACTGCTGTAGGCTTGAATTTGTCTCTGAAATGGCCTGTCGCTCATTTTGAAATCCAAAGACTTCTTAGTTTTCCCCTTATCACAAAACTGCACCAAAAAGACCCTGACTCACTGCTTTAAGTTAGTCTTCCATACATTTCTGTGCTACCATCATTGTCTGCTTTTTAGTACTTATCGTTCTAATAACATTTTATTTATGTAAGAAGGTGCAAGTCCAACAAGTCTATCGTCCTAACCCCTTTCAAATACACCTGAAGTTGCTTACTTACTACTTTCCCCTAAAGGTGCACAGGGCCTCTACTTCTCCTACGTGCCATCGTGAACGGTTCCTGAAGATGCATTTCAGCTCTCATCAATTCTTCCCCAGTTGTGCTAATTCCTCCTCGACCGTTCTTTGCCAAAAAGGCTTCTAGGTCGGCCTGGTCATCTGCCAGTTGGAATGAAAGGGTTCCATTGCATCGTTTGGCTCGAAATTAACTCGTTACCTTTCGAAGCGTATGGCCAATCCACTGCCAGTTATGTCTTCTTAAGATAGAGTAAATAATTTCCGAAGACATCTATTTACGAACTCTGTAGCTTTCTAGTGACAGCCACAGCGGCTATGACTATCCAAGTACTGCACACTTAAAGAAGCACGAATTCAACATTGGAGAGGAACAGTCGTAGCTTGGTCTTTAAGCTTATAGAGTTGTTTCTCCATACTTTGGCTGTTCCCCGATTGGGTTGTTATAATATCGAGTTCAGTTTGGCTGTCATTAGAGAATATTTTCAAGATATTGGACTACCATCTCTACTGCTTGTCCAGAAATATTTACTTAAAGTTGAAGATAACAAATTTTAAGATTTCAAAGAAAGATTCCAAATATTTCTGGGATACCTCCAAATGCTCAAGCCTCCATCAATTTCCTCTTGCTACACACCAGGAAACTAACCTTTTTATGCGACAAAATTTGATTATTTTTTGAATGCGAAACACAAAACGCCCACTTCCACTTTTTTGCTCCATATTCCATTGCGAAAGTCACATTTTGTGAAAAGGAGAGATTGTTGCTCGATTCTTCCACACTACTACTCCCGTCCCGAGATCTCTTAGTTCACACTTTGCACCCTGCCATGCCATCACACAAAACATACCATCGCCAAAATATAATTTATAATACTATCGTAATAAATGGTCATTGTATAACCATATATCAAGGATGTGTGCTCATCCGTTTTGCACTATTTTTAGCCATCCCCATCTTCATCCGCAAACTTCTATAATTCACCCATCGAGGCTGGGTCTTTTGGGAATTTTTGGGACTTGCCACTCTAACTTTAGTTGTTATAAAGTTATCCTTGTTCCAATGAGAGTTAAACTCGATTTTGAGCATTGTTGAGCATATGCAGATACCAGTGTTCTACCACCATCACCAACCGTTCCGTAACTATAAACCCCAGAATCGTCCTGTCTCTGATGTTTAGATATACATAGATAAATGCATAATTTTTATCTATGCAGCTATAGATTGGAGGATAAGTTTTGTGTGAAGCCATTTTAATGGCTTTAACCTAAAAGTTTGGCTTGATGGCCGAGGACGAGGCGAGCAGAGGAGGCAGTGTGATGTGGTTTTTGGTCTTTTTGTTAAAACTTAGTAGGCGACTGACTATATTGATGGCCACTCGACGCGCTTCAACTAGTCCAGAGAGAGAGAGAGATAGACACATTGTATGTAGTTGTTGATCATAGTAGTTATGATGATTTCTATACTTCAGTCATGATGATGGTAGACTTTACCAATCTACCCCTTTAAACATCTATACAATATACGAATATACCCTAACCCGTTTCATTGGCACTTTGTTGTTGTTTTTTTTTTTTTGTGTAGTGCATTGAGATGAATAGTTTTTCATTTATTTTCCATTTCCGGTGGTGGCGGGATACTTTCCGGCAGCCTTGATTCCTTTATGTGGCACTGAACAGCATCCCCATTAGATGTGAATCAGAATGAATGTTATACGGTACCTACAACTGTGTGGAACTGGAAAATATTTTAGTTTTTTTTTGTTGTTGTTGTTGTTAAAGGCAACACTACTTGTTATATTTGCACTGCACACACATGCAGTTATTTATTTTTTCATTTTGACTCAACTTTCTTTCTTCGTATCCATCCTGTGTAATCACAACAAAAAGGATTTTTTTTTTTTGAATTTATAAAAAAAAAAAAATATACAAAAGAAAAAAACTTTGGTTTAACTGAGCGTAGTTAGGTGCGGTACATATATAGGTACCTATGTATATATTAAAGTGAATGGAGTTTAGTTTGCTTCGACATCTATAAATTCCTTTGAGGAGTCGATTTGTATTGTTGGATAGATGTTTGTTTTTTTTCTTCCAGATTTTTAAATCTGGATGAGGAATTTCAAAAACCATAAAAGGCAGGTTCATTTAAATCGATTTAGACTGCTCAATTTTGTTCCTAATGCGTTGTGTGTATTTTTTTTTTGCTGGAATATGAATACCAAAACGAATAATCAAAAGAAAATTTTGTGATTTTATTTTTGAATGATGAAGTGAGAAAAATTGATCTTTATTTAATACTACGATTAGCTCTTATGCCTGGTTGAAGAAATACTTTTAAAATATTTATTGCATCGATAAATTTTAAAATGAGTTTTATCCGTTGCACCAACAATTTTAGTTCTAAAAATCAATAAATGAACCAATATACTAAAATGCCATTTACCACCGGATACATTTTAAAAGCTAGTTTTAACGAAAGTACACATATCTCACTGAGTATTGCCAGATGTATCATATTTTTTTGAGATTGTGTTAATACTCCGGAAAAAGTTCAAACAAGCCAGGAAGATTCAACACTCGTTGTAAATGACACTCCCTTCGTAAGCTCTCTCGAGAAGGCTAACTTATTCGTTAGGCATTTCGCCGCCAACTCTAAGCTGTCTGATAGTGCCATGACTCCCCCAGCTCTTGAGCGCGTAAATGATTCTATGGGACAAATCTTCTTTCGAACTCGAGCTGTGGCGAGAGTCCTAAAAGATCTCAACACACATAAATCTGCTGGTCCAGATGGTATCCCTGCCATTGTTCTGAAGAAGTATTCTTCCACGCTGGAAAAACCCCTGCGTAAGCTTTTCCATCTTCTGGTCTTGTTCCGAGCAGTTGGAAAACAGCATTTGTTCAGCCTATCCCAAAAAAAGGCGAATCTTCTTCAC
Source organism: Syrphus vitripennis (assembly GCA_958431115.1). Classification (NCBI taxonomy): domain Eukaryota; kingdom Metazoa; phylum Arthropoda; class Insecta; order Diptera; family Syrphidae; genus Syrphus; species Syrphus vitripennis. The sequence goes on from OY288110.1 coordinate 21,340,264, forward strand.
CCTCTAATTACCGACCAATTGCCCTTACTTCCCTTCTTTCCAAGGTCATGGAAACGCTGATAAATTATCAGAAGATCGAAAGACTCTTAATGACCGACAGTACGGCTTTCGCAGCAATAGATCCACTGGTGACTTGATGGTTTATCCCATCAAACAGTGGAACAAATCTTTACATCATTTTGGAGAAAGTAAGATTATTGCACTTGATATTTCTAAAACATTTGATAAAGTTTGGCATCCTGCTTTGTTATCGAAAATGCGTGGTTTTGGTATCGATGCAAACCTTCTTCGTTGGATTAGTAACTTTCCTTCAAATCGTTCTATACCAGTAGTATTAGACCCACAGCATAAATGCTGGTGTGCCACAGGGTTCTGTTTTGTCTCCAAACCTCTTTCTCATTTTTATTAATGATCTCCTGTCTGCAACTACTAATTCATTAAATTGTTTCGCTGACGATAGCACCCTTAGCTTTTCATATTCGTTTCCAGATTCAGATCCCTGCTCTTCGGAAGTGGAACTGAAACGGCTAAATATGATAAATACATTAAATTCTGACTTAGACAGCATAATACAATGGGAATTAAGAAATCGTAAAGAATTTAATGCTTCGAAAACTCAATGCTGCCTTCTGTCGTTAAAGCGAGACCTACTCCCCCTGCCATTATCTATAAGTGGCTCTTGTAAGTGTGTCACAAACCATCTCTTGTGGAATGATCACATACTTAACGTCGCCTGAAATGCCGCAAGATGTTTAGGTTTCCTTTGGAGATGCAAGAAATTCTTTTCCCCTTCTGATTATTATCTATAAAAGTTATATACGTCCAAAGCTCAAGTATAACTGCCATCTCTGGGCTGGTGCTCCAGCAACTTACTTAAGCCTCTTGGACAATATCATAACGGTACATAAAAATCCCTTGGTGTAGAAGGGCTTTTCAGTGAAGTTTTGACATTTCTCATTTCGCTGTATCATGGCACTAGAAAAAGTTTTCGTTCAGTTCTTTAATCATTTATCAAGCCATAATTTTATAAGCACTTTAGTAAAAACTGATACAGTGTACAGTGGGTGTCAAAATATTTTTGACCAGAGTGTCAGTATCTGCAACACCGGCACTGCCAGTACCTATAATCCCTTTTTGTGAAAAAAAAACAAGAAACAACCATTGGGGCATATTCATAGTCGTCTGAAAAGTTTTTTCTTTGTCTCTTTTAAGCTAACCTGGAGTTTATGTTATTCATAGACAATTTAGTAGACCCGGGTCCAAGGGATAAATCGGAGCTCAATCCTTAAAAACGGTTGACTCTTTGACTAAGTGGTTTTTCTCTATCTGTCAAAAATAGCAGCTGTTTCTAACCTGTGCTGTGTGTTAACTTTAGACTCGGGGCCAGTGCCCCATTTTATTCTAGAAGCTGTCTAATACATATTTACATTGAAATATTCAATTTTATGTTTGCAAAAATCAATTTGGAATGGTTTTCTTTAATGCAAACACGACTTGGTCTTGCCTCGGATGTCAAGGGAACAACATATATTATAAAAATTGAACCACAACTTAAAACTGCCCTAAAACTTTTTCTGCTAGTATTCTCTTTTGAAAACAATTTATCTTAAAATAAATTTATACCATAAAACCTTAAAATATTCTGATGATGAATGAATCTTCAAATCGCCAATTTATCAACACTTTATCAGTTGTAGCATTTTTTCGAAAAAAAAAACTTTGTTGTATCTATTTATTTCATACTGATTAAGGCTTTTTCAAAATAGAATTCCTTTTACAAAATTCAATCTTATAACTTCAATGCCTATTTCCCTTGCGTCCTTTTATACGCCTACAATAAGAACTTAAATAACGTTCCCTCTATTAACAAGTCCTTTTCCAAATTATAATGAAAAACGGATAATTGATGACCACTCTGTTGCCTCTATATTTACTGTCTATATAATTTTACATTACTATATACACACACATTCGGCACTACTCTTCTATACTTATACATAGTATATATTATGCAATTTTCAAGGACCATTTAGAAGACCACTGTGTCCAGTGGCAAGAATCCGTTCGTTGCCGAGACATTAAACCCATTTATTTTGTAATTAAACCTCAGATGTGTTCTTAATTTATGATCATACAAAAAGCAGTAACATTTAAACACATACCCAATGCCCATACCCATATATCTACTTAAACATTACATATTCTTATATATATCGTATAAAGAGAGAGAATGATAAAGGATATGTATGTCCTTGTTTTTCCTTTCAATATCCTACATCACACCGTCATACATACGACATACCCTCTCTCTTATCCCCTTTATACAATATATTGTCTTAAATCAAGATTAAATGTTTTCACTTTTAAATGTAAATACCCACTTTGTCAATCCTGGGGAATTAGCATGCCCTTGCAAGAGGATAAGTCCGCAGTAACAAAAAAAAAAAAAAAATCCTCCCGCACTTGTGCTGCTTCCTATACGTCACAGCATTGAATTACTAATCAATTTTCTTTTAATGCGATTCAATGGGGGAGAAGTAATAATAATAATAAAAGAATGCAAAAATACCCAGGCCGACAGCCGACTAAATGAGAGACAGAAGAAAAGAAAAATAGACAGAAAGAACAAAACATTAAAAAGCCCATTAAAAAAAATCCAATTTTCGGCAAAAGGAACCATTATTTTAGATATTATTTAAGAAAAACAAATATTACACTGCTGTGTAAAAAAAAATTATTTGAATCAAAGTAAGAAACAAATATCATCTCGCTTAATTGATTAATAATGGATGCGTGTTTCCATAAACGTCAAAATCTGCACTAGTACAATCGTCTTTCGGCTTTGTAGCATCAATGAACACACCCATAAACGTCAGATAAAAATCAGACTCTTTCCAATTCTTTGATTCACTTTTTAAGTCTTTTGTAAGTCGTCATTAATCCAATTAATAATGGATGTGTGTTTCTATAAACGTCAAAAATCTGCACTAGTACAATCGTCTTTCGGCTTTGTTGCATCAATGAACACACCCATGAACGTCAGATAAAAATCAGACTCTTCCCAATTCCTTGTTTCGCTTTTTAAGTCTTTTGCAAGTCGACATTAAGTTCTCAAATTTCTTTTTGATAGCCAAGAATTCATTATGAAAAAAAATGCCATTAAAGCTTACATTTTTCGAATTTTAAATTGTATTTTCACGTCTCGAGCTTTCTGCAGTCAAAATAAATATGGATGCACATTGCACAATCTGCCAGATGCTGATGACATTTATGACGTTTATGAACATATCTTCTGCAATTCATCTGGGTTTGTTCGATCAAAAATCTGACTTTTTGAAAACGTCTAACGCAAGTCTTAGTTAGGCAGAAGTTTATGAAAACACCCAATTTTTCAGAAGAAGTTTTTTTTTGAAAAATTGGGTGTTTTCATAAACGACTGCCTAACTAAGACTTGGGTTAGACGTTTTCAAAAAGTCAAATTTGGTCACACAAAGTCCAGGCTATTAAAAATTTAACTTGTGTCAAAATTTAGTTCTTCAAACATTGGAGTTTTAAATCAAATTAATTTTTGAACCGTCTGAACTCGGATAACAATTTAATACGTTTTTTAGTCAACTAAATTTGTCTTCTCAATTTGGAAATTTAAAATCTAGAAAAAAGTTTTAACAGCACTTTACATTAAATTAAAAAAAAAAAAAAAAAAAAAAAACTGAAGGGCAAACATTTATTTTTAACGATGTTTGTTGGCCTTGCTTTGTTATTTCAGAATCGTTTCGTTAAGTCTCAACCTCTGTATATGACCGTTACACCCACCAATCCCGCAATACTCTTAATCCTGATCCAGTGCCTAATTCAATTCAACATTTTCGGATGAGTATAAGATATATCTTAACTGAAATAGACATAAAAGAACGAAGAAGTACTTCGTTTTTCAACACTGTTAAGCTGATCAAAGCTAACCTTTCGTTTCAAATGACACCCATTACAAGGATAATACTCAATGTGTATATGTATTCCTCCATTTTTTTTGCCTCCTTCGTTCATGTCCTATAACTACATATATACATATATGTGTGTACAATACTATTTTCTTTGAAAAAACATGAATTTTGTCGACAGATGAAGTGCAAGGAAAGTCGAATGTTGTTTTTAGGATGAATTCTTTAGTTTTTTTTTGAAAATAGTCTTACGCCATATAGCTTCCACATTTACATACAAATTTTATGGAAAACTCTGGCAAGTTACTGACTATATCAAAACAAACAGGCAGCTAGTTGAACTACGTACCTATTATATTCGTACAGAAATTTTTACCGAGCATTGATTACATTTCGATTAGATGCGACGACGAACGCCTGCCAACGACAAATTAGGACCAGGACTAGGAGACAACCATGAGATCCTGTCCTGTTCTAACACAAAGTTTCGTCTCTCTGAAAGAGCTATATGTATATACTTAAATTAACAGACAACTTTCTATTTTCTGAAGCAAACGATATCCCGATCCAGTATTTCGATTTAGTGTGGACACACAAAATAAAAAGGACTCTCCTATTCTATGTGCTTGTCGTTTATGGTATGGTCACATATCAAGGGCTTAGTCGATAAATAAATTAAAATGTTTGTATTTTTTTTTTTGTTTTTACTGATGAAAGTTTAGTGTTTTTATACTCGTAGTCGATATGAGCTTCTTATCTGTGTCATTGATTAAGAAGCTTAGTTTATTCAATCATCAACACCTAAACCATCAGAGCTCATTTGACTCAGCATTTTATTGAATGAATAGTTGTTGCTCATTTAATATTGAGCAAGGACCGATAGTGAAGAAGATGATAAAAAAGTTATTGAATGGTTAATGGTTTATCATAGTGAATGGGTGAAGATTGAATTTTGGATGAGGAAAAAAGAAGTATTATCCAGATCTGGCCCAGAATGAGTTGTTTTTTTTTTAAAGATTGTAAATTATTATTCTCCAGTTTTTTGATACTGATCAACAAGATTTTTGGAACAAAGCCAAAAACTAAAATGAAAATATTTCAATATATTATAGAGTAGGTACAAGAAAATTACAAAACAAAATCTAAAAAATAAGCCAATTAGAAGACTCATAGCTAGTTGCTTCAAAATGCACTAAAACCAGTCTGGTCCTGGCCTCCTTCAACAAGTCTCTCCACCTATCCCGGTCTTAAGCCGACGTCATCCAGTTGCCCAACCCAAGGCTTCGGGCGTCCTGGTCTAAGCGATCTCTCCAGCGCAAGCATGGTCTACCACGCTGCCGTCTACCATAAAATTTACCACAAATGACTTTCCGAGATGGTTCCTTTTCGCTCAAGCGAGCTAGGTGCCCTGCCCACCGGAGTCTACTGAGCTTAATTTTTGTCACTATGTCTGCTTCAAGGTAGATTGCTTACAAATCATGATTGTACCGTCTCCAGAACCGTCCTTCCTCACATATGGGGCCAACAATTCTCCTTAAGGCTTTTCTCTTGAACGCGGCTAAGAGGTCGGAGTGTCTTTTGCTAAGCACCCAAGTCTCGGATCCATACGTGAGTACTGGCAGGACCATGGTCCTGTACAGCAGCAATTTTGAACTTATGGTGAGATTTCTGGATTTGAAGAGCTTTGACAGGCTCTGAATTGAGCAGTCGCCCGCGTATTTCTTCTTCTATTATATTAACTTCAAATTCGTGCTCCGCTACCTTGATTGTTTGACCAAATGTTCTTCTTGCATTTGTTACTACCATGTACGTTGTTTTCCCTTCAATAATGTGCAGCCCCAGATTTTGTGCCACCTGCTCGATCTGGATGAAGGAATCGTGTACAGCTTTTGGTCCTTTCCGATGATGCTAATGTCCTCTGCGTAAGCCAGGCTGGACCTGTTGACGATGGCCCCTCTTGTTGCCTTGCCAGAGTTTGTTTTCTCCAAAGCCAGGTTGAAGAGGAGGCATATAAATTTATTGGTCTAATAAATTTTACTTGGCTGCAGCAATGCCATTCACTGTTTGCGAACCATCCCTGTATCTAATAATCAGGTGTTTTCCTCAAACGTCAGAAAACATCCCTGTATCTTATTTATAATAAGGTTTTTTTTTTCTCTAGACGTCAGATTAATTGATTGGAAGAATAATCAAAGCCAAAAGTTGAGCATTTATAGCATTTAAACATTTCTTAATAAAATAAAATAATAAGTTTAAACAGTGGCACATTATAAAAAGAAAAAAAAAATAACCCATGAAACCATAAAGTTTGGACTTAAAAAGTTTTCAATTGTTCAACAATATTTTCGGTATACCTATAACTATTGGTGCTTATTTATAGTCTTCTGTCAAGTTCTTTTTTTGTCCCTACTGAGCTAACCTGGATTTTATGTTATTCATAGATAATTTAGACCCAGCTCCAAAAGATAAACTGGAGCTCAATCCTTAAGAACACTGGACTCTTTGACTAAGTTGTTTTTTCCTGTCTGTCAAAAAATGGATTGGATTTCAATGGATTAGTAGTACTAAAATTGTAGTAGAATTCTGCTTTTTACTAAAAATAGCTGTCAAATTCTTTATGAATAGCAGCTGCTTGTAAACTGGGTTTTAAATTTAGACTCCAGGCCAGTTGGGCTCGGGTCTGAAGATTGACTATGAATATTATTTTTACTAATTATTTATTTCAACGGAAAAAAAAATATTGAACCGCTTTTATTGCACCTGATTTTGATTACAGTTCCAACAAGGTGTCTTAATTAACGGTAAAAAAAAAACAGATAGAGAAATGTCAAAGACAATAAAGCTTCACTAGTGCGACTGAGATAGCGAAATGAGAGATGTCAAAGCTCACCGAAGAGCTCTTCTACACTATCCTACTGAGTATTAACACATTGTCAAAAAGTCTATAAAAAAAAGATTGATTCGTTTATTGGTTTTCAGAACTAAAATTGTTTGGTGCCAGTAAAGGGAAACAACTTCACCTTAAAAAAATAGAAATTATTTCTCGTGCAGTTATTTCCTTGCAACTTACGAGGCCGTTAACGAGACGAGACTGATATTTATGAGTTTTAACTTCTTGGAAGAATTTTCCTTGACGTTTTTATCTTATGGCCAGCCCTATCTATTGCAGCTTAATAGTCTTTTGTATATGACATTCGCTTATTTCTTATCTCGTTAACCTTAACGTTACATGTTGGAGTCCGCGTTTACTGCAAATTTCAACGATCTTCAATGCTTGATTTTGTCAGACTTATTAGGGCATAAAGGGAATATCGTTCTTCCAACGATAAACCCAATTCCAATTTTAAGTCTCCTCTTCTTGTTGCCTAATGGACCCCTAGAATTAATAAAATAATTTAATAGCACATATAAAAAAAAACACGATTAAGCACCTCATTGTGTCAGATTTATAATGCACGTTAACAGCTTAAAGCCATCACCAAACCCTAATTAGCTGTCTATCAACCCCAAATAAATAACCATCAACTGCATATAACCTTTAAATCCAACAGTTTATGACCATATTTCTCGACCAACTTGCCAAAAATTGGATCCAGCTGAAAGCCATCAGCAATCTGCAACAGGAGCACCACCAGCAGCTGTCAAAAGGAACACAATAACGCATCGCGTGTGTGTGCTATTCAATTCCATCATCGTCATCTAAATGCTCTTCCCTCGTCCATCATCGTCATTACAATCATAAATGATGTTCGGAAAAGTGCATAGACTAAAAACTGCCGCGGAAAACGGTTATTTAGTACATTTTAGTGTTAGGTGTATAGTTATGAATCACTGCTGCTTCACCACCTCTTCTAGCTGTCTAGGTGTCTATCTGAAAACAAAGGATCGACAACCCTCTCACCATAAACGCTACGGGGTGATGCAACTTCAGGAAGAGAATATAAATAAAAAAAAAGTAAGCTCAGCACGCCGGGGCCAATATTATCACAGAAAATGTCATTCAAGGCAAATTTATATGACTGATATCCAATTACGGTCCCGTCAGGGCAAATTGCATTTTATTTCCATTTGAAGCATCATCCAGAGCCTGAGAGTCTACTCTGGCTGACTCATCCCATATCACTATATACAATTGATGGCTCCTCATTGTTGGCCACCTCGGCAGAAAAAAAAAAACCAAAACGTTTTTGCACCTCCCCCATATTTGGAGCACACGCAACAATCATTGCATTAAAACTGTTATTTTTTGCCGGTAAACTGGGGTCGAGCAGGGGGTTGGTTCTATATACTAGACAGCCCACCGCTGTCAATGAGCGGACTTAAACAGTCAACACGACTTGCAATTAGCTAAAATGCACTTCCGAGAACCCTAATGAACGACCATTGCCTCATACAGCTCCTGATGATGAATGGAAATGGAAAAGGAACAAAAAAAAAAGAAAGTCGAACTCGGAAATAAGGTTAGCTTTTATGCCAACCCTACGGCTGGCACCACCATCACCACCGCACCACACCAGATCCGTATAGTAAACTCGAACGTGTGCAACAATGAATTTTAAAACTCCTGGACGTATTCCGATTGAAAATTCATCGAACGGAACAACTAAAAGGGTTTGGGAGCTGAGGTGGGTAATGCGCCTAGCCTACTGGATGGATGATATTGAGGACATCGTCGCGTCGCGAATGCGATACAAGTAATTGGTTTGCCCATTCTGTGGACACATTTGAGTCGTCCGGCAAAAAAAGGGGGTTTTCAGAATTATTGGGTTCGGAGAATTTTGAATGTGGAATGAGGGGCGGGCATTCATACAGTGTTGTTGTAGCCAGACTCAAAACGGGTGATTTGATAATTGGGAAGCAACCTGGCCTGATGCGATGGTAGGACTTTATATAGCAAAATATGGCTCTCTGCATTGGTTTTGCTGCTGCTGCTGCTTGTGCTGCCGCTAGGTCAAATTTAAAATTGGATTTAATATGTTATCAAAAGCGATAATTGACCGCTACGTAAATTGTATTAATTTTCCCTCTTTTATCTGTCAAAGTATTGGTGGACGACGTGTTTTTTGTGGAGGTACCTCTATTTGTGGCTTATAATAATATCTATGTATATGAAAAGAGAATTATTTTTTTTTTGTTGTTGTTAATTGTGGAAAATATTGAAAACTTCAAGCTTTGCTGCAGAACTTAAACACGCTTCTACATATAAATATATGGTTTGCCCGCATTTACCATCCGGCGCGGCTATCGCGGGGCGGGCATCCAGAGGGACTTTTTTATCGTTTGTGGTTTTGGTCACTGATTACTAATTATAATGTCGATTGTCTTTTGAATAAAGTGAATGTCAATCGCAAGATAGAATCAGTTAATATTATAGATTGGTTTATTGGGTCGTTTGGATATAATTCTGTTTTTGATAGGACTTCACTAGAATATTATTCAGTCAGCCCTTAGGTTTGGAATCAGTGGTTTCGAATTCAATTGAGTTTTAATGAGGGACGAACAGTATATACTTATTGACGAAGTCAATCCAACTATCTTATGAAAAAAAGCAATTATTTGAAAAAAAATCAAGTTTTTTTTAAATATTTTTGAAGATTTGTATGTACCTAGGTACCCTAATTTTTGAAACTAAGAGTATAGTTTTTTAAGGTATCTTCTCGTACCAATAAATTACGAAAATTAACACGTTTTGGGCATACATACTCATAATCCAAAAAGTCTCCGTAGAGTAGATCATTTTTCTTTATATCTGCAAAACAGTGTTTTTATTCCATTATCATTGATCATTGTTGGGTCGCTGGTTTACTCATTACATGTTGTTCAGGCATAACACTAACAACATGTGATTGAGTAAATACTAGTGTGCCCAACAAATATGACACTGAACAAAATAATGCGGATTATAAAGGGACATGGATATGAAACACGGCATTTCTCCGCTTTAGCCCAGCCACCAACCCTGGAGATAAAATCTGAGACAACCATCACCTTCAGTCTCAGTAAATGACGCCACATAAGTGAAGGTAAAACAAAGTACATGGTGGCGTCGAATGCGAAAAGAACAGTTGGTCAAACAATCAAGGTGGCGGAGCACGAATTTGAAGTGGTGCAATCCTTTAAATACCTTAGGTCAATAGTAGCAGCCGTTAATAAAATAGAAGAAGAAATACACGGGAGGCTGCTCAATTTCAACAGAGCCTACTATAGTCTGTCAAAGTTCTCCAATTCCAAAAATCTCACCATAACTTCAAAACAGCTGCTGTACAGGAACATGGTCACGTATGGATCCGAGACTTGGATGCTTAGCAAAAGACACTCCAACCTCTTAACCGCGTTCGAGAGAAAAGTCTTAAGGAGAATTGTTGGCCCCATATGTGAGGAAGGACGATTCCGGAGACGGTACAATCATGAATTGTACGCAATCTACCTTGAAGCAGACATAGTGACAAAAATTAAGCATTGTAGACTCCGGTGTGCAGGGCACCTAGCTCGCATGAACGAAGAGGAACCAGCTCGGAAAGTCCTTTGTGGTACATGCTATGGTAGACGGCAGCGTGGTGAGATGGAGTAGACCAGGACGCCCGAAGCCTTGGGGTGCGCAACTGGATGGCGTCGGCTCAAGAACGGGATAGGTGGAGAGACTTGTTGAAGGAGGCCAGGACCGGACCCCGGTTGTCGAGCCGATGATGATGATGTTTTAGCAATTTAAATAACTAAATAATAAATATAAATAATAAAATAATTTTTTCTAACGGCATCCTTGTTTTTGTATTTTTGTTTTGTTTATTTTAAATTTTGCATTTTTTGTTTTAATTAATTTTAAATTTGGACTCCTTTTTTCAGCAAGTTTTAGATTCGTAAAAAAATCAAACTCGTGATTTTGATTGAACTTGCTATTACTATGGTGAAGAAATCGAAAAAAAAGTAATTATTCCAATTCTGTATGTCATTCAGTCAGTCTGGGATTTCTAGAGCCTCAACGGGGCTGATTTTTTTTCAAACTTGTGGGCGGCACAGCACCCAGGTTGTTTTTCTTTCATTTTCTTCAAGGCCAAAAATAATTTTTGTCTTTTGAAAAATCTTCTTCTCCATAGATTTTTTTCACGAAAAAAATCAATAATTTTTATTTAATGTTGACTACCTTTTTACAACTTTTCAAAAAGAACTAGGTTTTTGAAAACGCCTTAATGAATTTTTATATAAAAATGTATTTACTAGAACTATAACGGTCTAAAATTTCCTAGAGAAGACATTATTGACAGTGATTCGTTTTTTTAAGAGACGATTTTTTAAAAGATCAAATATGTATACATATTGCAATTCCATGTTTTCCAAATTTTTTTTTTTTTGGATTTTACAAAAGTTTTTACTTTTTAAAATCCCAGTATACAAAAAACAGCCGACTATTTTTTTTAAATTTAAGTGAAATCTTTTTGTAGGTATTTATTTATTTTTTACCAAAATATCATATTCCGAATTTCGAAGGGCTTCACTGTATGTCAAATGTGTTATAGATTTATTAACTCGTGCTATAAACGCCAACTCGTTTCCCTGTTTTCCATTTACAACAGCATAATCTGGAATTTGTCCATTAGAGACCTCAACCCAAATATATTCATTTGGTTCACCAACTAGCACTTGACAATAAAAAGTATCAATGGCATCGCCATTATTCAAAATTGCCGTTGCAGTACCAATATCTGGAATAACTTGTCCCGTCACAACTTCACAATCTCGTTTCAATCGAGCAACATAAATTTCATACTCATATCTACCACCCGAGACAGTGTTGTTTGGTAATACAAATGTTCCAGAATCAATCCATTCGTTCCTAGTATTGCAACTTAGGTATTTCCATTGTGGACCGTTAGCGTAGTATTCTTGCGATTGCCATTTATTGAGTAAATTTTTTGTTAAATAAATTGAGGCAATTTGATAGTTGTTGCCAGAATAACTTAAACCATTTATCGAAGCTCCAACAAATATCGGTTCATTATTCCAAGCCGAACCGACACGGACTATGGTTTCGTCTATTTGACTGATTTCGGAGAAATCTTTCCATTCACATTTGTCTGATGTTGTAAGAATTTCAAAATGAACTTTTGGTATTATTTTGTCGCAAGATGATATAAATGCTGATCCATTTGGGTAAATTTGCGCTGGTAGTATCTCATCAAAATGTCTAGCTCTTCCCACGTAGATCACCTCTTGACTTTCAACTAAAACAGCATTTTCAGGTATTTTGTGTCCTGATCTGTATGCTACCCATTCAATGCCCCCATATCCTGGAATGACAAATTTAAATTGTTTTTTTTTTTGAAGGAAGGCAAACAAGGATAAAATTTCCTTACCATATGCATTTCCTACTTGTCCTATAGCCAGTAAAAACAATGTCGAAATAATAAGACGATGATCCATTTTTAAATACTGTCGAACTTTGTATCGAGAAAGGAATATTAGAACTGAGTTTGGCAAACAAATGTTCAAAGTTTAAATAGACTCTTTTTGCAAAAAAAAAAAATTTAATTTATTGCAATGTCTATCTACATAATTTAAATGCCCTACTCGATCGCACGAACTTGTTCTTAAGGCAGAAGAATTGCTTAGCAACATCTTGGCTATTTCGAAGTCTAAGACCGTTTGATGTCTGTAATATTGGTGATGCAAGGAAATCTGTGGAATATTGTCAGAGCTTAAGCTCCCCAAATTAGATGTCAACAACCGGAAAGAAGATGCGTTCTGGCTATACTTCCAGAATCAACTATAGAAGATCCCGAAGGATGAGCTCTCTTTTGTGGGCTGAGATGTGCATGGATGTGTCGGGAAAACTAACGAGGACTGCCATGGTGGTTTGGGATAGGGAACTAGGAACCCATCTAGGAATGGTCTTATCGTGTTATGATACTGAGTTCATCAAAGAACAGAAGAACCTTATTTCTTACAGCAGTGATTGACACAAAACTCAGATCAATTACCACTCAGTTTCATGGAGCCGCAAGTTAAAGTTTGCAAAGTGATTTTGGGTGAACCGATCGCCCGCCAAAGCGTCTTCTGCTGATAGATTTTTTTTATGGAGAAATATGGCTCATGGTCAAACAGTTGAGGGAAAGTTACCTTCTAATAGTCTAAAAACGAATGGGTGATACACGAACTCCGACAACTACCGTTCAATCAAGCTGATGTCATACACCATGAAGATCGTGGAGCGGGTATTGAATGGCCGTCAGCTAATAATAATACTTGAGACCTTTGCTTTTTATTAAAGTCCTTGACTTTCTGCTGGAGGATATGGTGACTTACGCAAAAGTGAATCAGTTGTTCTTTGCTGACGATAGAGGGCCATAATAAGGGAAGATCATGTATCCTTGCAACGAGCACTTGATGGGTGGTTGTTTTTTAGGGAAATGGTTACCGTGGCGCGAAAAAGACCGAATACCTATGGTGTCTGTATTCTGATCCACACAGGCCTATCATGGACAGTGCTTCCTTCCCACAAGAGTTTAGATATCTTCGATCAGTGATCAATAGCGAAGGAAGTTGTGATGTGATGACGAAATCAACAATAGTCTAAGCGAAGGGCAGATGGATGAAGTTTCGATTTTCAAAATGTCTGTGTTTCTGTCTTTAGTCGTTAGAATTTTCGATTTTCTGGATTATAGAGTTTTCGAAATTTGAAGTTTTCCAGACTTTGCATTCGGAGATTTTTTCCATGTCCATATTACCAGCTTCTGTCTCTTCTCTCTCAAAAATATTTGCCTTTTTTTCAAATCAATGCGGGACATTTATGTATTTTAAAGCAAACATTATTATAATAGAAACAACTCTTAATTGTTAGTGTACTTATGTTCTGTTTAGAATTTATTTTATTTAAAAAAAAAAACACTTCATTCACATACATTTTATGGCCATGCAAACAAATTAAATGAGTAATAAATATGCACATAAATTTTTTATGTGAGGCAATTAGGTAGTCAAAATAAATTTGAAATAGATTTAGGTCAGACACTTTAACCTAGAAATCGAATCGATGTATTTTTTCACATCAAACTTCAAAAACAAATCAAATTGCAAATCAGTTTAGGCTCTGGCTAAATTCGGAAGATAATCTTTGGGCATTATAATTTAAACATGATTTCTGGTATATAATCGCTACAGCCAGTTCAAACGTAATTTAATCTGGAAGTCCAATTTTTGATCACTTTTTCCAACATTTGTGGCTGTACATCGGTAATAACGCGGCGAATGTTGTCCTCCAAGTGGTCGATCGTTCCGGGCTTATCGACGTAGACAACCGTCTTCACGCATCCTCACAGAAAATAGTCTAGCGGCGTTAAATCGCACGTTCTTGGAAGTCAATTCACAGGTTCGAAACTTGAAACCATGTGGTTACCAAACGTTTTCCCCATTAAATAAATTGTGGCACGAAATGTGTGACACGTTGCGCCATCTCGTTGACAGCTCCTGCACATCATGGTTGTTCAATAATTGAGAAACGAATAAGTCATGGCTCTACAGCGGTCACCATTGACTGTAACATTCTGACCAGCATCGTTGTTAATTTTTCTGGATGTAACCGCATCTCCGCTTACACCCGATGCATTATCTTCACTCCGAATACGGCAGTTTTGTTTATTGAAGTAGCGATTCAACCAAAAGTGAGCTTCATCGCAAAACATCGGCAATCTTGTTTTGTCTATTAATCGATCTATGCATTGTTGGTCAGGCGTCAGTCTGTTAATGTTGAAATGCCAAGCCGAACTTAAAGGTAGAATTATAATCGTCGAACGTCAGCTGAAGTGGTCGCAAGAAACGAAACGAATACGAGGAATTTATATAACGCACCCATTATTGCAATTAGGTGGCTTTCGTTAGGCTTCGTTAACTTTCGCCATCGATAGCAAGAGCGCTCATCGACCGCTCCTGCGAAAGTGAATTGACAGATAGATACAAAAATCAAAATGGTGGAAGCACATAATATGGCCATTGCATATAAAACCTATAGTACTATCATCACGATGGTTTTTGTGTTGTGGGGTGTGGTCGTTTGAGGGCGCACTTGTATATACACAGAAACAGTAACCAAAAAATTAGTTAGGGGTGTGATCGCTAGGTGGCCGACGTGTGGAACGTGTTCATGAGAGTACTATGCAAATTTATTTACAATGAAAATGGCTGACTTCTTCATTTGAGTGTTCGGAAAGCTAATTTTCGTCCGGTTTTGACATTAGTTTCCTACCACGTTCGACGATTAAAATTAACACAATTCACTTAACAGCTGTTAAAATGGCCGCCAGTCAAAAAAGTGTTGCCAGCTTAAAGTTCTATAGGTACTCCTGAAAACCTCAAGCAATGTTCTCATATCCGATTCTGTAGGTACTTATGTTATCGATATCGATGCATTTTCCGAAAAAAAATTAATAAAATTGTAAAGAAATTTCGATGAACGTAAACAACCAGACACAATGTCTGTGTTTCATTTTCACAGACATTTTTTTGCTTGTTTTTTTCTTTTTTCTGTAGTTGAAAAATAAAAAAAAAAACAACCAAAACCTACGCCTTCGTTTCGATTGGAAAACTAATTTTTTGTGGCTGCTGTCAGGCGCAATGCCACACTGCATGAACCCTTTCCCACCACCACATGAAAGTCATAAATCTTTGACAGAAGCCAGTTGGTTGGCTATTAACATGCATTCATAGCTCAGTGCCAGCAAACCAGCAGGATGCATTCCAACACCAAAACCCAACCGACAAACTATGACGACGACAACGGTAACGGCAACGGGCAACGACAAGGACGACAACGATGATGCGATGCGATGGTGCTGGTGCAGTGATTGCGGCAGAATTCAATATAAACGAATCCCATTCCATATTCTTGAAGTATATTTAAACAGAGAATCATTCTAGAGTGTGTCACAAAAACCTTTGCTTATACCTCTACCTACATAGAATATGTAGAGGTATAGTCTTCCAAGAAGAGTGCCAGGACAAGTGAAATATATGTTTGATTTCATGTTCTTCCTTTCTTCTTAAAAATATTTTGTAGGTCTCTTCTCCTGCCCTGCCTTATGTGCTGGGCACTTATACAGAAAGTTAATGCTGTGTAATGCTGTTCGCAGCCAAAAAGTGAATCCAGCAAAGGTGTTTGTCGAATTTAATATAAGAATCCTTGTGCTGGTTCCAAAGAGGATATCAGGGCCATTTCGACATACAATTTACTGCCCGGGGGCTAATACAGCACTGAAACCAAAATCATTTAAGATAAGCGTCCGCCCGCATATGACCGACCGTATATCGTTTCGTATGCTACGAGTACATACCGTGGCTTTTGGCTTGTTCGAAAAATGCTTCCGTTTTCAATTTAACTTAATTGATTCAAGGAGGCAACAAAATGGTGGTTTCACTTTTCAGCAGGACACCGCAAAACGTTATCGTTTCTAGAATTAAAAAAAAAAAGATCTGAAAAAAAGTTCTAGGTCGCCCGGTTGTGCTACATAGCTATAAAGTTGTCCTCTCTCTCTCTCTCTCTCTCTCTCTGTCGAACTAAAAATTATAATTTCAACGATTTTTTGAACGGCAGAAGTCCTGTTCGTTGTTTTGCCATAACTTCCTTCCTTTTTTTCAGTAGGTGGGTACAATTTTTTTTTTGTACCTTGATACACCACCACACGGCATCACTATACAATGAATAAAAATATAACGGTAACAAAACAAAAAATATTAGCTGGCTAAAAAAAAAATATGCAATTTTTAAACGGATGCACACACGAGCGCACATCCTCGTTTAGAAATGCTTTGCAATAGCTGTTGTTGATGTTGATGCTAAAAATAATATGCAAAGTTGAAAAATAGAGCAAAACCATCAATATGGCGCATCGGTTTTGAATATAAAATGGATTAAGGTATATGTACATTTTGTGCTATGTATATTTAAGGTCTCTGAGGAAAGTGGATCGTTTCAATGTTATTTGTCTCAGTGTTTTTTTTTGTAAGCGGAAGTGAAGGCTGTTTGGAGTAGTTCACTTGATTTGAGAATATAACAAAAAACCAGTTTTGAAAATTATAGAGTTGGTTAGATGATGAATGAAAGAAAATTTCGGAAGGTGCTCAGGGCAAACAAAATCGTAACTCCAAAAAAGAAGTCACTAATCGAAATTCTACACCAGAGAATTGACATATTGAGCTTTTTGAACGTGAAATCTTTTTAAGATACAAAAATAAAAAATTGTTTATTTCAGTATTAATGGATAGAAATCACATTATTCTTATGGAGAAAAACTTATTGTTATGTAAGGACTTTTTTGTAGTTTTAAATGAAGAATGCCACATTAAATATACAAAAATCATATTACGTCCTTATAAATTTCAAAAGCTTACTTATTAAATTTCAAATTAAAAAATGTCTAATGCCACGAACAAGCACATCACAAATTTTCAAAACCAGCATTTTAAGAGAATTTTTTTTCAAAACTTCTGAAAATATTTTTTTTCAAAAATGAACCAAATTATTTCTATAGATCTTGGTCTAAAATCATTTTTAAATTTTGATTGATTAATTAAATTGAGTTCTTAGTTCCCAGACCCCGAATTTCAGGGCCAGGCAGTATCGAGGTTCTTTCTAAAATGGGAATTTAAGACTTGATGAAAAAATTAATTCCAATTTTTATTGAACCAAATTTAAGAATGTTGAACTTTGCCTTTTGTAATTGCTAAAAAGACAAAACAAAAAAATTTAAAAAAAAAAATCAAAAACAGGTCGATTAGATAATTCATTTCATCATCATTATCGGCACGACAACTGGGGTCCGGTCCTAGCCTCCTTCAACATCCGACACCATCCGGTTGCGCACCCCAAGGCTTCCGGCGTCCTGGTCTTCCTGTTGACGATGGTCCCTCTTGTTGCGGTGCCAGATTGCTTTCTCCAACACCAGGTTGGCAGGCATTAAAATAGTTTTTTCGAAAACCAGGCTTTTGTTTTGAAACCGACCAAAATTCAAATTTTCTAAGTCTATATTGAAAAATTCTGATTTCCAAAGTTTTATTAATGATAAAAAAATAGTTTTGGTATTGAAAAAAAAAATTTGAAATGCAGATTTTTTTTCGGAATTTTGGAGTACGCCGAGCTTAAGATTTAGAGAATTTTCAAACACAGAATTTTATAAACTGAAGTTCGGCACTCACAGAAAGAATTTAAGAATTTTTTGTAATCCGGATTTTAGCACAAACAGAACTATGACCCTAGTCCCTATATTCCCTCCGAATCGTTTTCAAACAAACAAGTCTGTATGACACAGAATGTTTTAATAGGGAACCACCCTATATTAGACTAAAATGACAAATTATGCAAGAATATTACTTCGGCATAAAATTGTAGGTCCCCTTCATTCCTCCAATAACGCACGCACACAGCAATGGTTGAGAGTTGTATGTAAGTCCTTTAAGCCCTGGTTTTTAATGGACTGTAACACCCTCAAATAAGGTTATTTTTTATTAGAATCCAAAACTTGCCCTATAGTAACTATCAATGTGAAAAGTAAGGTAAAGTAAGGAAGTAAAAAAAAATACGTATACGCCATAGTGTACCAACGCCAACAATTTGATAATATTATGAGATAAGGTAAATGATTATGAAGAAAAGGAAAATTTAAAAATTTAAAAATATTCGTTCAGTCTTAGTTTTCCATATATGTATAACTATTCGAAAAAGAATTTTCCTCATTTTTTGCTGAGTCGTACCATTTTGTCCTATTGAAGATAAATGAAATGAAATATTGTTTCTCTTACATGACTTCAATGAGAATTGAATATTGATAAGCTCATGGATATTTATAAATATGACAGCCTAAAGAATCCGAATGGCACCAAAAACTGTTTCAATTCAAAAAGTAACAATCGACTACTAAAATACGTTTGTGTGCATAAAAACTATAATAAATTAAGGTCGCTTTTTAGGCTTGCTTCAAATGATATGTTTGGTACATGAGTTAATAGATTATCATAAATTTGCAATATTTTATTTTGTTATTTATAACAAAACTGGTGGTAAATCAAATAATTTCCTGGCATACCAGTTATGTGAATTAATATACAATAAAAATAATTTCCTTCCAAGTACATCTCATATAAGTATAGAAACTGCGTAAGGACAAGTTTCTGATATCAGCTTAATGATTTTAATAAGAAATTAATATGTACGACTGTATTACTTGCATTGGCTTCTTTCTTAAAGAAGTTCAGATTTCAAAAGAATCTGTCATTGAATGAAGATAATTTTTGTCACTTAGATATTTGTCAAAATTTAACCTTTCATAAAAAATTGTACTATGTATAAAATAAATCGTGCTCAGGATATTTGAACTGAAATACAATTGTAACTACTTTTCTTTAGAATTTTTAACAGTTTTTGATTTTTTGTTAAAAAAACTGCCCATTCAATATTTGTCAAAATTTTATCAGTTGCTAACAATTATGTTATGTAGAAAATAAAACATACAAGAAGTCAATATCGTTACCCGTTTTTGAGGAATTTGAGTCGAAAGACAATTTATACCAATTTTTGGTAGTATTTTATGTAGTTTTTAATTTTTTGTAAAAAAAACTGTCCATTGAATTTTTTTGAAATTTTCACCAGTAGTCAAAAACAACATTTTTCGTAAAATAAAATTATTTTAAATTTAATATCGTTTTTCCATCTAAGGATATTCGAGCTATAAAATTTTTTTTTTTTAGTTTTTTGATTTTAAAAAATAACGGTATATTGAATTTTTTCCAAATTCATATCAAATTTGTATGACGTCATAATATGTCGAATAAAATTTATTTCAAGTCAATAACATTATTTGTTCCTGAGATATTTGAGCCCAACCAAAATTTTCACTTTTTTTTAAACTGCTATAGTAAAAAAACTACTGATTGAATATTAATAAACGCCCTTTCAGCTTCCTTTCGAAGTTATTATTTGTAAAACGAAATTTATTTCAAGTCGATATCTCTACTCGTTCTTGAGATATCGAAGACGAAAAATGGTACCAGAACGTACGGACGTACTGACGTACGGACGTACGAATGTACGTACACACGCACACACAGACATCTTTCTAAAAATGATTGAAATAGGCTCTATTGACCTTGAAACGTCGAGAAATGTTAAATCGGACCGATTACAATAACTCCCTATGGGAAGTTAAAAAGAATACATAACTTTATAAAAACAGTTTTTTTTAAGCAAAAAAATAAAATGCACGACTGGGTCACACTTACTTGTCCTATGTGCGATAACATCTTGGTTTTAAAGTCAAATAAAAAAAAAAAGTATCCCGACTACCTACATACTATCGATTATAGCCAAAAATCGTTGGTTTTTTTTTTTTAAATAATTTTTTAAGTAGATACTTATTTTTATAAAAATAAATAGTTGGTATGCACATTTTTAGTATTTAAAAACATACAATTAAAACGAAATTTTGAAAAAAAATATTTATTATTTTTTATTTATTTATTAGTTTTATTTATTAGTTTTCAAAAAAAAAAATTGTTTTTCTTTTTAATACAAAAAATATTTTTTTCAAAAATTTTGATAAGCAATATTTTTAAGATTATAATAGACCCTCCTTTAGAAAAATTTTCATCAAAATCCGTCCAATAGTTTATGAGAAAACCAAAAATCCGGTTCAATGGCAAGTCCCGTATTAACGGTCTTTTTCAAAAATATTTTTTGACTAAATTATTAAAGTTACTTGACAAACCCGATTTAAAAAATTTCATAAAAATCGTTAGAGCCGTTTTCGAGATAAAAATGTTTCGTCTAAACGGTACTATGAAAGGTACCGTTATTTTTGGAGCTAAAACAAAAATTTCGATTTCCCCTTTAGGCAATCTCCCCAAAACCTTATGACCAAAGTTTGAAGAAAATCGCTTCAGTAGTTTAGGCTTTAGGTCGAGGTACAGACAGACAGAATTGCGTTCTCTATCATCGTAATGTTAGGTCTAATTAATTTATCGAGTTCGATTTTTTGCACGAATCGAAAAATTGCCCTATAGTTCCTATAGTCGCAAGTAAGAAATCAAGATATGCAAGTAAAAAGTATTTAATAGTATACACTTAAAAAAAAAACTCTTTACAAAACTATTGAGTTTTCAAAACCAAATTTTTGTTTCCAAAATTCAAAATTTGACGCTTTATAAATTCTAATTTTGTTTTTTTGATCAAAATGAAAATTTGAAAAACCAATTTACACCTGCATCCTACGTATCTTCGTTAAAAACCAAAGACATTGGTTTTCTTTTTATGGGTTTATATAAATATATGGCCCGAATATAAATATAGCCGAAATAATTTCTATGTCAATTGTGGTCGATGTTTGAAAACGATTTTTTTTTTTTTTGTACAATTTCGAAATTGAAATTTCAAAGAAACTCCTTGACATTGAACATTTCTGAACATTTAAAAAAATATCATATTCTTTAAAAAATCCTCGGTTTTTGTACGATTGTCTTATAAGAGATGAGCTACCAGCGATATTTTCATAGTTGTTATCGACAGTTTGTATGGAAACATCATATCTTTTTTTAAAGATGGTGTCGTAATACAAAATGTAATGCATTTTTTTTTAAAAAAAGCCTTTCAAAGTTCTAAAAAATCCCTCCTAGAGACTGATAAATATTAAGGAAAATTTCACAGTTATTTAAATGCTAGATCAGATCGTTTTCCGCCAACATATTACTAAATTGTTTCATTCAAGGAGAAATCATATGAATATGAGAACACCGTTACCTTTTTCAAAAACCCACATACCTTAGGAATACAGTTAAATAAATCATTTTCAAAAATAACATGACCTTTTTTTTATAAATGTGAAAGTAAAATATGTCCTTGCACATATAGATAACAGTTACCGCAGCCGCAGCACAATTTTCTTTATAGAAATTTCTACATTCGCGTTAAATACAAATAAATTTAACTTAGTAAAATTTATTTCACAACAACCGACTCGACATGTGTGAAATGTTGTTTCTTCCTCGACCAACAACAAAAAAAAAAAAAAAAAAAAAGAAAGAAATCATGATACAAAACGGATCCTTTTGAAGATACATGAAGCGGGAAGTCCTCCTGCTCAAACTCTAACATTCAAACGAACTCTAACTAAAGTGTATTAGCTATAGCCAGCAGTCTGATGGTGGTACAAAAGAAAACAGCGGCGGAAAATACCATTTCGGGTCATGAATAGGAAAAGGAAACTCATGGAAAAAAGCGGTCCTGTGCCATGTTTATTATTTTTTTATTTTTATATTTTTTAGTTTTTTTTTTTTTTTGTTGCAACCACACAACTGCCGGTGTAGGTACTGTACTGTATGTATTTTTTTTTTTTTTAGCATTATATATGAAACAACGAGAGCAGCCTCAGGGGCAGAGATTAAAAGCCACGACCGCAAACATTTTTGGTCCAATGAAAGTCACCACATAAAAGCGAACTGTGGAACGTCAAAAGACTGAACTTAAACCGTTCTAATATCGCGCAGCATACGTTTGTTTCGGCCGCAGAAATGCCATGTTTTCTAGTTTCAATGCTATTTCAGGGTTTTTCATTTTTTCTGTCCTTTCTTTTGGTTTGCAAGGACGATAACAACAAAAAAAAACACAAACAAAGGGTAGACCTATAGAAGATTTGAAAAAAAAAATTAACTAAATTTTCGACGCACCAGGTTTACAACAACAATAATAATATAAAGAATCCCCCTTTTTGTACACAAAATGGGGCACAATCGATACGGCCTTTCACTTAAGCAAAATTGAAATTGAATTTTTCTTAAAGCCCAGCAGGAATTTACCGGCGCCTCCGCACCGGTATTGAGTATATTTTCGGGTTTTAAATTTGGGGTTAGAATTTGTTTTTGAGGGATGGCATGGCCAAAATGAAATGCAATGTCCATATTATTTGGGTATAAGGTTTGCGGTTTTTTGAATTCATTTGAGTTGGGTAGATATAGTTGATGTCTTTTGATCTGAGCTCGAAAAGCACCCACCTTTCCGTAGTTTGTTCTATGAATTAGTTTTTGATGGTATTGGGTGGTGTCCATTTTTTTTGTTAATTTTAATAAAGACAAAAAGTTCATGAGAGATAGACCAGAAAATATACTTCAAATAATTTGAAAACGAAATTATGAAAAAGTATTACAAGTTCGTCGAGTTTGGTTTGGTTATTTAAAAAAAAAAAAATATACAAGATCATCGGACAAGGGTCGAATCCAGACCGTATTCATGATATCGCTAAAAATTATACCGATTTTTATTTTAACAGTTTTCGAAGGTTTTTAGTCTTCCCACTTCAACTTTGTCAGGTTTTTGAAATGTTCTCAGTGGGGATTTAATTTTTAATGATTCTAACCTCTTCTCGATACATAGTTTATTTCTGTCCAATTTCGCTTTTAATATTGGAGAAACTCGTTGTTGAAAAAATGGGCATAATTGTTTTTAAATTATGCATTAAAAAACGAAATTGGAAGACTAAAAGAGATATATTGAAAAGATTTGAAATGAATTTTCTAGAATAAAAATAGTATAGGGCAAGCTCAGAAATTGCAAAAAAAAAACGTTTTTTCTAATTTTCAAATGGAAATATCTGACGTGCTGTAATAAATCTGACTCTTTCCAAATTCAGCTAAACTAAGATTTGAATAATTTCTTGAACAGGTTTTAAACATTTTTACAGATATTTTTTTTTCGATTTAAAAATTGAGCAATGTAAAAGGATTTTTTTTAATGACTGTTGGTACAATTGTTTTGTTAAAAAATATTCTATATCCATTTTTTTGAAATTTTCAAAGTAGAGTAGCACGAATTTGAAGTGTTGCAATCCTTTAAATACCTTCGGTCAATAGTAGCAGCCGATAACAATATAGAAGAAGATATACGCGGCCGGCTGCTCAGTTCCAACAGAGTCTACTATAGTCTGTCAAAAAGCTTTTCAAATCCAGAAATCTCACCATGACTTCAAAACTGCTGATGCACAGAACCGTGGTCCTGCCAGTAATCACGTATGAATCCGAGACTTGGGAGAGAAAAGTCTTAAGGAGAATTGTTGGCCCCATATGTGAGGAGGGACGATTCCGGAGACGGTACAATCATGAATTGTACGCAATCTACCCTGAAGCAGACATAGTGAAAAAAATTAAGCTCGGTAGACTCCGGTGGGCAGGGCACCTAGCTCACATGAGTGAAGAGGAACTGGCTCGTCATTTCATTTATCATTTGTGGTACATTCTATGCAAGGTAGACTTCAGCGTGGCAGACCATGCTTGCGCTAGAGAGATGGCGTAGATCCCTTCGGCTCGAAGGGATAGGTGGAGAGACTTGTTGAAGGAGGCCAGGACAGAAACCCGGTTGTCGAGCCGATGATGATGATGATTTTAATGGAATAAAACATTAAACCCAAAATATTTTTAATTTCGTTTTCAAAAATTTCAAATTTCTCGAAAACGGTTCCGAATATTTTTTTTTAATTTGATAAAATTTTGAAAGAATTATAAAATTTTCTTAAATGTCTAGTATTTAAATGACTAGTTTAGAACGGTAATGATGCATATCGCGAAGCTATTCCCATGGCCATATTCTATTGCGCAAAGGTATCTGGTATATCTGGTATCCAAAAAATATTCTTGTCAAGTTTAAAGTCAACCTGCATTTATACATTCTATCAAAAATACCCCATTTCCTTCAATGCAATCTGCATTTTCTGATCTCTCTTAAAATCTGCAAATCCATAAACTAGCTTTCTAAGGCATTAGGTTCCATGTTGTGCCTCTAAAACGAATATGAAAGGTTGGTTTGCAAAAATCAATCACATCAATCCCTTCGACGAAAAACCTACAAAAAAAATTCCTACAAAATTGTAACATCTGTGTCCGATTCGCGACATCAAGGACTCTATTTCACATGTAAATTGCTTTGTTCCCATAGAACAACAATGACTTCAAAACTTCAAACGACACGTGAGATTTCCTATGAAATTTCCAATTTAAATGCAGATCCTTCCAATAACGGAAAAAAATAAAAAATAAAAAACTTCGACTATTCAATCACACTTTCAGCCAAAGAAAAAATTCGTCAAAGTGCTTTCATCAGCAGCAGAAGCAATACTATCATCAAAAACCACACATTTCTATACGTACGCTCCTAAACTGCAAAATTCAGTGGTTGTTCAAAGGATATCGATGTATATGTAGCTAGCTACCCAGGAAAAAGACGCATAGACTCAAACTCAATGTTCTATAACCGGAAATTAGTTGCAAAAGCCTTTTTGGTCGATAACTTTCTGACCAAGCAAACAACACTAACATAATGTTTACATGGCACTTTCCATTTAAGCCATAATATATAGAAGAGTCGATTACAAAGAGGATTCTAAGATGACGTCTACTTTGGTTCTCTCTCTATTGTTGCCATCATCGATGGAAGAAGGCAACTTCAACAAAAATTTATATAAAAACAAACAAAAAAAAAAAAACATATTTTCCACAAAGTCCTGCTTCGACAAAATGGCTACCTACCGTTACATTGTTTGTCTTGGTGTGTGTGTGTAGGTATTTGTGTTAACTAGTAATAATAATAATAATATTGTAATAAGGTCGCATAAATAAACTTTTAAAGGATAACGATAACAGGATCAATTGCAGATGCAAAGCACACCACCACCAGAAGTAGACCACACAAATGACAGCGGCAGCAACCGATACGACTGACTGCTGATACTATGTTGCTGCAGCAGCAGCACACCACAGCTATAAAGTCCCACAGAGTGTGTATTTCACAAAGGAGAGGCGCTAAGACCATCAGGACCAAGAACCAAAGACAGCTTGGCGAGGGGCAAGAAGTGAAAACTAAACAAACAAAGTCCAGCCTTGCGTTCATCGCCTTAACTTGTTGTCCTTTGGATCAGAAATCACCAGAGCTGTGTTGTGAACTTGGGGACGAGTGGGTGGGTGTACTTTGGGAATTATATCCATGTTAATGTTGCACTAAGTATACCAAGTTTTCTGGCTTTACAGAAGGACCAATCCAAAAGGACACTTTACCGGACTTTATATACATATACTTTGGTATAGGTGGCCAAATAGAGAACATACTCGTAGAGTGCGGTTAGCAGAAGGATTTTCTTAGAGTCCTTCCAATGGAATTACGAATATTTGTGAATACCATCATCGTTTTCTTGCAGCAGAGTGTTGTATAGATTCGCATTATTGGTGGTGTTCTTCATTGTTGACTACATTGGCGAATATTGATATTGTGGCTTTGCAATTAAACAGTTAAGTGGCTTCATATATAGCCCTCAGAGAGAGAGAGTAGTATGTATAAGATGCAACAGCAGGAGCAACATGTTCTCCTTTATTCCTACAGATACTACAACTTGGGTAGATGTATGTTTTGTTAACAATTTCTAGATGAGGTCTTTCAATTCCCACTCAAGCATGCCAAACATGGCCGCAAATGCATTTATGGCAATGGAAATATCTTTCTAAAAAAAAAACAGAACAACTCCTTGAGGAGTATATTGGGTTTTATAAGAATAACATTTTATTAAGGATGAATAAGTTCTTGTTAGACTCTATAGTGGTATATTCCTTAGATAGAATGGATTTTAGGTCATAAATATTGAGATTAATTCTCTTTTGATATGCGTTTTATCTAGCTTCCATTCAACTAGTGAGATGCAGCAAAAATCATATTGATATTAAAGATTTCCTGTATCTACGTTTATAACTTAAACCTTGATTTTATAGGCAAATATTTTTAGGTTAGAATTTATGTGACAAAAACCTGAAACCGATTTTGATGTTGTTTGTTTTTGTTTGCCTGAGCTTAGTACAGCAATTTATGATTTTTCAAAAATTAAGGATGAGGTGTAAATATTTTTATAAAATTCTCTAATTTCAAAACTTTGTGAATTTTACCTTTTTTTTGAAGAACGAATCCCTCAGTTGACAGTAGAACCGAAATTGGGTTCAAGAATAAACTGATGAGCATTCCTGGGAGCGCGAGTATTACAGTTGAAACGTTTAAGGGGAGGAATGCAACTGGATGTTTCATTTGAGCACTTACCTTAAAAGTAACGATAAAAGAGTGAGAGACAGGAAACGTTACGCCCGCCGGTGTTCTAGTGACGTATAAGTATCGATGACGTTCCTGTCTCCGATTGTTTTGAAGGCACCAGCCCTCTGGGCTGGGAGTTATACTCAAGCTTTGGACGTATATAGCTTTTATAAATAATAGCCCGATCAGAAGGGGAAAAGAATTTCTTGCATCTCATCATCATGTGCCATTTTTGACGACGTTAAGTATGTGATCATTCTACAAAAGATGGTTTGTGATACACATACCTAAAATCGCAAGCTGCTTAGTTTCTTCGATGCAAGTGCCACTTATAGATATAATGGCAGGGGTATGCTTTAACGTCAGAAGGCAGCATTGAGTTTTCGAAGCATTAAATTCTTAACGATTTTTTAATCCCCATTGTACAATGCTGACTAAGTCGGAATTTAATGAACTTATCATATTTAGCTGTTTCATTTCCACGTCCGAATATGAAAACCTAAGGGTACTGTAGTCAGCCAAACAATTTAATGGATTAGTAGTTAGACAGGAGATCATTAATGAAAATGAGAAAGAGTGTCGGAGACAAAACGGAACCCTGTGGCACACCAGCATTTATGTTGTGGGTCTAATACTACTAGTATAGAACGATTCGAAAGAAAGTTACTAATCCAATGAAAATGGGTTTCATCGATACCAAAAGCACGCATTTTCGATAAAAAAGCAGGATACCAAACTTTATCAAAGGCTTAAGAAATATCAATATCAAATCGCAGAACTTTTTTTGAAAATCAAAAATGGTGTTGCTGCTATTAAAGTCTTGAGCTGCTTCTCAAAATTAACTATCGGTTGTGAAAGTTGCAAATACATACGTTGAGAAGAAAACAGCACAGCTAAGTTTTTTTTTTAATCAAAAATTTGGGGACAGTATTTTTTTTCGAAAATCAAGACGACCTGTGTAAAATTTACGCACATGCAGATTTCAAAATCTTTTAAGAAAAAATAATTAGGTTTTGTAAGTTTTAGAAAATCGATAGTGTGACGAAAGACTTCGACACAATAATCTTTACTGATGGGTCAAAGATGGAGTGCGGTGTTGGTTCAGGAATTTTTTCCGAGGCAGAAAAACAGCAATCTGCTCTGACAGCCAGGCGGCCATTCATCAAATCAGCCACGGAACGAACTATCGAGTTTGAACATTAACCTCCGGGTCACTCTCATTTGGGTCCCAGGTCAAGTGACACAGAGGGGTAATAAACGGGCTGACGAGTTGGCTCGACAAGGCTCGGTCCTACATATAGCTCTTTAGCGGTAAATGTAAACATTCCTCTTGGTGCTGTTAGAGAATATTTTCTCGATTTTTCTCAATTAATCCAACCTAAGGTGGAGCAATCTTACAAACTGTGTCCTTTCAAGAAAGATATGGCCAACATAACAACTTACGTTCTAAGGATCTTTTATGCAGACCTATAGACACGATATAACCAGGATCACAGCAGTTTGTATTGGGCACTGGTCAATAGGGAAGCATGCAACAAAGCTGGGACCCCCCTACAACAGTCAACGTCGTAGCTGTGGAGACCCACAAGAAAAATAAGAACAAAAATATTTCAGAAATTTTATTTATTTTTATATATACCTTAATTATGTACCTTAAATTTCTAAAAAACTATTTTTTGAAAAAGGGCTCTAACGATTTTTGAAATTTTTTTTTTGAAAATTCTTATAAATAACGAATTTCATGCTTTTCGCATTTTTCTTTATTGACATTCCTAAGTTAGTACCAACACGAGACGGAGACTGAATTCTTCGATTTTGACGAGACCGCTAGACGATACTTTAAAAGTCTTGTCTCGAGCCAAATTTAAGGTTTGAGTTTCAGACCAGATCGGTAGACGAAGGATAAAGTCAAGTCTATAAAAGTTCTTTTAACTTCCAAATACGCACCAACTCATCAAATTCTCCACCTTTCCCGATTTTTAAATTTGAAAAAAAAAAATCTTTAAAATCCAATTCATTTTCCTTCCATAAAAAGAGGCTCCAGGTAGTTTGTCATTATTTTTGTTTTGTTTAGAAAAAAATATAAAAATAAAAACCAAGAACTGTAAAAGCTATAAATCAAAACACTTGACTACTAAACATAATCCTGATCCTTTGAATATGTGTGTTCATTTCTAACACCTGTAGCGAAAAAAGCAAATTAATCAAATAAACTGAGTATTTTTTTTCCGTTCAATACCGCCGCCATTGGTATACCTCTTGATATTGCGCCTGCAACAAAAAAAAAAAAAACTTTGGGAACGTATGTAAATTCAAAACGTTTTTGTCGCTGAATCCATCCTTCAATCATCAATCAAGGACTAAGTGCACTTTTCCCTTTAATAAATATCCAAGCGACATATAGAACAGGCAACAGTAACCCCCTGCCTCCCCCCCTATCATACCCATACCCATCACTTTACAATTTTTATTTCTTTTCATTAGGGAGTGAGTGATGCGAGCAGGGGTTTAAGCTTGTATACCATAGGGAGTTCACGAGTACCTACCTAACTTACCCAACCTCTGCCATTTTACGAGACCTTCGAACCGTTATCGACGAACAAATTTGAAATGACAGTTTTTTATGGAGGAAAATTAAAAATCACAAACAAAAAAAAAAACAAAAAACACTTTTACGACACATCCATCCACCAACTTGTAGGATATAAATTTTTAGAGTGTGAGGTGGAAAGAGCGCGAAGCTGTTTGCTTACTTGCATTCCCCCATAAGCATCCGCGCCGAGTCCTCTTGATTTCATGTCAAACGGAAGCGCAGCGCAATTCCTATGCCGAGCTAACTAAAAAGTTCCAACCATCATCGATCTGCTGAATATAAGTGTATATGATGGAATCGCGCTCTTTCGCAAAAACACCCATCAATCGCCCCCCAAAAAATGTCGAATAGCTCCTGCGAGCTATTATAGCGCGCAAAGGACATTAAATTTATTTAACAGGATATATGGCTTTTCAATGATTTAAATGCAAAAAAAACCTTTACTACATTATTTGGCAGTTTGTTGTAAATTGCGCAGCGGTTAGTAGGTACTGATGTCAGGGAGAAAAGGATGTATCCATTCCAATACTTGATGCATCAAAAAAAAAAGGACACCCACCACCTCAAGAAGCGTTGACACAATCGTTATTACAATTTGAAATTGAAAAAGTGAACAAAAAGCCAAATGATGCATTAAAACCCAGCATACACAAACCAAAAAAAAAAAAAAAGAAGATGGCCGCATGAGTATTTCCTCATTCCCCACCAGCTCCAGAGAGCGTCAAATTTAATGGACACTTTTTGTGTAAGGACAAAAGTGGAACCCTTACACTCCACTCAATCTATATGGACGGGGCAGGAGATCGAGACAAAAGGAGGCAACAACGGCAGGCATTATACTTTTTATACCATCCAAAAAACCCCACGCCAATGACGTTGACGCTCTGGCGTTGGTTGGTTTGGTTGGTTCCGTTTAATTTCGAAGTATTTTTTTATGCGTGGAGACGTTATAAATGCCCCGTCATTTCGGGGGCCCGGAGATAGATATCGAAATGGTTTATTGAGTGATTTGTGACATAATTTTGATATTTTATGGCGAACCGAAAATCGAGTCCTGGTGCGGATGCTTATATTGCGCCGAGGACAATGCCTCCGAAATGGTAGTTTATTTCCTCTTTGGCGAAATGCTGCCTTTTTTTTATTCGGCTTTAATGAGGCTGTTGTCTGTTTTTATGTTGGCAAGCACAAAATTGATGTTTTTAAACTTTATTGGGATTGATCCGTTTTTTTTTGGTTTTGAATCGTTCCTATACTCTTTTTTTGTTGTTGTTGTTTTTGTTAATGTGACTGGCCACCAAAATGGCTTCGGCTAAATTTTGACGACGGCCTTTTATTCGGTTGTGGTTTGTGTCTAGACTTAATTGTGGCTATATAATATTCTTTTTTTTTTCTTCTTTCAAATAATAATAATATGGCGTGCTTTATCGCTTATTGACATTCAGTTTAATATTTTGGTTGGTTGGTGGGAAAAAAGGAAGTAAATATTAATAAGAGAGATATGGTTTGTGTTTTCCTGAAGGATCTACTATATAAACATTAAAAAATGCTTGAGATGGTTTTATAGCGTTTGTTGTTAAGGAGGCGTTTATAATATGTATTTATGGCATATCATAAATTATGTATAGGGCGATTTTTTTTTTCTTGTTTTGTAATTTGAAAATAAAAATGTTGGCTTTTATTGTATCGCGGAATCAACTTGTAGCTGACACTACTTGTTGAAAATTTATTGGAGAACTTACAGCGCTTACATATGTATACCCTTGACACATTTAAAATTTATTTTGACCAATAAATTGATGAAGAATTAAATTACCGTGAATTATAATAATCAAATAGGGATAGTAACAGTTATAAGCTGCTTATACATGGTGGCGTTGAAAATGCGAGAAGAACAGTAGCGGAGCACGAATTTGAAGTGGTGCAATCCTTTAAATACCTGGGGTCAATAGTAGCAGCCGTTACTATAGAAAAAGAAATACGCGGGCGACTGTACAGTTCCAAGAGAGCCTACTATAGTCGGTAAAAGCTCTTCAAATCCAGAAATCTCACCATAACTTCAGAACTGCGGCTGTGCAGGACCATGGTCCTGCCAGTACTCACTTATGGATCCGAGACTTGGGTGCTTCGCAAGAGACACTCCGACATCTTAGCCGCGTTCGAGAGAAAAGTCTTAAGGAGAATTGTTGGCCCCATGTGTGAGGAAGGACGATTCCGGAGACGGTACAATCATGAATTGTACGCAATCTACCTTGAAGCAGACATAGTGACAAAAATTAAGCTCGGTAGACTCCGGTGGGCAGGACATCTAGGTCGTATGAGTGAAGAGGAACCGTCTCTGAAAGTCCTTTGTGGTAAATTTTATGGTAGACGGCAGCGTGGTAGACCATGCTTGCCCTGGAGGGATGGCGTAGAACAGGACGCCCAAAGCCTTGGGTTATGCAACTGGATGGGGCGTCGGCTTGAGACCGAGATAGGAGGAGAGACTTGGCCAGTACCTGATGATAAGCTGCTTATTTAACGGTTCTTTTAATTTTGTAAATAAAAATTAAAAACGCTGTTTCCACAATTAACAGAAATTGTACTTTGAAAATTTGTTAAATTGTGGACAAATTTTTGATTGAAAAATAATGTTTTACGATTTTTTTTTGTATATTAAGCACGCACTAAAGGGGATATGACTACCCTTAAAATGTATTAACACAAATGGGTAGGAAAAATCGAGCCGGGTAAAGAATTCCGCATTCGTGTGGTGCGGTTAAAGAAAGATTCTCCGTACTTAACAGTGCATCCAAAGTTGAACTTAAGAGTGAACTGATGGGCATTCCTAGCGGTGCGAGTATTATGGTGGAATTGTTCATGGGGTTGAATGCAACTGGCTATTTCACTAGAACAACGCTTATGGAAGTAGCGGTAAAAAAGTGAAAGATAAGAAACGTTACGACGATGTTCCAAAGAAGGGAATGTTTCTGTTATACTTCTTTCACCTATCATTTTCATCGCTCTATTTTGGATTCTGTCAAAAAGATTTAGGTGCGTGATTGGAGCACCAGCACTGAAATGCGAGTTGTACTCAATCTTTGGGCAAATGAAGGATTTATTGATAACAGCCAGATCAGAAGGGGAGCAACATTTCTTGCATCGACGAAGGAACCCTAAACACTTAGCAGCGTTTTTGGCGTCATCGAATATTTGATAATTCGACAGAAGGTGGTCTGTGATGCACATACCGAGAACTGAAAGGTGTGCAGTTTCCTCGATGCAAGTGCCACTCATGGTTAGCGGCATGGGAGGTGTGTTTCGCTTTAATGACAGCAAGTAGCATTGAGTTTTGGAAGCATACAAATTTTTTGTTTGATTTGTTTTGATTTATTAGAGATTTTTTAAAACAAAACGTAAACCTAAATAGATACGAGTGGATTTAGGAAATAGATTTGTTTTATGAAATTTTATAAAAATCCTTAAATAAATGACTAAATTCACAATGCACACCAGACGATGTTGACATTGTTAAAAGCGTTAGTATTTAATTGAACAAATATAACTTGAAATAATTCAAATGCTGATTTCATTTGACATTTTTTTATGGACAGCACATTCTTTTGAAATTTGTGCATTTGTGTTTTTTTGTTTCTCGAAAATTTAACAATTTTAATTTAAAGCCTTGCATTTGACTTTATGCAAAAAAAGGTCAATAGTCTGCTTTCATTTTATTTTGTTTTCACAGAAAATAATTAAAATACCAGTTTACCTTAAATCATCTAAATTAAAAATAACATCAGAGTTGCCCTGCAGCAATGTAAAATATATAGAACCCATTTGAATTGACCGTGTATATTTATGCCAACCGAATTCTATAGCAAACCAATCTAGTGTCACAAAGCAAATTACGATCCACTCTATGTTCCAGCATCCTTGCTAACCCTTTTGGCTTTTATGTTTGTTGTGAATATACGTCTGCTCCCCTTGTGCTCTGTGCGAACAACTCATTAAAATAGGAAAATTAATTTATCGCAAATAATTCAATCGACTTTTTCAAAACAATAAATTTATTGTCCATGGACGACATTGCTGCATCGTATGCGCATCCTGTCGGCTTATGTATATATAGGATATTGTTTTATGTTTCACCAACAATATAGCGCGATGTGTTTAAACAATGCTTCCTGCCATATTCAGGTAGTGAGAGTATATATCTCTCAGTCCAGGCGCATCAGCCATCTTCTCCTCGAACCTTCGCTTTTGCATTCAATGCACCTGCGAGCAATTTACACGTGTAATCTGCATTTTTGGTGGACCGCAAACGATTGACTTTAAATAATTAAAATGTTAAATTGACAAATTTGATTAAATCCAATTAAATTTATTGATATTTCTGTTAAATTTTACGCATACCTGGACCTTGTACACTCTAGATTGGAGGATTGGACGTGGTTTAATGAATCTACCCTTCATCATTCAGTTGCCATTGTTGCTTGCATCATCGGCAACATCGTGCCGCTGCCGAAGGACGCCGAATTGCTAGCGAGTATAGTGTATCCTTTGAGTCTCTTAAAAATGGTCACTGACTAAATGGATTTTCGATGTGTTGGTGTTTGTGTGTGTTTGGTTGGCTGATTGGAGTAGAGGCGACTCTTTTCCCCCATCCATCGTCACAAAAAATTAACCCAAAATCAATACAGTGCGGACAGTTCAGAGTGCAGTCGTTGGAAACCGAGCCCACGGATTGCCACCAACCCAGAGCCCCATTCAGAATCAGGATGTTGCTATACAACTTGCAGGATGAGCGCATTTGTTGATTTTGATAATATTTTGTTTCCAAAGGTTCCGTTTTCGGTTCGGATCGATTCGGTTTGGATGGTGGTCGTTTGGAATGCATATGAGCACCTGCAGACAATGGGGTGCACAAAATAAAATTATAATATATTTTTTTTTTAGAGGTGTAGAACTTTAAGTTGGCAACACTTTTTTAACTGACGGCCATTTTGTTTTTAGTTCGTTTTTGGCTATTCGAGCCATGAATTACCGACTTTTCTGTTCCTCATTGGAACAATCATGTTGTGCAGACCTGTGGTTTCAACAAGATGGCGCAACATGTCACAACAATGCGTTAGATTATTTTCTGTGGGGAAATGTGAATCGACTTCACAGCACGAAAATGATCGACGGACGATTCAACTTCAATCTTTTATTAACGATTGTCGAAATAACAATCTCAACATCATCTTTTTGATGGAAGGAAAGAGTAACCGAAAAATTAAATATACCAAAATTTTTCAACAGCACTGTAGTATATTGAATTCACCAGAAATCAGTTGCATTCAAAATCGGACCCATTTATTATTTATTTATTATTATTTTTTTGTTTTTATTATTGACCAAGTGGAATTCAATGAAAAATTCATTGATTGCCCTTTTCGGGGTGAAAATAATAAATACACAAAATTTGCAACGTTAATTGAAATGGGTGGATTGGATGTATGATAAATGGGATTTGAGAGAGAAAACTGGTAAAAGTCTTTCATAGATTAGGTAATGCAATCATTGATTTAATCGAAAATATTTGCTTTCAAAAACGCATCCGTTAGTTAAGGATTTATCATTGTAATTTTTTTTTATCGATTTGTTTATAAATCGCATAATGAATGTAAGGATTTTAAAACAAATAAAAAAAATGATGGTGAAATTTTTAGGTGTTAGAAATTAGAAAAATTGAAATTATTTTGAAAAATTATTAAATACTTGGCTTTATTTTAAATCAAATAACAAAAAATGGGGTTTTAGGAGCAATAAAAAAAATTAACAACATTTTGAAATTATTTCAATGCACTCCCAATATTCAAATTTACAAAAGAAGTACATATTTCATTGAAATGGAAATGAAAAGACTGAATAAAAAATAGGCTATTGAATAGCGGTTTCCGTTTGATTATATTTGTGCGGGATCTAAGGATGTTTAAACTGAAAAATGCTACCAAAAACACCCAGGCGTTTCTGAGAGACTGGTCACACTGGTTACTTTTATTTTTGCTATAACCCGACAACCAAGCCAAATTTGTGAATTTAACTTAAGAGACCTTCTGTAGGAAATTAGATTTTCTTTCATTCATTAAATTCTCAAATTTGGCTTAGTTTTTTAGTTATACCCAAAATATTGAAAAATTACCAGTGTGACCATTCTTCTTTTTCATTTTAGCATTTGTTCTTTTTCGAAAAAATTTTAAGTTATGTTCTCTGACAGAAAATCTAATTTTCTTCAGAAAGTCTCTTAAGTTAAATTCTCGAATTGAGCTTAGTTTTTGAGTTATGTATACTGAAAAATGACCAGTGTGACCATTCCCTCAGAAATGCACGAAGAACATTGAGCACTCATTTTAAGAAGTCCTCTTTAAATTTGATTATAGGGCTTTTCTTTTACTAAAGAGACAGTTTCCTAAGTTCAAACATTAGTTGAATCGACTTAAACCACCTTAAATTCCACTCAGCATTTTGAATCAAGGATGAAACTGAATAATTTCAAAAAATTATTAATACATCGCATTGAAAACAACAAAAACAAAAAAGAAGCAGATTTATTAAAAAGATTTCAAGACCAGATATACCACAGCAGGATACTCCTTCAGAGGAAAAAAAAATATGGAATCAAAAAATTACAAAAAGAAAAAAAAAAACTACAAACACACATGCATAACCAAACTGAAGGAGATTAATAGACGTTCTGTCTAGCATATGATGGAAGCGGGTATGATGTATATTTGTGTATAGAGTGTACAGGATTAAAATGAATATTTGTTTTGCGTGTAGCTGTAGGCATAACAAATGGGAAGTTGTGTTTTACTGGAATTCATAAGTGGGATTGCCCCAAATGTGATATAAACTTGATGTCGAGTTGGGGGGGGGGGGGGGGGGGGGGCTAAAATAATAGGAGATAGTGGCTTATGACAGGGGACAAAATCGTCCTCTGTAGATTTATGGCGATAAATTGAGGGTTGACGCAATGTGGTTATCAAATTCCAGCATATGTATTAAGTATATGTACAAAAATAAACTCACATAATTTAACTTTTTCACTTTATGAAGATGGAAACATTTATTTTTTATATTTTTAAGGTGGCAGCAGATAACAGGGTGGGTAAGTAATTCTCTGAAGAATCTACTGAATAACTTGTTACTTTATGAGGTAGTTTAATTTTTCTTTAAGTTAATTATGCTTGTTTCTCTGAATTAGAAACCAAAATATTGGAATGAAAAAGTATTAGGGACCGTTCCAGAGGAATTGATTTACTTCAAAAAAGGTCTGTGGAAAATCGAAAAATGTTTTGGGAAGGTCTAAACGGTCTTCAGAAAATATCTTACTGTTTGAAAGACTTAATGGATTCATAAATAAAACAAAATTCTAGCTGTTCCAGCTGAAGTTCTTAACGTCGACATCAAATGTGGCAGAATGAAAGAGTAGCTTATACCTTTGTTAAGAAAGTTGTTTTGAGAAATTTAGATTTTTGTTAAAAATTTGTATTTATGGTGTTTTTTTAAGCATATCATTAAATAAATAAATACCTACATCATACATCATAAAAAAATAGAGGTCTCATAGTAAGAAAAAGTAAGATTTTAGACTCGAGTTCTTCGGCAAAGACCAATATTCAAATAGTTCTTGTTTTAAGTAACATAATTTTTTACCTGTTTTTTTTTTCATTTCTATTTTCTTAGTTTCGACAGAATAACTCATGCTAACATAAGTGCGTGTGACACCCAAAAAACAATTTTTCTAAGCAACTTAGGTCAACATAAGTTCCTTTGAAAAGAAATTTCTGTTGAAATTTAAAATTTGATTTTTTTAAACTTAAGGAAATTGCTTGACATAATTTATTCTGTTGGAAGCATTGTATAGTCAACAAACATAAGTGGTTAAGTTTTTCGCTCGGGAGGATGATTTTAAAATGGGTGTGAGATAGAATTACAGGTTTCCATCTGTAGACTTAAAAAAATGACAAAAAAACACTTATATATGTCATACTACCACAGATTTATTAAAAAGAACAGGGGACCAAGGTGGCAACCCTGAGGGACTCCCCGAGTTCTTATTTCGGCAGAACATGTACAATGTACATAAGTTGCAACGATAAAGAGAAGTAGCATTGCTCGAGAAGATGTTGCTCGGGAAGATAGTTATATACTATAGTTTGGGTGTGCAGGGAACCTCAATCTATTAGATCAGTTGTTTAGAAATTGCTTTCAAGTTCAGTCAAACGTTGGCCATGAGTCAGAGGCCAGTCAAAATATGATCAAATTTTTGGAACTTGGTCTTGGTCCCATTAAAATCAAGCTGCATAATATTTACTTTGAAATATTCAATTTTATGTTTTTAAAACACAGTTTTCGAATGTGAAATAATTGTTGGTTGCCTTTTAAATTGAAAATAAGCTTAAGAATTATGATTTATCTTTGGCCAAATGGTGAATTAAAACAAAGTATTTTATTAAATGCATAGACATTTTTTTCCCGTCCAAATAAAATTTAAATGACACAAATTATTTTTTCAATTTTTTAGCACAATCAAGTGCAAGTGCATAAAATCGAACTCGAGATATTAATCAGATCTAGCATTACGATGGTATACGTAGAGAAAGCGAAAAAAGTGGGTCCCGCAAATCTCTCTGCCTGTCGGTCTGTCTGTACCTCGACCTACAGTCTAAGCTACTGAAGCGATTTTCTTCAAACTTTGGATATAAGGTTTTGGGGAGATTGCCTAGAGGGGAAATCGAAATTTTTTTAGATCCAAAAACAACGCTAGGTACCTGTCATAGTACCGTTAAGACAAAACATTTTTATCTCGAAAACGGCTATAACGATTTTGAAGTTATACATATGTATAAATATTTTTGAAAAAACCGTTATCAACGGTACTTGCCATAGAACCGGATTTTTGGTTTTCGGTTTTCTCGTAAACTATTAGACGGATTTCAATAAAAATTTTTCTAAAGGAGTTTCTATGTCATCTTTATAATATTGCATATCAAAATTTTCCAAAAAATATTTTTTGTATTTAAAAAATAATCAAATTTTTTTTTTGAAAACTCAATATTTTGAAAACTAATAAATATTTTTTTTTGATTGATAAAAATACTTACAAATTATATATGTATATAAAAAATTATATTTTGAAAAATCATAGCTCTAACGATTTTTGAAATTTTTTTCATATTTTTACTTGTGACAATAATATATGGTATGATTTTTTTCAAATAAAGTTGTTTGTATATTCAGACTTTAAAACTATGATGTTATCGCTCATTGGAGCAAGTACGTGCGACCTAGTCGTGCATTTTATTTATAAATACTTTAGCACAAAAACTCCTTTGAACAAATGCAACGCCACTGCATTTAATCTGCCATCAGACATTGGACAGTCCAAAAACCGGGAAATCTGTCAACGTTTTCTGAGGTCAACCTAGTTTAGCGTAACTAGTGGAGCCGCAGAAAAATGGGAGATTCCAAAATCGAGAGTCTCGAAAAAACAAAAGAAGCAATTAAATTAAATAATTATATTTTTTTTTGTGTTTTTCTTTATAAAAAAATCATAAGCCCAGGCAAGTTACTTACCCATAAAGCAAGTTCTTGTGATTGAGTTGTGTATTTAATGTCTTAAAGAATTCAACAAATAGTAGAGAACACTACAAAAATCACATAAAATCCTGTTACATCAAATGCAGGCTTTCACCAACTTGTTAAACATTCCATTTCAACGATATAGAAAAGAAAAACATTTCCCATTATTTTTGTGCCATGATGTAACCTACGGTGTAAACTAAGATTGAGTCATTAAAATTTTTATGACTCTGTTTAACTCCGCACACGCAGTCCACAATCCTTTTTTTTTTCTTTCCTTTTTCACATTTAGGTATAAGCGAACGAAGCATCGGTGGACGTCCTTCATTCAACCTATACTCCCATCAAACTGGCACTCATCTTATTTTATATAGGGTCATTATTAAACTCAATAAATACCTATACCAACAACAACACGAAGAAAAAAATGTAATTCCAAAACAAGGAATAAAAATGTCTGGGCGCAGAAAAAGAATCTATAATACACTAGAAGTCACCATCAAGACAGTTCGAAATATGTATGAAAAAAAAAAAAAAATCAAGGATAAATTCTTATACAATCCTTTGGGGGAGTGAAAGATTTTTTTTTACGATCTACAAAGGTTCCGACTAAAACAAAAACAAAATATAAAAAGTCATTCCCGACGACCTTTTGTCATAACTAAAACTTCCAATGGCCAAATCGTGGAAGAATCCGGCACCATATTCATACCTACAAAAACAATTCGAGTTATGAGAATCCAAGGACGAAATAAAAATCTTCCGAATAATAAGTGAAGCCATACAGCGAGAGGAGCACCAGAGATGGATATCTGAGAACTACTCGTATATACGAGCTCAGAAGAAGAGTTATTGTGTGGTGTCTTGGTTCCGTTTTCAGTGAAGGATAAACTAAATGAACAAACAAAACTAAATACACCACTCCTGGGCAAAAAGTAATCACATCACAGGCTCAAGAGTATGGCGAAATGAATAACACACAATGTTAAAGGGTGGCACAACTCCGCAGTAACGCCAACTCAAAGACAAAGTGGACCACCATCTAACAAAAAAAAAAAAAAATAAAAATAATAATAAAAACAAATGGAAACGATGGAGGGTTTGACTAAACCATCAGCAAGGAACCCGAGCAAGGATTCCAAGGCAAGGAAAAATGAAAAATAAAAACCAACGAGATTCTGATATATGAACTGAAATCCCAGCGGTCTTATTTCAAAATGGCATCAAAACAAACCGTAACTGTTGGTGGGTGGAAAATTGCCGACCATTATGCGCCATATCGGCACGGATCAAATGTTGCTTCAACTTCGTATATATTGTGGACGTGGACGAGAGGAAGGATCTAGGACCAGCGTCACCCCCATCACAGTTACCCTTTTTGTAGTCATCGTCGTTACTCTTGTCTCTGATGAAGAACAACAGCAAAACAAAACCGAGAATCAAACGAGGGCGAGAAATATGTATCTGTGTCCGTCTCTGACTCTGATCCTTTCCATCAGCTCAGGCACACACATGTGTCAGGCAAGACTGAGTTGTTTCCGTGTGTCCATTCAACCAACTAACCAACAACAACAATATTTTCATTTCTTTTGTATTCCTCTTCTGCACCCCCCCCCCCTCAAACTTTCAGACAGTATTTAATAGCAATTTTCGGGACGGGCTTTGCTTGAATGTCATTTATCCGACACTCCTGGACTCGAATATATGTATGTAAGTTTGTATGAAGTATGTGCTCATTCTTCTGTTGTTGCTTGTTTTGAGAATGATTCGAGTCCTTGGTCAGTATTTGACGCAACCTCCATTTGAAAAAAAGTTTTTCTTTCTTTTTGGTCAATATGAAAGATCCTTGTGTTTTCGAATATTGTCCTTGAGAAAATTGTGTTGATGAATTCACGGAGCCGCCCGCAGTGCCTTATGTGGGATAACCGGATGATATGGTGTCGCGCCGACCCATATCCAGCATTTGGGGAGGTGAATTTCACGAATATTCGGCAAATGCTAGAAACTTATTTCATGGGCAATAGATCCTCCAATAAGTGCTTCGACAAGTTATTGTGCCTCACAAAGTACCAAGAAGCAATGAAATCATCAAATTGATTCATTTAGGGGCTCAACCGGGAAAATTAAAATTTTCATTGAAATTCATTAATGTGGAAGATGTTTTAAATGAAATTAATGATTTATAATATAGGAACTATGGATTATGTTTCAGATGGCTACGAATCCCAAATTATTTTGGGTTGCTACGTATTCCTTTAGCACATTGACCATCCAAAACCAAATTGCACTGCAATTGAATAAGACTCCCATTGGCACTCATTGGAAAAGGGTTTTGAAATATTCACAGGATTGTAGTTTCAGTTATAAAAGGATAAAATTGGTTTAAACTCTAAAAGGGTCGAACAATGTTATTCGAAACGGGAAGATCTGAAACGACAGTAAATATATAAAACTATGTAGTTGTTAGCAAGATATCCAAGGTGCCATTAGTCGGAGTTAGTCGGAGGACAGGTGCCATTTTTTTTCATTTAAATTAAGTTGCGGATTAATAGAGAATTGTGAACCAAAAATTTAATCAAACGCTAAATGTCGCATTTATAATTTAAAAATAAAAAAATTTAAAAAACTTTTGATCAAAATATTCGTCTAAAAAAATGTATTGTACCTATCCCAAAAGCCGACATTTTGTTGAACAGCCTCCATTAGTTCATCAGTCCCATCAACCATCGTTAAAATTGAAAAATGGTTGTTTTTAAAATAATTCACGAGAAATTTGAAATTTTTGAAAACATTTGCATGAGATTTACTTTATTTTCGAAAATAAAATTAATTTTTGATAAAATTATTAAAAACGATTTTGTGAGAAATTTCAAAAAATCGAGCCGTTTAAAATACATAATTAGCTTTCAAATTTTTTTTTTAAACCAAAAAAAAAACAAAAAAAAGTTTGAAAATTAAGTATTGAATCTTTTTAAAAAGTTTTGGGTGTTTTTGCATACAAATTTTGTTTACAATTAGAGGAACAGTTTTTGAGAAAATCAAAAAACAAAAAATCGTTGTATGGGAGATCACGCTACCACACACATTTGAATGAGCCAGTATCTATTTACATACATATATTTATTAATTTTTTTTCTAAAAAAAACATTTCAGCAATTTTCGAGAATAAAGTATTTTTCTAAAAGGACCAAAACAATGGAGGGTAGTTACCGTTATTTTTGGTCTAAGCAAAGAAGAAAAAAGAGATGACCCAAAAAAAACATTACAAACCAAATTTCAACAAAATCCACTGCTTAGGCTAATAGGCAGATAGACAGAGTTGCGATGTCCACTTTTTTCGACTTCCCTATCATTGTAATGTCAAGTTTGATCAAAATCTCGTGTTACAATTTTTTCACGATTTAAGTAACATAAAGTTGCGAGTAAAAAATGTTAAAAATAGAAAGTTATTGAACTAGAATACAATACAAAAACGTTAAGAAAATTGTTTCGAAGAAAAAATAAAATGCACGACTCGGTCGCACGTACTTGCTCCTATGAGCGATAACATCTTAGTTTTAAGGTCTGAGTATAAAAACAAATTTATTTGAAAAGAATCATACCGTATATTATTGTCACAAGTAAAAATATGAAAAAAAAATTCAAAAATTTTTTTCAAAAAATAATTTTTTATTTGTTTTTTTTTTTAAGTATTTTTATAAAAAAAGTTGGTTTGCACATTTGTAGTACTTGATAACATACACTTAAAACAAAAAATATATATTAGTTTTCAAAATATTGAGTTTTCAAAAAACAAATTTGATTTTTTTTTTTAATACAAAAAATATTTTTTTGAAAATTTTGATATGCAATATTATTAAGATTCGTAGGACCTCCTCTAGAAAAATTTTCATCGAAATCCGTCCAATAATCCGGTTCTATGACAAGCACCGTTTTTTCAAAAATATTTTTTGACTAAATTATTAAAGTTACTTGACAAACTCGATTTAAAAAATTTCATCAAAATCGTTAGAGTCGTTTTCGAAATAAAAATGTTTTGTTTAAATCGGTACTATGACAGGTACCTTTATTTTTAGAGATAAAAAAAAACAATTTGATTTAACCTCTAGGCAATCTCCCCAAAACCTTATGTCCAAAGTTTGAAGAAAATCGCTTCAGTAGTTTAGGCTTTAGGTCGAGGTACAGACAGACCGACAGACAGAATTGCGAGACCCACTTTCTTCGCGTTCTCTATCATCGTATGTCGGAAAAATTATTTGTGAAAAAATTGACATTTTTTTGAACTAGTTAGGTAAGTAGAAATGGAGGTCACAACACTTCGTGACCCCCTTAGCACTGGAGTGTGTCACTTGTTTGACCTATGATATTTAAGAACAGAGCCATTACATCACGTTGACAAAAGTGATCAAGTTTATCTGACCTGAGCCACCCTTATGAACTTTGGATTCCCATATTCATTTTA
The DNA here is from genome assembly GCA_958431115.1 of Syrphus vitripennis. Lineage (NCBI taxonomy): Eukaryota > Metazoa > Arthropoda > Insecta > Diptera > Syrphidae > Syrphus > Syrphus vitripennis. The sequence continues at coordinate 21,383,949 of OY288110.1, forward strand.
TTTATATGATTTCATTTTGAAAAGTCAAAATTTCATAAGTTTCATTCACTAAATTAAAGTCCATCTCCATCTTCATTTTTATCTGCAATTACAACGTAAGTGAAATCCCTCTTCCAGCAGTGGAATATGTGTGTTTGGCTGTGAATTGCACAATGGGTCCATCTGAGGGATTTAAAGGATTGGACATACAATTGAAGTTTTGTGATTGTTGTCTGTCCATCGCAGCATTGTTTTGGGGGATACAAAGGACATAAGTACATAGATATAAAGTAAACGATACACATGACGATATGACATTAGGGATTGGATGTGGGTAAGATCGGGATATACAACATTGCCATCGCAGCAGGCTAGATATAGAACGCATTCTCGAAAAAGGACACCACACATGTGAGAACCGTAGTTGTTGCGATATTGTAACATCAGGATGTTTTCAATAAAATGGCAAAGTTTCGAGGATACCAACTAAACTAGCAGCAGGAGCAACAAACCAAAAAAAAAGGAACCATAATAAAAATTGGAATTTGGAACTTCTAAAGAGAAATGATTTTCGATTTGGTGGAGTGCCCTCCTTTTAGTTTTTCGTTGTTGTTGTTTAGTCCTTTATTTTTGGTTTCAGTGACATTTGAAGGAGTTTGGGAATCGCCAAGAGAGTGTAACTACTGCCACAGATTTGTTCGACTCGACTCAACTCGATTCGACCTTCTTGCTTTCGTCCTGTTTTCGTTATCCTTGATAGTTGTTTGTTGCTTCCCTCCTATATACTAATACCAACTTTTGTATGGTATCTCTGTGGGGTTGGAGTGCGATGCGATGATGGCAGATAAAGGAGAAGGGTTGTTGGGTTTGAGTTCTGGAATTTGAAGTGATTGCCATTTCTTCGATTATCCTTTCTATTTATTTTAACCCCCCCCCCACCCCTCTTTCGAGTAATTCTCTCTGATTTCTTCACACTTGAAATTGTGTGTTTTGTGACTTGTTGTTGTTGTTGTTTTTGTTATTTTTCAATGAGGATAAGAATTTATATTGGCTTGAAAAGTCCCTGGAGTGCTTTCAGCTTTACACATGTAACAAATTGTAACAGTTTGGATATCATTTTTTTTTTCTTCTGGTTTGTTGTTGTTGTTGGTTGCTCCCTTTTTTTGTTGTCTTATGTAGTATTATAGGTCCTTTTACGGGAATTTTTTTTTTTTTTGTTTGTTGCGTCATTCGTTTGATTTTGATGTCTTTTTTTGGGAGTGGTAACCCGAATTTTTTTGTTTATTTCTTTTTTTTTTTTTTGTTTTGTTTTTAAAGCTATCGAATAATATTTACGACTACAGCTCGATTACTGAAATGTCCTTGTTTCTTCTTTCGAAGAAGTTGTTTGGTGTTATATGTTTTTATTTATTTATTTTTTTTTTTTTTACTTTCGATTCTTGTTCAAAAATGTATAGAATGGGTATTTGACGTGATTGTGCCCTCTCTCTCTCTCTCAAGTCGGCATTTGTTTTATGGCGAATTTAATTTGAAACGGGTTCTAGATCAATTTCAAGTTGTAAAGTGAAGCCAATTGATTGGGGTTTAAGCGATGGTCTGGGAAATTTAAAATTGGTATAATTTTTTATCGTCCGATGGAGGGAGGGAGGGTATAAGCGGATTGAGTAAGTATATGTAGGTATAGTTGGTTAATAAAAGTGTATAGATGAACAAACATGTTGTATTTTATGGGTTTTGGGAATAAAAGTAATTGAAATGGTCAAGGCCATTTGGAAAAAGCATTAAATCGGTGTAGTATATGTACTGATAGGTATATGTATGTCTTCTTTGGAAAAGTGAAAGTGGTGTTAAAGTAGATAAGTGTGTCTAAATATATCAAAATGTCCAAACGTTTCGAGAACAATTGAACCTATACACATTACATACGAGCAGGTACCCCAGACGAAACTGGCGAAAATGTATAATTTGCCCGATACATAAGAAGGGAGATGTCACAACGTGCACCAATTATAGAGGTACCGCGTTCTTGAGTACTGCCTATAAGATACTCTCCTCTATCCTACAACAACGGATAGCCCCATACGCTAAGACCATAATCGGCCAATATCAATGTGGTTTCATTCCAGACAAATCAACAACTGATCAGATCTTTACCCTTAGGAAAAATGTCTAGAATTTAACATCCAAACATACCATCTGTTTATAGACTTTAAGTCCGCCTATGATAGCATAGCCATGGTAGAACTTTACAAAGCCATGAGAGAATTCGTCATCCCAAATAAATTGACACGACTTTGTAGGTTGACCATGACGAACTTGCTATCCAGACCAATCAACATCTTTAATGGACTCCGACAAGGGGACGGTTTAGCCTGGAAAGCAATCCGTGACTTTGGCACGGCAACAAGGGGGACCATCGTCAACAGGTCCAGCCAGATACTGGCTTACGCAGACGACATTAACATCATCGGAAGAACCAAACAAGCTGAACACGATTCCTTCCTCCAGATCGGGCAGGCGGCACAAAATCTGGGGCTGCATATTAGTGAAGGTAAAACAAAGTACATGGTGGCGTCGACTGCGAGAAGAACAGATGGTCAAACAATCAAGGTAGCGGAGCACGAATTTGAAGTTGTGCAATCCTTTAAAAACCTTGGGTCAATAGTAGCAGCCGATAATAATATGGAAGAAGAAATACGCGGGCGGCTGCTCAATTCCAAGAGAGCCTACTTAGTCCGACAAAGCTCTTCAAATCTAGAAATCTCACCATAACTTCAAGACTGCTGCTGTACAGGACCATGGTCCTGCCAGAACTCACGTATGGATCCGAGAATTGGGTGCTTAGCAAGAGAAACTCCGACCTTTTAGCCACATTCGAGGAAAAAGTCTTAAGGAGAATTGTTGGCCCCATATGTGAGGAAGGACGATTCCGGAGACGGTACAATCATGAAATGTTCTCAATCTACCTTGAAGCAGACATAGTGACAAAAATTAAGCTCAGTAGGCTACCTACCTCGCATGAGCGAAGAGGAACCGACTTGGAAAGTCCTTTGTGGTACAGTCCATGGTAGACGGCAGCGTGGAAGACCATGCTTTCGCTCTAGAGACCAGAACGCCCGAAGCCTTGGGGTGCGCAACTGGATGGCGTCAGCTCAAGACCGGGATAGGTGGAGAAACTTTTTGAATGAGGCCAGACCCAGGACCGGACCCCGGTTGTCGAGCCGATGATGATGATGATGAATTGTGCAATACAGTATTTTGACCAACAAAGATTTTGCTGTTTAGAATTTCACGCCCACTTTTTTACTATCAAAACAAATTTTCTTTTATCATTTACAGAATTTTGAAATACAGAGTTCTAGATTTACAGAATCACTATGGTGACCGCTAAAGAGCCACGATTGGTTATTTTTGCGTTCTTCAATTAAACATCCATGAACCATGTGCAGGACCTGTGGTTTCAACGAGACGGCGCGGCGGCGCAACGTCACACAATTGATTTATTGAAGGAAACGTTTGGTACCCGCATATAGTTTCACGTTTCGGACCCGTGGATAGGCCTCCAAGATCGAATCGAAAATTGGGACTCCAGATTAAATATCATCGGAGCCATTATAATGCCAAAAGATTATCTTTCGAAACTCCACAAACTCGAAACCATCTACCAATTCAACAATATTTTAATAAATTCTCCTGAAAATCGTAATCACATGCAAAACTTAAAGGTTAAACAGAATTTCAGAAACACCAGCTGTCCTTATTGACTCATGTTGTGGTTTCCATTTTCATTCTATTACACAAAGTCAACACTTTGAAGCGTTTTCATGGCCATCGGGAAAACAAATGGAGCTTCACCCCATCACCCACAAACAACAAAAAAAAAAACACCCTTAAAAAATCAAATGCTGGCCATCGAAAATATTTAATTAAATAATGCCAGAAAAAGAAGGCAACATGTAGCTATACATGTATATTAGCGAATATGCATTTTCTATATGAAGCCCTCTCTGTATAGAATGTCCACCGGATCTTCTATTCTTGTAAATTTCAAAAGCTTGGCCATGAATTCGTTTCATCTCTATATACCATCATTGTCGTTTCTATTTATACCCCTTATATGTATATGAACCTCCATATATCTACATAATATTGTATATAAACATATTTAGCTGAAAAGCCCCAAAGTTTTGCCACAAAATTTTACATGTTTGTGGATGTTTTACAATGCTCAGACTATAAGCTTAAAAAGTATTTGCTATTTGCCCCAAACTATACGGATGACGACGACATCGTTGAGCTTCTACTTACCAGTTACCACCAAAAAATAGTATTGAGTGTGAAATATGTACTTTGAAACCATGGCCATGGAGAAGGGGAAGATGCACCACACGGGCAGTTGACCACAGCTTCCTAAAAAAAGGTTTGAATATTTTTTTTTGTTGTTGTTGAGTTTCCATCCTGAACCATGCGTCGCATCGGTCAGTGGGTGGGTGATATGGTCGTTTCTTCAATGTTGTTCAGCTTCAACTGTCTCTTTCCCTCTCTCATCCAGTCTCGGTCGGTTGTGTATAGTTATTAATATTTTCAATTCTATCTGAAAAGCGGATATGAAAATAGTTTGGTTTTTGCGGAAATTCTGTTTTCTGTCTGAAAAAAAAAACTTTGCTGTAATACCAGCTCCGCAGTTATAGCGAGGTATAATACACACCGGCATACAAAAAATATAAATAAAAACACCAACCATGCAAGCCACACAATTTAGGGCGCATCCGGGTTGTCTATACCAACCAACAGTTTGGAGTCATAAATAATTTATTGAAATCAATTTCTCATTTTGAAAACATTGCAAAGAGCCTGAGATAGAAATTCGGGTTTTTAATAATAATTTTATCAAGCAGCGCCGGATATCGAACATGGACCCCAGCAAGAGTGTTGAATTTTTGAATACCTTTAAACCAACCTGTTTTTTTTTAATAAATTACATGATGTCCGTGGGCCATGGCTTTGAAGAAGAAGAATGAGAGCAGGTGTGTATGTAACAGGGTTTTAAAAGATTGCAATCTTTAAGGAATGGAATCTGTAGTCACTTCAATTATAAAGATTCCATTGAAATTTTACTGATTATAAAGATTGCAAAAGAATGCAGGGCAATGCATAGAGAATTCAAAGAATGCATGAAGTCCCAAAAGATTGCAATCATTTGATTGCATTCTTTTTGAAAAAAAATAAAGATTGTTAAGGAATGCATTCGCTAGGATTCCAATCTTTGACAACTCTGTTTCTTTTCCGCCGAATATCATGATCTCGAGTTGGACCACAACTCTCCTAGTGTACTGCTTCACCCTAATGCTCCACTTGTGAGGTTCATCAGGTTGACCTCAGAAAACATCGCCAAGCAGGTGTCGTTCCATTTTTTTGATCCAGGAGTTTTTGAGTCTGCCTTCCTTCTCCTCGACAATATTGGAACCACGTTTGGCATTGGCTTTTGAAATTGGGTTTTCAGGACATCTTCTTTTTACATGACTGTTCCAGCTAAGTTGGTCAAGTTACATTTTGTGCAAGATTGTATTTTTGACATGAAGACCTCCTCGGACTTTCCTGCTTCATATTCGATCTCTCTTTATCGCTCTTGCTGTCACACAAAGCATCTTCATTTTGAGCTGATTGCCGTCAATTTACTTAAGAAGTTTGAACTATTGAATAATTTTAGTTTGCATTGTTTTTCAAGAACGAAGGATTTAATTGAAAATTAAATCTGTCTTCTTTCAGTTTTATTTTGTGAAAATGTTACCGGATGTTACAGTGATTCGTCGATTCTAACAAATAGTGTGTAAGTGTGGTGAATCCCTTTGGATACAGCTACAAATTGTGATACCAGTCCAGTGATCAGCAAGTCTATGCATAAGCGAATCACTTGGCTCAACTCCTTCCGCAGCATTTGAGGTACTGCTTCATCTGACACTACTGGATATATTCTGTAAGCAAATAGCTGACAGTCCATTTATTTGTCTTATCTTCTTCACAGTGGATCGATCAACAATGAAATTGGCCCTTCCCTCTATTATTCCGATCTTTCTTGGAACAATCCACTTCAGTTTGAAAAAAATTTTCAGGTATCCCAAACTTCCAGATCAGTCTGGGAGGACATGACATTTCTGGAAGAGGATTGCATTCACTTTTATACTAATTAATCAAAAACTGATGACGTATAAGCTTATCCTTCCGTCTTCCTAATCATTTAACGTGTTCCATACCGATCAAAGAAGGCTGAAGAACTCACTACAAATGGAACAGTTTTACCAATTGCATCATGTACGGTAGATATTGGTATACCTATCGCTGCACGCAAACTCACGCTCATGCAAGATGCTATTAGGACAATGACAGGACCAGATCTGGCCACTGATATACCTTAGGCGATCTAAGTGCTTGTTGTTATCTAACAAATCGCACATTAGTCCGTAATAGACGCTGCCTAGTTGGGAAGGCCGCAGCAAGGCTGGAATTTTTTTCATTGATTTCTGCAGAAACAATTATCCACCTTCACTGTACGTGCCCTGCTCTTTCAAAAACATGTAGACTCCACTTGGGAGAAGTGGAAGTACAGAAAAAGTCTCCAGATTCATGTCAGTTCTGCTCCAAGTCACGTCAACCTAAACCTACCTACCGTTGGACACCGAAATATTGAAAGACTAGAAATCACCAATAACACTTAGAAGCATTGGTAAAATGTAAAAACGCTTTGTTTCCATAATTTATTTCAGACATTTAGCACCTATCTCAAAATTAACTGGCATGGTCAAAAAGCATATACGTGCCAATGTTTCTAAAAAGAATTCCATGTCTCACCATTAAATTCTCCAAATTCAATATTTTGAGGTTCTACGGTACAAAAACACTTGTTATTGTATCGAAGAATTTAGAGACATATGAAAAAGAAGGAAGTCTTTAAAAACTATCATAGAATTAATTCGACTTAAGAAGAGCTCTTTAGTAAACCAACCCCGAAAAGAGCATTTTCTGCAAAAAATGGATTTATTTTTCTCTGCAGTTGAAGCAAAACTTAAATATTAATAGTCTAGGATAGAGAGAAAAAAAAACGATAATCTTTTCACAGGAATTGTCATGAAATTGCAGTAAAAGAAAAGAAGAAAACATTCAAAAGAATATTATTCCATCGATTGAATTCTTAAAAGGTTCCTAGAAAATCCAAACAGTAAAAGTAGGTATACGTTAAATAAAACTGAAAAAGAATTGGTCACTAATATTTTTTTTTGTAGGGATTATTTCTTTGAAGTTTCCTTGTTCCCAACAACTACAATCTCTAGATTAAAATATTTGTTTATTTTAAAATCAACAACACTATACAGGTACTAATATATAAATTGTTTAATTGTAAGGATCATGGATATGGAATTTTATGTACCTACCCTTTATATGTCAGAGACACAGTACGAGCTTTAGGTAAGTAGGAGGGGATTTGAAAGGAGATGTCGGCGAACATTAGTCTTGAATTTCAGTTCATCACAATGAGAAGGAAAGACAGACTGTGAAAGGATATTCCACATTCGCGTAGTACGGTTGAAGAACGAATCCCTGTACTTGACAGTTCGACCGAAATTGGGTTCAAGAGTAAACTGATGAGCATGCCTGGAAGCTCGAGTATTACGGTTGAATCGTTTAAGGAGAGGAATGCAACTGGATATTTCATTTGAGCACTTACCGTAAAAGTGACGATAAAAGATCGAGAGATAGGAAACTTAACGCCGCCGGTGTTTAAGTTACGTAAAAGTATCCATGATACAGCGAAACAATTTAATGTATTAGTAGTTGCAGACAGAAGATCATTAATGAAAATGAGAAAGAGTGTCGGAGACAAAACGGAACCCTGTGGCACACCAGCATTTATATTGTGGGTTTCAGACTTGAATCTGTCTAATATCGTACTACTTGTATAGAGCGATTCGAAAGAAAGTTACTAATCCAACGAAGAAAGGTTTCTTTGATACCAAAAGCACCCATTTTCGATAAAAGAGCAGGATGCCAAACATTATGATGCTAAAAGGCTTATAAATCATTTACCTTAACACCTACTAACTTGAGTTTATTAATTACAATCAATAAATATAACCATTTAGAGATATCCTTACAAATACAATAATCTATGTATGAGAACCACTTGTTTTGATATGATTGCTTTTAATCCTGAACTTATCTCTCTTTCTCTCTTTTAAGACCTATTAACAATAAGAAGCCACTTTTCTTTAAGACATCTTAGTTATTCATATTTGCCTTTAATCTCAGCTTAAGGAAGTCATTATCACACATATCGGTTAAACAACAATTCAATTTATGAAAATCTACATAAGTACATATGTCATAAAATGACTCTCTCTGTCTCTCTCTCTACAATTTACTTTTATTATCCTTTAGATGAATAAAGTGAGGAGTAAATAAATCAACCCAAAAGTAGATATGCAAAAGTACAACATTCCAATATCAATATAATGTAAAACGATACCTTTATAAATATAAAAGGATCAATCTTCTTCTTCTTCCTTCTTGTTTCATGTTGAAGGATTTTACACAACTCAAATCATTGCACTCGAATTATATCGAGTTTTGATGATGCAATGCAAAAAGCAAAATAGTAAAATTGTTCATTCAATCATCATCATCATTATCATCATCATCATCATGTTAAAGGAAGCCGCAGCACTCATCATCAGTTTTGTTGTATAAATGATATATCTACAGTATATGGAAGGAAAGCTCACCTTTTGCCATAGAAGTAAGTACCTACAGATGGACTCACATATATATTTTAATATCCTTATACAAACCATAGAAGAAAAAAAAAAACCAAAAAAGAAGAAAAATGTACCATCATCAAAAAGTACTTAAGCAAGCCAATTATCGACCTAATGAAAAGGGAAGTAAATAATAGAAAAGTCCTAGACCTCAAGCGTAATAACACAAACAAAAGGATAATGGGGGCCAGCAACAGCAGCAGCAGCAGCTAGTAGCAGAGCAGCAACAGCAGGCCACTGGAGTAAGGGTTGATGAAGCTTGTTTTTGGAAGAGAAGAAAGTCTACCCAAGGAATACTACCATGACTATACACAAACATAAAAAAAAACCGGGAAGGTAGAGATATGTATATTATTATGGCGGAAAGAAAAGTTTACAGTTTTCTTGTCTTGAATGCTGCTCACCATATTGCCACCACCCATCACCCTCCAAGTAACGGCATCGCATTCAACTGTTATATGAACTCCGTTGCGCTTCCGCCCATCTTCTATTTTTTTCTCTTTATTTGCTTCTTGTAGAAGTTTGTCCTTTGACGAATATTTATTCCATCGTTATTCGTCCAGTTTTCCATCCCGTTTGCTGGGCCCTTCTACACCAACACATTAAGTACACCATATCGCAAAGGGAGGCATCAGAGACAAAATATATAAAAAAAAGGGTCCAAGTTTTGAACTTCAGAGCTTGAACACAAAGCTGACCAAAAGAATGACGAGAAGCATAGACTCTGAACAGGAAAGGACCGGTATTAGGACCTCTCGAACAAGGAAGAAAGATACCGACCGACATACAGCCAAACCAAAGCAGCAGTCAGCTGACTGCGTTTTATTTTCTTTTATGTTTAGAAAGGTGGTCAGGTTTGGGTGGCTTTTGGGGGCATCTGTTGTGATGGTACCGGGGCTCTCGAAATAAAAATTATCCACTTAATTCTACTCGTTATTTTAGATCCTTGAAAAAGTTTTTATATTAGAATTTTTTTTTTTTGTTTTTTTTTTTCTTGGGGAAAACTGAAAAGTTTTGTTTTTCTTTGCTTTTGGGTGAATGGAATTCTTGTGCCGAACGACGACGATGACGAAGACGCCAATGAGAACATAAACTAGGATAAGGACGACCGACGTAGGTTTCTATGCGTCTTCATCTTATCGTATGGTAGGCATAGAGTTCAAATATTTTTTTTTTTTTTGGGAAAAGAGGATGTGTTTGAAATTTTTCTTATAAGTTACGAGTGTCCACTTTGAAAAGATTGAAGGATGTGTGTATTTTTATTTTTCTTATACCTACATTTATTTTGTACTTCAAACTCTTTTTGGATACATTTTTTTAACCATCACTGAAGGTTGGAAACGTCCGACGCTCGTTGTCGGTTATGTGCTGTAGGAATAATTTTAAAAATTCTTCTAATCATAGACGTATTATGGAATGGGTGGAGGTGTCGGGAGAGTTTCCAACAAAAGGGTTTTTTAAGACTTTCAAATCTTGGCTTCACTAAGCCATGGGAGAATTCGGCATCCCAAATAAATTGATACGACTTTGTAGGTTCACCATGACCAACGTAACAAGCCGGATTGCTATCCAGACCAATCAACATATTTAATGGACTCCGACAAGGGGATGGTTTGGCCTGCCTCCTCTTCAACCTGGCGTTGGAGAAAGCAATCCGTGACTCTGGTACGGCAACAAGAGAGACCATCGTCAACAGGTCCAGCCAGATACTGGCTTACGCAGACGACATTGACATTATCGGAAGGACCGAACAAGCTGTACACGATTCCTTCATCCAGATCGAGCAGGTGGTACAAAATCTGGGCCTGCACATTAGTGAAGGGAAAACAAAGTACATGGTGGCGTCGAATGCGAGAAGAACAGTTGGCCAGACAATCAGGGTAGTGGAGCTCGAATTTGAAGTGGTGCAATCCTTTAAATACCTTGGGTCAATAGCAGCAGCCGATAATATTGTAGAAGAAGAAATACGCGGGCTGTTGCTCAATTCCAACAGAGCCTGCTATAGTCCGTCAAAGCTCTTCAAATCCAGAAATCTCACCATAACTTCAAAACTGCTGCTGTACAGGACCATGGTCCTACCAGCACTCACGTATGGATCCGAGACTTGGGTGCTTAGCAAAAGACACTCCGACCTCTTAGCCGCGTTCGAAAGAAAAGTCTTATGGAGAATTGTTGGCCCCATATATGAGGAAGGACGATTCCGGAGACGGTACAATCATGAATTGTATGCAATCTACCTTAAAACAGACATAGTCACAAAAATTAAGCTCGGTAGACTCCGTTGGGCAGGGCACCTAGCTCGCATGAAGGAAGAGGCACCGGCTCGGAAAGTCCTTTGTGGTAGATTCTATGGTAGACGGCAGCATGGTAGACCATACTTGCGCTGGAGAGATGGCGTGGACCAGGACGCCCGAAGCCTTGGGGTGCGCAACTGGATGGCGTCGGCTAGAGACCGGGTTTGGTGGAGAGACTTGTTGTAGGCGGCCAGGACCGGACTCCGGTTGTCGAGCCGATGATACATTTTTTTTAAGGAAACCAGGAAACTGATTCTTAGACGGTTCTCTAGTTACAGTGGCCAGTAGATGCGTTTTTTGACGACGAATATAATATAAGATCTTTCGTTACCAATGCAAGCATTTCGTTCGGCAGAGAAAAAATTAAATAGAATATGAACTATTTTCTAACAAAATGCAGCCGTGGTTTTTCGTACGCCGCCGTGGACCTCCTTTCCATTTAACATCTTGTCAATGTGTGCATAAACTTTCAAAAACGGATGTCTTTAATGGGGACATTCTATACCAGAAGACAGACCGATGCGATGTTCGCCCTAAGCTTTGTTCCTACTTCTACTTTGGGAAGTATGTGCCAGCTGTCTGCATCCTTTTGGGCAGCAAAAATAAGAAAAAAGGTTATTTGTCAAGCTTGTATACTATGAAGATTGTAGGTACATTGCCGTACATACATAATTATAACCACAACATCAGCATCAACTCAATGACATTTCATTAGCGTCGGTAACCGCGAACCATCAGCGCACACGGTGCGCGTCCGTCGTCATCGTTGTCGGAGACAAAAAAAAAATATCCTTTTAATTTTGTCGACCTCATTTTAGGTGCACACAGAATATATCCGAACGCATGTTGTATCCCTTTTGGAAAGTTTAATTTTATTTACTTAACAGGCGCACCCAAAGTGAAAACCGCAGAGGCAACAATTAACAGCAAAAGAATGGAGAAAGTCCTTTTTTGTTTTTTATTTTTTTTTGTTTAAAGCTCCGCTCCGTAGAGAAGTGACATTCTATATTATACCTTTGACCGCATATTACTACTACTAAAGTTTCGTTGAGTGAAGTGGTTTCACGGATATGCTGTTGTTCTTTTTTTTTTGTACTTACTGGTGTCGGAAGGATTTTTGTTTATATTTTTGAAAGTTTTTATCTATAAGAAGTTTCTATTATAGAATAGAAAACAAAACAAAAAGTTCAGTAATTAGGGAACATTATTTTTGAAAGTAAGTAAAACTTACTCATGTAATATTGTATTAGGTAACATTTTTGGTTTTTCTATTTTGTTAGTTTCCTTTTTAATAGTTATTTAATTTTTTTGTTGTATTGAAGAAAAGGTAGATAGAAGTTAATTAATTTATGAAAAATTCAAAAAAAACTCAATTAAAAATAATGGGTCATGTTTATAGTCGTCTGACAAGTTGTTTCTTTGTCTCTTTTAAGCTAACCTGGAGTTTATGTTATTCAAAGACAATTTAGACCCGGGTCCAAAAGATAAACTGGAGCTCAATCCTTAAAAACGGTTGAGTCTTTGACTAAGTATTTTTTTTCTATCTGTCAAAAAATGGATTGGATTTCAATATATTGACAGGCAATTGTACTAAAATTGTAGTAGAATTTTGTGTTTTACTAAACAGAGCTGTCAAATTCTTTATGAATAGCAGCTGTTTCTAACCTGTATGTCAACTTTAGACTCGAGGCTAGTTGGATTAAGGTTTGACTATGAATATGCCCCAATATTTATATTTAGGTGTTGCTACTAGTACCTATTAGAAAACAAATTAAGGGAATAATAAATTTTTTAGTGTTTTTTTTGAGAGTCATCATCATCATTGGCTCGACAACCGGGGTCCGGTCCTGGCCTCCTTCAACAAGTCTCTCCACCTATCCCGGTCTTGAGCCGACGCCATCCCTGCCTAAGGGATCTGATTAGTTGTTGATTTTCCTGGAATGAAACCACACTGATATTGTCGGATTATGGTTTTAGCGTATGGGGCTAACCGTTCTTGTAGGATAGAGGAGAGTATCTCAAGAACGTGATACCCCTATAATTGGTGCACGTTGTTATATCTCCTTTCTTATGTATGGGGCAAATTATACCTTTTCGCCAGTCTTCTGGCATTTCTTCCTGCTCCCATACGTGCACTAGAATATCATGAATTGCTTGACGTAAGGCTGGCCCGCCGCCGGCCGTGGTGAAATAGTTCGGCTGGTATGCCATCGGCTCCCGGGGCTTTGTTTTTCTTAAGCCGGGCTATAGCCTTCTCAACCTCTTCTATGCTTGGTGGCGGTAACATAGGGTAATCTTCTTGAAGTAGTGGAGCCTCTACTTCTGCAGTGAGCTGACCATTTAGCAATTCATTAAAGTACACTTCCCATCGCTCCAGTATGCTTTGGGGATCGGTGATCAGATTTCCCTCTCCGTCCTTGCAGTAAGTGCAGCGTGGTGTGTACTGCGTCATGTTTCGGACGGATTGGTAGAACTTCCGCGCCTGGTGCGGACCTCGCTCTCGGCTTCTTTCTAACTCGCAGACCATGTTCTTCTCCCAGGCTGATTTTTTCTGTCTGTGAAGCCGTTTTTTTTTGGGGAGTATTTGTATTAAAAATGGTAGTATTGAGATGAAACAAAAAAAAAAAATCTTAAGATTTTTATTTTTATTTCTTTTTTTCGAATACCGTAAGTGGGCAGTTTCTAAAAATAGCCAAAGCCAAAAATTTTCCAAAACCCAAACAAAAAATTGAATATCAGCATTTTCACCAAATTTTTTTTCTGTAATAAAATGCAGATAAGCTGTTTATTCAGCTGAAATTTCACTATTTTTTGGTGGTTTGGTGTTGACTGAAAAAAGATGTCTCTTGCCTTTGATCACCAATATCTCCACAAATAATAATCACACATGAAATGTAAACAAAATTTGATTTCCTAAAAAATTCCTCTTACCTTTCCCGTAAATTCTTGAAATATGTACAAAAAAATGAGTTTTTGTGGCGTTTTCGTTAATCAACAAAGTTTACATTTCTCAATATTAAAAATAATTTTTTTTAAATATTCGCATATCTTTGATTTAAGTTAATATTAAAATTGTAAAATTTTGCTTATATTCATATACACAGAGAACAAAAAATACATGATTCTAAAATCACGAAACAAAAAGTAATTCAAAATAATTCTCTAAATAAATTGAATTGATTTTATTTATGAATTAAACTTGTTTACTTATTATTTTAAGATGATTCGACTCATGAAATTCAATTTTTTTATTTTATAATCATATAGAAGAAGTTAAACAGTTCATCAGTAAGCTGTGACACCCTAAGTTTATGTTCAATTCTATATGCATAGGGGAGAGTATCGAAGTAGATTAAAAAAATTCAAGAATCTAACAGAGAGGTTTATAAAAAAGAATTTAATTAGGTTTTTAACAATTTCTTGAAAATTATTGGTAAATATTTTATTTTCGATTTCACGAAATATTTCTGAACCATTTTGAAAAAATATTTTTGTTTACCATTTTTGACATATTTTTTTTTGGATTAAAAATTCTGTATGAACTTTATATTTTATATTGTTCTGCTTATCCCTTATTCTGTTTTTCAAAATTCGATAAAATCAGAATTCTGTATTTCATAATTCAGTAAATTCACAATTGTGTCTTTCAAAATTCTGTATATCCGAAATTTAAATTCTATAAAATTGTTTTGATAATGCAAGGAAGTGTGCATTATTTTCGAAAAAAATCGATTTTGAAAATTTGGTGGCTCCGAAAAATTTCTGTTGAGATTATGGTTTTTCTGCTCTTTCACTGGCCTTTACTTTTTTAACATATTTTTGATTTTGATTATATCAAATAATTCCGTAAAAACTTCGATCAATATAAGTAATGTTTTTATTAAATTCCATTCTAAATTGAAGTTCTGTCCATTTAATAAAGGGAAACTGTGGGGTAAAGGTGGAACTTTGTAAGGCTGGATTTTGATATTTTGCGATTTGAGATTTTATGACATTTAAAGGGGCTAAGTACGAAATCCCGTTTCACAAAATCCCGTCAATTTTGGACACAAATCTAGTCTAAAGATAAAAATTGGTTCCTTGTTTCATTCGAATCGATTCAAAGGTGGCACCCCTTAGATCTCGAATAGCAAAATTTGGAGTGTTTTGCATCCTCAAAAAATTCAAATGTATGGCAGAAATTATTGTAAAAAACAAATTTTTAGAAAAAATGTAAAAAAAAATTGAGTTTAAAATTTTTTTCCCAAGTGTCCAAAATAAATAATTTCAAAAAATATTTTGAAAAAAAATTTTCAAAAATATTTCGGCAAAATATTACATCTTATCTCTCTCTAAGGACCTCTCTTACCTCCTCAGAGTTTTGATAAGAACTGAAAGATTTCTTGGTTCGGTTTTATGTCGTGAGAAAAATGACAAAAAATTATTCTTATTTCCAAAACAAAATGTATTCATTCAGAACATTAATAATTTCGAGAATTCTAAGCTTTCAGGATTCCTCACATTCTTGCCAAACGTGAGCACTTAATTTCCATATTACGTTGGAATGAAAAAAATTTAAAATACTTGTCAATATTTTTTTTTTAAAACATGAATCAAATGTTCACAATACAAATTTTCTGCCATTTTTAACATCGCAACTCCATCTTGAAAAAAAAAATATATTTCTACTTACAATTAATGTTAAAGCATATCCTTTCTTCTTCCCTCCAACTCCTGTCATACAACAAACCTCGTCACAACTTCCAAGCTCTCAATTAAACTGAGGGTGATAATGAAAAGAACGATTGTACAAACACGGATGAGAAAATTACCCCTGATGAGCTCCCTACAATAAATAAAAAAAAAACCCCTGGTTAATTGAAACAGGAAGCACTCTAGCTGCATTTCAATAACCTGCCACATGAATCCTTCAGTTTTTAACATTTTCACACATAATGCAAGTAATTAGATGTTTTTTTTTCCTTATTTTTTTTTTTTTTTAACATTGTGCTGCTGCCTGCATTTCAACATGTATGAGCGCGTAAAGTTAAGTACCTATAGGTACTCCTATTCAATGTGGTGCAGTGCGTAGCAACAAAAACAAAACACAAAAAACATCACAGTCTACAACATTGATAAAAGAAACTCCAGACATCATTGTTATCATCATATATAGTGTTTGATGCTCTCTTCCTTCTAGCCAAAGTCAAGCACCGCATTCAGAGAAAGAGAGACATATGTATATGCGGTGTGATGGTGCTACAGATATATGTAGATACCTACAATCCACTGTTGCATTTTATGAAAAGGATATCAGAAATGACAGAATAACGATGGTGATGCTTTTGCATCATACTGTCAGAAACAACGATGTGATGTTGATGTGATGATGGAAAAAGATGAAGAACAACATGCCCAGGCCTAATCAAAACTCATGAATCATCTTCACATCCTTATATTTATACTAATCCGAGCAACTGACAACAGAGTACAGAGAACAGAACGGAGTCCTCATTGAAAAGGATAATCCTATACTAGTGAAAATGCCTCCCACACTCGAAAATGTGCATTTGGTCCTTCGAGCCGGATCTCCAAGTGACATTGTGAATTAAAAACCTTACGCGCCCAAACACAAAACGACATGGCTGCTCAATGCTCAATGCTTGACGCGAAACTCGTCGCTCGTTGACACAACGGAAGCTAGCTACGCCATCAGGGGACCCGAACCCGAGTTAAGCTATTGTTTTTAATTTTTTTTTTTTCCTCACTACTTGACTACTGCAGCAACGATGATGATGATGATGACGACGTGTTGTACTGCAATGTTGCACCCGTAATTGTCTTAAGCATTTAAGTGTATTACAGAGACCGTCACCAAGGATAACACAGACAGGAAAAAAAAGGACGAAGGAGCAAGTAGAGGTTTAAAAATTATAACAATAATAATGAAGGGATGCAGTGAATGAGAAATGTAGTAGATATAGAAAAGAAGAAAGGGTACTTGTGGGTATATGAAATGTTGAAGAATGAGATTTCACCCCTCTTGCTCTCGGGTAGCACCTTCATTTCTTAGGAGAATTGGAAAGGGGTTTGGCTACATTTTATTATATCTTCCGGCAGGACTGCAATTTACAAAGTGCACAAAAGTTTTGTCTCTATTGTTTTTCATTCATCATCATCATCATCATCAACATCATGATGATCATCTTATTCATCCTCTGGGGTGTGTCGCCTTCACTCGGTCTCTTCACTTCTTTCCTCATTTTTGCAAACATTTTATTTTCATCTATATGCCCCCATGAAAAACCAGTAGCTTCGTCTTGTTGTTCGAAGGGGGCTTTTGTGTTGCAGAACCCCTCTTTGTTGTGTCGCATGTCCTTGTGTTATTTGATAGCGGCAAATTGGAACAATTGTCAGACCGGATGTCTACAAGTGAGTGCTTTATAACACTACAAAACTACGTTAGGCCGTTCAGGAGTAAGAGCAGAGGAGCTAGAGACTTTCTTTCCATGTCCACCTTGCAAACGTCTCTTATCATAACGACGACGACAACGACAACAATGACTATAAGGATATTGAGGATGCTGGGGGTGATGATGATGTTGCTGATGATGATGATGATGATGATGATGCATCATCAAAAAAGAGAAAGTGCCTTGTTGCACTTAAATTGTTGTCTTGTTTCGCAATTTTCTTGCTTTTCCTGTGCCTTGGCACGCCTTCTTTTTTTTTATTTATGTATATATAAAATCCAATAGTATAGGCACATAGTATACATTCTTGGATATCCTCATCAAACTATATACAGTAGTGATAGAAAAAAAAAATAAAATCAAGAAAACAAAAAGGACTTGAAGCTTCTTGTGTTTTATGTGCTGAATCATCATCACGAACATAGAACTTAGCAACTTTATGGTGCTCCTCTAGATATAAATTTTCTATATATGGCTAGAAAAATATCCGCATTGAAAACTTTGAGCATATGTGTTTGTGTATGTGGATAGGTGGTGTGGTTGTAGGTGTTGTGGATTTATTGCAAAAAAAGAAAGACGCATTTCTTTTTGAATTAGTTTTTTTTTTTTAATAATATTTTGTTTCATCCTCAAGGAACCACTTGAATTAAATTCATATACAAAACAGTTATTTGGTGAAGGATATTGCATGTGGCTTTGCACAAGTGGTTTTAGAAAAAAAAGGCGTGTGTTTACAAATCCTTTTGAAATTTTTAGCACATTTTGTTTGAGGTATATTTTCTTCCTTGTTGTTAATTTAGAAGAGCAGCTTATTAAAAAAATAGTTTAGAATATTTTGTCTTGCAAAATAATTTTAGAGCAATATGTTTAAACATATTCACAATATTAAAGTTTTATAAATTTAAACAAAACTATATTAAATATATAAATATTTCAAAAATATCCTACGAAATTCCACTAAAAAAATTAAAGGCTTTTAAAACTTTTTTTTATTGTTTTTTAATTTTCAAAAAGAACATGAAATTTTTTAGTTGCTGTTCTTAGAATAAATGTTTTTTTCCGACAACACTTTACTTTTTTCGTCAAGTTTTTTTTGGCAAAATATTTTAGCCTGTTTTTGGACACCTGCATTTCTTGTATCCATTTTGTTGGGGTCAAATTTCAATTTTTGGAATTTGAAGACCTTGATCTTGAAGTGCCTTAAAGAGCTTTTGAAGTCAGAAATTATTTTATGGAGCTATTTTGAGCCCTTTTTTTATAAAAATCATTTTTTTTAAGTCCATGGAACCAAATTCTGTGCCCCTCCTGCTACACTGATCGCAAAAAATAATGCTTAGCATTATTTTATATGATTGATAAATAAACTTGGACATGTCTCATTAATATTTTACAAAATTTTGCCCATTTTTGATTTAAAAAAAATGGTTCATCCAATTATAATAAAAAAAATATGTAAAAGTTTCATAAATTTATAAAATATTCAGTACTTAAATCTTCAAAAACTTTGGCTTTGAAGATAAAAATAAAATAATTTCTTGAAAATAAATATTTCAAAAAGGCTCCATATTAATTTTTGAAAGTCGGTTTAAAACAATTTTTAATACCATTTATAATAATTAGAAAGTACATGGAGGCGTTTAAATACCCTGGGTTAATAGTAGCAGCCGATAATAATATAGAAGAAGAAATAGGCGGGCGGCTGCTCAGTTCCAACAGAGCCTGCTATAGTCCGTCAAAGCTCTTCGAATCCAGAAATCTCATCATAACTTCAAAACTGCTGCTGTACAGGGCCATGGTCCTGCTAGTACTCACGTATGGATCCAAGACTTGGGAGAGAAAAGTCTTAAAGAGAATTGTTGGCCCTATATGTGAGGAAGGACGATTCCGGAGATGGTACAATCATGCATTGTACGCAAACTATCTTCAAGCAGGCATAGTGACAAAAACCTGGCTCGGTATACTCCGGTGGGCAGGGCACCTAGCTCGCATGAGTGAAGAGGAACCGGCTCGGAAAGTTTTTTGTTGTACATTCTATGGTAGACGGCAGCGTGGTAGACCATGAGAGATGGCGTAAATTAGGACGCCCGAAGCCTTGGGGGTGCGCAACTGGATGGCGTAGGCTATAGGTGGAGAGACTTGTTGAAGGAGGCCTGGACCGGACCACGTTTGTCGAGCCGATGATGATGATAATAATTTTAACATTAATTTTAGTTCCAAAAATAATTGCACTTCTCATGCAAACGGAAAAAAAATTGTTTTAAAAATTGCAAAATTTTGATACAACAGTTTCCACAAAAGCTTTCAAACTGAAAAATTCTGAAATTAAAAAAAAAATTCTGTAGGGACTTAAAATATTTTGAAATTTAACGAAGATGAAACTTTTCAAAATTTAATTTCGGTAAGGACCAAAAATTGGAAATGGACGATGGTTTCATTTCTTCGATACACCACCGCATCACAAAATGTTCAATATTCTCATAAATTTGTTGAATGTTTTTAAGAAGATCAGAATTAGTTCATTCGCTAGTCATAACTTATTCGGTCTTTATAAATAATCACTAATAGCAGTTAAATATGATGCAAGACAAAATCTAGCAAAGGAAAGCCTTTCAAAGATAATTCGGACAGACTTCACTATGCACTACAGACAGTGAATTTAGGATTCGAGTTTTACATGCGCTCATGTCAAAACCTATTTCAGCCTTACTGTAATTCTAACAAAATTAATTTAAATTGGTTCTCAAACAAAACTTCTACCTCACCCTTTTCTATGAATTTCTTTATTTGTTTCCTATAATCTATGTTATGCTATTTCCCGAGCACTTTTATCCCTTAGCGTCTTAATATTTAAATCCTTGTACTCATAAAATTCTTTTCTGTATTTGTATTTTCGTAGGAAGTTTGTTGGAAGAAAATTTCTAGGAAATTCTTTTATTGATTCAACAAATTGCGATGCAATTTTATACGCTCAGTTCATTCATTACACCAAAGTCAACTTGTCGAAATTACCTTCGCATGAAAAGCACACCTTGAATTTTGTCGCAAAAGGCCTTGAACTTCTATCTCTCTCTCTCTCTTTTCATTTTTTTTTTTTGTTGAAAAAGAAATATAAATAAAAACTTTCGTCTGAAGCTCTGCATCGAATATAAGATGGCGGAATAAGATGTGAGGCATTTTTGCAATCGTGAATGGTAATGATAAAAATGTCAACATTGGAGCATCCTTAATTCGTGTGTACCTATGTGTGTTGCCTAGCTGTTGCAATTGAAAGTAAAGCTGAAACACAAGGGCAAGGTGGATGGGATATGGTAACATATAGGTTTAGTCAGTTTAACCGGGAAAAGGCGTAGACGAACTGCTTTCTAATGGATTTGTATTCCGGATCTTCATCTCTGCTCGAGATATTTATACAAGTTGTGTGTTCTCTCTCTTCTTCTTCTTCCCGGTTGAAGGTGAATCGTGTTAAACGAACCGGAAACTTTTTTTCTTTTTTCTTTTTGTATACAATACACCCCCTTCGGCTTAGACTTTATGTTATGTTACCGACAGCTACAAGCTAGAACGGACACTTAACATCGCATGGAACACGGGAAATGTGTGAGCCATGATGGTGTTGCCATCAGCCAGCAGCAACGCTGTATCATACTTAAGCACGCCCCTGACAGCAGCAACACATCCGACGAGACACATACGACATCTTTAGATCTTCTATTTAACAAAAAAAAAAAAAAAAAATATGTGTTCTTCAAAATGATTCTTTTGAGGACGAAGAAGGAGGAAAATGCACTAAAGGCACGTATCCTGTGCACCATCTTCTCTTGTCCCAAGGACTACACGTTCAAATATCTTTAATCACAAACGGAATAAAAGTATTACAACCGGAATGAGTAGAATGAGACCTAACCATCCCCAAAAGGTTTTTTTTTCTTGTTGTTGGAACTGATTGGGTGATTAGGTAATTGTGTATCGATGGATGAATATTTTCTTTTTGTTTACATTTGAACTGGGTTGGGTACGAAATCTTATATCACAAAATCCCACGTCACAAAATAATGTCACTCCAGTACTGAATTGATAGCACTTATGGAGAATGGACTGGCAGGTTATTCGGTAAGTTAGAATAAATTAAAAATTTACTGATTTCAATGAGTAGGGTAAAACTGGGTAAGTTTGTGAAGGGGGGTCAAACAACTAAAGGGTGTATTTTCAGAGGTATCGAACTTTGAAATGGAATTGAAATGATTTCTGGCATATGACCGCCACAGCTGGCTCGGACGTAATTTAATCTTGAGGTCTAGCTTTCGATCACTTTTTCAAAGATTTGTGGCCGTATATCGGCAATAAAGCGGCGAATGTTGTCCTCCAAGTGGTCGATCGTTTCAACACAAAAAGTCTAGCGGTGTTAAATCGCAGAATCTTGGAGGCCAATTCACGGGTCCGAAAAGTGAAACTATGCGGTTACCAAACGTTTCCTTCAATAAATCAATTGTGGCACGAGCTGTGTGATATGCTACGTCACCGTCTGGTTGAAACCACAGCTCCCGCACGACATCACCGTTGTTCAATTGAGAAACGAAAAAGTCATTAACCATGGCTCTACAGCGGTCTTCATTGACTGTAACGTTTTAGCCAGTATCGTTTTTAAGGGAGTACAAACCAATGATTTCACCAGCCCATAAAACACAGCAAACAGTCAGTTTTTCTGGATTTAACGTCGTCTCCACCTACACCTGAAAATTATTTTCACTCCAAATACGGCAGTTTTGTTTATGAAGTAGCGATTCAACCAAAAGTGAGCTTCATCGCTAAACATCGGCAATATTATTTTGTCCATTAACCTAATGTACGCCTTGTTGTTCAGGCGTCAGTCTATTTGTGTTGAAATGCTAAACCGAACTTAAAACAATTTCGTAAGAGCTGTTAAAATGGCCGCCAGTTAGTAAAATGTTGCCAGCTTAAAGTTCTATACCTTTAAAAAAATGCCGAAGTCCTGTCCTGGCTTCCTGCAACAAGTCTCTCCACCTATCCCGGTCTCGAGCCGACGCCGACGCCATCCAGTTGTGCACCCCAAGGCTTCGGGCGTCCTGGTCTACGCCATCTCTCTGGCGCAAGCATGGTCTACCACGCTGCCATCTACCATAGAATGTACCACAAAAGACTTTCCGAGCCGGTTCCTCTTCGCTCATAGGAGCTCTTAGCCCTGGCCCCGGAGTCTACCGAGTAAATTGAGTTCATGATTGTACCGTCTCCGGAATCGTCCTTCCTCACATATGGGGCCAACAATTCTCCATAAGACTTTTCTCTCGAACGCGGCTAAGAGGTCAGAGTGTCTTTTGCTAAGCACCCAAGTCTCGCATCCATACGTGAGTACTGGCATAACCATGGTCCTGTACAGCAGCAGTTTTGAAGTTATGGTGAGATTTCTGGATTTGAAGAGCTTTGACGGACTATAGCAGGCTCTGTTGGAACTGAGCAGCCGCCCGCCTATTTCTTCTTCTATATTATTATCGGCTGCTACTATTGACCCAAGGTTTTTAAAGGATTGCACCACTTCAAATTCGTGCTCCAGTACATTGATTGTTCTTCTCGCATTCGACGACATCATGTACTTTGTTTTACCTTCACCCAGATTTTGTGCCGCCTGGTCGATCTGGACGAAGGAATCGTGTTCAGCTTGTTCGGTCCTTCCGATGATGTCAATGTCGTCTGCGTAAGCCAGCATCTGGCTGGACCTGTTGACGATGGTCCCTCTTGTTGCCGTTCCAGAGTCAAGGATTGCTTTCTCCAACGCCAGGTTGAAGAAGAGGCAGGCCAAACCATCCCTTTATTGGAGTCCATTAAAGATGTTGATCGGTGTGGATAGCAATCCGGCTATTTTTACTTGGCTTGTTACGTTGGTCATGGTCAACCTACAAAGTCATGTCAAATTTTTTGGGATGCCGAATTCTCTCATGGCTTTGTAAAGTTCTACCCTGTCTTTGCTATCACAAGCGGCCTTAAAGTCTTATATGCATATCTTCATTCGAAAGAAATAAAATCAAACGGACAGAGGTCATTTGGCTGATTTTTTTGGTCGACTGTGCAAAGATTCCTACGGTAATTTTTCTAAGAACACTGCTTTGGTAGCTAGGAACTAACATTTTTTTAGCAACCTTCCGTGATGGGAATAATTTTTCACATTTCCCCACATTTCGTTCATCCTTCACAGTTAATTTGTTGCTTCTTCATCATGCATAAGAAATAAAAAAAAAATGTTGAATTTAAAATTGCATCTGGGTGGATTCCCTTATCTACTAGTATATACCATCCAGCAGAGCCACAACTTGAAGAAGTGCTATAAATAGCACTTCGTTGTTAGGTATTTCGATTTATTTTTTCCTTTTTTTCTAAAATATAATTTTTTTTGCAACACAATCGCGAAACAGTATTGCTCCTAAAGGATAATACTGCAATAAAAATGACGACAAGGACAAAGAATATGACGACTATCTAAAACACAACTATGGGCAATGGCTATATACATACAACAAGGACCTTATAGTATGTTTTGCATTTAAAAAAAAATCCAGAATGACAACGAAACGACGATGATGACGACGGACATGGACAGGGACACGGACACGGACAATGATGATGGTGACGATAAGTACAGAGAGTGAGATGACAATTTCAAACATAGACATTATATTTTGTGTCTCGGTTCCTTTTTTTTTACTTGCTATCCTGGATGATGATAGTCCAGCTAGCTAGAGCTAGGATAGAAAATTTAATTCAAGGAATTAAAGCCCACACCACTATCATTGGTGTTATATATAAAGAAAAACGTCAGCAGGGGGTACTTTGTGTGGTAGATAGAGAAGGACATCTATCAGGATTATACGATTCAACAAAACACAGAATATTGCATAGATTCATTTTAGTTTGGGTTTTTTTTTCAGACATGAACATTTATATTCCTTCTTGTTTAATTAAATATAATTATATGTTCGAGGGTTTTGACTTAAAAATAGGAATGCCAAGGCATTGACTCGTCCTTTAGGTCTGGGGTTTTTGTGTCTGAAAATTATATTTTAACATTTTAAAATAGATAGGGAGAAGGATTGATTAAACTGTTTCTATTTGAAAGATAAAAAAGATATTTTTATAAATGTGGTTTTGCTTTGGAGAACCGGAAGATGATTTCAACGATCCTGCCGCCTTCGGACAAGAATATTTTAAAGGCCACATTTACCAAAATCAATGTGAACGTTTATTGGTGTATTCAGAATTTTCACTACCCTTAAGCGTTACCCAGAGCTAACGACGACGCGACTTGAACGTAGATAGTTTTGTAGCTCCTATTTTTTTTTTGTAAATTTTTGGGGAACACCCCCACCAATCGCCCCTCAAATTTGGCGCCCTGGGATAAAGGGGATATGGCTAACCTTAAATGTTTTAACACAGTGCGAGCGTTTAGGGAAATGGGATAGGAGTTAATAGGAGATACCGATGGTCATGGGTTTTGAATGTCTGAGCATCGAGATGGGCAAGAAAAATCGAGCCAGGTAAAGCATTTCACATTCGTGTGGTGCCGCTAAAGAAAGATTCTCTGTACTTAACAGTGCCTCTGAAGTTTGGGTTTAGAGTGAACTCAGGGACATTCCTAGCGGTGCGAGTATTACAGTGGAATTGTTCAAGGGAAGGAATGCAACTGACTATTCCACTAGAACAATGCTTATGGAAGTAGCGGTAATAGAGTGAAAGACAAGAAACGTTGAGTCTATATTCCAAGGAAAGCTCTGTCTTTCCGTTGAGCTGTAGCCCAAACAGGTGGATGAATTTTCTTGAAACTTGCTATACTTTTTTTTACCTTCGCTTTTATAGAAAATCAAATTTTTGTTAAAAACGGTTCCGACGATTTTTTTGAAACAAAATATTTGCTCACTTTTAATAGAATCATTTTCTTGATTTTCTCACAAAATGTTCGTTAGACTGTAATTAATTTTTTTTACAAAAGAATCAAGAATTTTCAAAAAAGAAAACTTTTTGAAAAAACAACTATTTCATAAGGGACCATATTTAATACTTTCTTTAATAATTTAATAATTAATTTTATTTTAGAAAATAGCAGTACCTTCCATAAAAATTTAAGAATAACCAAAAAAAAAATCTTTATATTCTAGACATTATCTTTTTAATTTTAAACTGAGACTTACCGAGAGTCTCGTTGCAGTTCAAAGTAAAAAAGTCTCTCAAAATTGTGTGTTTCAAGAAATGAAATTGAATATATCAATTTAAATATTAGACAGAGCGTAAAAACTGGTTGTTTATAATTTGTCTCACTAATGGACCGATTTTTTTTAAATTTTGACAAGACCGAGGCGAGACTTAGACGAGATTGAAATTAATTATTTTTATAACATCATTCCAAATCTTTGGCGATATTGATTAAGATTTTCTTGGTTAGAAAAAAAGTACTCTAACAGACAGACACTCAAAACTGCCGTTTTTTTGTCTTCAAAAATCATTTTTTTCTTGATTTTTAGATTTTTTTTGCTCATTTTACTTTTTACTTTCTTGGTTTACTTTATCAAAATTTACCTATCTATCAACTTATCAATAAATTTCAGTCTGGAATTACATAATAATCATTTTCAATATCTTTCGAACTTCTAACACAAGAACTTAATTACATTTTTCAATGCCATTTCTTCTACTTCCGAGTTTGCAATATTCCCAAACATAACAAATTGCATCCATTTTATTCAAATATAATCACAATCCGTTTCTAGATTTAATTAAAATGCCCTTCTCCATCCCAAGGTCTGCAGATTTCCCTTATGTTGGCGATAACTTCTGCAAAGACCTTCCTTTTCTATCACAGTTCTCGTTATCCCAGTAAAACACGATCTTGTACAATTCATTAGAACCCATATACTCGAGTCATTAATTTCCTGTTTATGACTTCAATTGGCAATTATTGCAAGTCCTCAACATCCGAGCAAAAAGGCCATAGTTATAGAGAATGCTCCTTAGCATCCTTAATGCATTCAAATAAACGACTTTTACCTATGAACTTATATATTCTATATCCTTTTTGGAATATCCCTAACCCATCATCAATAGCACACAAGCTTGTCCATGGCGTTCTGTTGCCACCATCGCATCATCATCTTTGGTAGTTTTGTGCAAAATCTTATTCTTGGCTATATCACACGGCTAAGTTTTTGCTGTGGCGCGGCGCGGCGGTGAGTTGGGATTGGGATACTCTTCTTGCTGGATGGCGGTTGTGCGGTTACTTCCTCAATGAAAAGTCTCAACCCTACATTATGGCCGAAAACTAATCCAATTACATTCGATTTTCTCCAAATTAATCCACTGTTGCCATCACGTTTTGTTCTCTCCAAATACACTCCTTGTTTTTCGTTTTTCATTCCCAAAATGCCATCACTTTACCTTCTTCTGGGTAACTGTAACCGCATACGGTATGTGCTTACTTCTTGAAGTAGAAGCGGCATTTTCATTCTCAAGCATGCAAATATTACCGACATTAACTAGGAAACCACAAACTACCCGACCAGGAATGACAGCAGGACTATTAAGGTAGAGACAAAACTTGAAATAGTTCTCCACCACCAAAAACTATAGGTATTGCCATTGAGTTTGTTCTTCTATAAGCAAGCTCTCTCACCCATGTACTATATAAAAGATAATGGTTGCCAATGCTCAATGTTCTTTATGCTCAATTATTACTTTTAGCCAGGTTAAGACTTAAAAGTTAGTAGTTAGTAGTTAGTTAGTAGTTAGTTAGTAGTTAGTTAGTAGTTAGTTAGTAGTTAGTTAGTAGTTAGTTAGTAGTTAGTTAGTAGTTAGTTAGTAGTTAGTTAGTAGTAAGTTAGTAGTTAGTTAGTAGTTAGTTAGTAGTAAGTTAGTAGTTAGTTAGTAGTTAGTTAGTAGTTAGTTAGTTAGTAGTTAGTTAGTAGTTAGTTAGTAGTTAGTTAGTAGTGAGTTAGTAGTTAGTTAGTAGTTAGTTAGTAGTTAGTTAGCAGTTAGTTAGTAGTTAGTTAGTAGTTAGTTAGTAGTTAGTTAGTAGTTAGTTAGTAGTTAGTTAGTTAGTAGTTAGTTAGTAGTTAGTTAGTAGTAAGTTAGTAGTTAGTTAGTAGTTAGTTAGTAGTTAGTTAGTAGTTAGTTAGTTAGTAGTTAGTTAGTAGTGAGTTAGTAGTTAGTTAGTAGTTAGTTAGTAGTTAGTTAGCAGTTAGTTAGTAGTTAGTTAGTAGTTAGTTAGTAGTTAGTTAGCAGTTAGTTAGTAGTTAGTTAGTAGTTAGTTAGTAGTTAGTTAGTAGTTAGTTAGTAGTTAGTTAGTAGTTAGTTAATAGTTAGTTAGTAGTTAGTTAGTAGTTAGTTAGTAGTTAGTTAGTAGTTAGTTAGTAGTTAGTTAGTAGTTAGTTAGTAGTTAGTTAGTAGTTAGTTAGTAGTTAGTTAGTAGTTAGTTAGTAGTTAGTTAGTAGTTAGTTAGTAGTTAGTTAGTAGTTAGTTAGTAGTGAGTTAGTAGTTAGTTAGTAGTTAGTTAGTAGTTAGTTAGTAGTTAGTTAGTTAGTAGTTAGTTAGTAGTTAGTTAGTAGTTAGTTAGTAGTTAGTTAGTAGTTAGTTAGTAGTGAGTTAGTAGTTAGTTAGTAGTTAGTTAGTAGTTAGTTAGCAGTTAGTTAGTAGTTAGTTAGTAGTTAGTTAGTAGTTAGTTAGTAGTTAGTTAATAGTTAGTTAGTAGTTAGTTAGTAGTTAGTCAGTAGTTAGTACGCACTAAATATAAAGTTTTCAAGACCACAAATGGGAAGTGTTGGTCGCACCCAGCCTCTTTTTTAAATAAGAAATTGGAAAATGTAATGCTGCTAATTATAGATACATATTGGCTTAAATGACTCAAATTGTTAAAATGGTTTAAATGGCTAAGTGGATTAATGGCCTTAATTGCTAAAATAGCGTAAACGACCTAAATTGGGCCATTTTGGCAATTATTCATTTAGACCATTATTTTAGCCATTTAGCCAATATCCATTTAGGTCATTATTTATTTTAGCCATTTAGACCATTATTCATTTAAACCATTTAAGCCAATATCCATTTGGGCCATTTAAGCCATTTAGACCATCATTCATTTAAGCCATTTAGACCATTATTTATTTTGGCCATTTAAGTCAATATACATTTAAGCCAACATACATTTAGGCAATTTTTGTCATTAAGGCCATTTAAGCCATTTAGGCCATTATTCATTTAAGCCATTTAGACCATTATTTTAGCCATTTAGGCCAATATACATTTAGGCCATTTTTACCATTTTGGTAATTATTCAAGGCCATTATTTTAGCCATTTAAGCCAATATCCATTTAGGCCATTTAAGCCATTTAGGCCATCATTCATTTAAGCCATTTAGACCATTCTTTATATTAGCCATTTAAGCCAACATACATTTATGCCATTTTTGTCATTTAGACCATTTATGTTGTCTTAAATGGCCATTTTGGTCATTATTCATTTAAGCCATTCCATTTGAGCCATTTAGGCCATTTATTTAAGCCAATATCCATTCGGGCCACTTACACCATTTTAACCATTTGGGCCATTTAAGCCATTTCGGCCATTTTGGTCATTATATATCATTTAAGCCATTACACTTACACCATTTTAACCATTTGGGCCATTTAAGCCATTTCGGCCATCATTCATTTAAGCCATTTAGTCATTTAAACCAATATCCATTTAAGCCATTTAAGCCATTTTGATCATTATTTATTTTAGCCATTTAGACCATTCCATTTGGGCCATTTAGGCCATTATTTATTTAAGCCAATAAATTAAACCATTTAAGCCAAATATCCATTTGGGCCTAAATGGCCCAAATGGAATGGTCTAAATGGCTAAAATAAATAATGATCAAAATGGCTTAAATGGCTTAAATGGATATTGGTTTAAATGACTAAATGGCTTAAATGAATGATGGCCGAAATGGCTTAAATGGCCCAAATGGTTAAAATGGTGTAAGTGTAATGGCTTAAATGATATATAATGACCAAAATGGCCGAAATGGCTTAAATGGCCCAAATGGTTAAAATGGTGTAAGTGGCCCGAATGGATATTGGCTTAAATAAATGGCCTAAATGGCTCAAATGGAATGGCTTAAATGAATAATGACCAAAATGGCCGAATTGGCTTAAATGGCCCAAATGGTGTAAGTGGCCCGAATGGATATTGGCTTAAATGGTTTAAATGAATAATGGTCTAAATGGCTAAAATAAATAATGACCTAAATGACTTAAATGGCCTAACGACCAAAATGACTTAAATGGCCTAAATGGATATTGGCTTAAATGGCTAAAATAATGGTATAAATGAATAATTGCCAAAATGGCCCAATTTAGGTCGTTTACGCTATTTTAGCAATTAAGGCCATTAATCCATTTAGCCATTTAAACCATTTTAACAATTTGAGTCATTTAAGGCAATATCTATTAGCGGCATTACATTTTTCAATTTCTTCGCTGGGTCGCTGGGTGCTACCAACACTTCCCATTTGTGGTCTTGAAAACTTTATATTTAGGTTTTTTTTTCAAATAACCAAATTTTCTGCGAAACAAACTTTAACTTTTCATAAAAAATTGTACTATGACTAAAATTAAATATTTTAGAGGGCACAATCGTTGTTCGTTCTCAGGATATTCGAGCTGAAATACAATTGTTATTGTAACTACTTTTCTTTAGAATTTTTAACAGTTTTTGATTTTTTGTTAAAAAACTGCCTATTCAATATTTGTCAAAATTTTATCAGTTGCTAACAATTATGTTATGTAGAAAATTAAACAAACAAGAAGTCAATATCGTTACCCGTTTTTGAGAAATTTGAGTCG
Source organism: Syrphus vitripennis (assembly GCA_958431115.1). Taxonomy (NCBI): domain Eukaryota; kingdom Metazoa; phylum Arthropoda; class Insecta; order Diptera; family Syrphidae; genus Syrphus; species Syrphus vitripennis. Next base: position 21,414,366 of record OY288110.1, read on the forward strand.
AAAGACAATTTATACCAATTTTTGGTAGAATTTTTTGTAGTTTTTAATTTTTTGTAAAAAAAGTGTCCATTGAATTTTTTGGAAATTTTCACCAGTAGTCAAAAACAACATTTTTCGTAAAATAAAATTATTTTAAAGTTAATACCGTTTTTCCATCTAAGGATATTCGAGTTATAAAATTTTTGATTTTTTGATTGATTTTTTTCTAAATTCATATCAAATTTGTCATAATGTGTCGAATAAAATTTATTTCAAGTCGATATCTCTACTCGTTCTTAAGATATCGACGACGAAAAATGGTACCAGAACGTACGGACGTACGGACGTACACACAGCACACGCACACACAGACATCTCTCTAAAAATGATTTTTATAGGCTCTAAGGACCTTGAAACGTCGAGAAATGTCAAAAATTTCAATTTGACAAATCGGACCGATTACAATGACTCCCTTTGGGAAGTTAAAAACACCTGGCAACCACATTTTCAGAATCAAAGTGATTTTTTTAGGAATGGGTAATCTTGCCAGGTGGTAGGTATCTACATACATTTGAAATATATCCTTGCATCTTCCTATAACACTACAATTAGAACATGTTTTAGAGAATTGTAAAGTGGCAATGGCATTGCTGAAGCTGGATGGGCCCTGGTTTGTTCATTTTCTTCTTCTTCTTCTTGAGATGAAGCAAAGAAAGTTGAAGGCAAACCGCCACCGCAATTCACATTAAAATGAAAATATCTTCCCCATAACATCATGCAGCGTTTTGTTGAAACATCTAAGCAAAGCACAGCACAGCACACACCACACATCTCCCAAGGAAATTTTCTAATAAGAGAACGATATGGAGGCCATGTTGCAACCCCAACATTCACTGTAACGTTACGAAAACGGTATAGAGATGAATAGAAGAACATGCATTACGTACACCTACACATACCTCCTTTTTATAAAATATATCCTTTTCCGTTTTGGACCGCTATGATGTAGTTATACCTACGTCTAGCTAGATTTTGAAAAACGATGTTCAAAATGTAAGTGTTTGTGTCTTTTCTGTTTACTTGCTTGTTTTTTGTTCAAATAAAAAAAAAATAAACAAAAGAAAATTAGAGAAACTATCAGTGATGCTTCTTCGTTTATTTGGCATCAGCTCTTTAAAGGTTTTTGTTGTTACTGTGGTTTATACAAAAGAACGAAGACTTTGTGTACTACTAGGTACAGAAGTTATCAGGAGGTAACAAAATGCTGATGAGGCTAAATTAACAGTCGACGCTACGTGTTTTGCATAGTCAAAAACCACAAGTACCAAAAATGTAAAGCTTTTGATACAACTTTACGACGATGACGATGACGATGAAGAAAGAAAGACAAGGACTCGTTTACATGTTGATACTCTAATGGCAAATCAGTTGAAATACACTGCACCACACATGATTCGAATTGAATTTTAATCAGGGAGAGAGAGAGGAAGAGATCTGTGTATTAGAGTTGTGCAAAAACGAAGGTACATGTTCTGATGAGGAGTTACAGAGAAAGAAGGTACCTACTTGTTACTTTATACGTTTATCAGACTGTAAACTTTGAGTACCATTTTAGAGAAAATTAAAAAGTCAAGGTTTTGAACTATGAACTTTTCATATGTAATAGGTTAACTTTTTTTTTTAATAAGTCGAAGAAAAAAAAAAACAACATGAATCAAAAACAGAATGCTCATTCTAGTCCAGTTAATATGTGAATATTGTGGGAAAAATTAAAACACATCCTTTTTAAATGATGTTTTAACAAATAGTTTATGAAAAATTATTTTTCAAAATCAACATTTTGAAAAAAAAAACTATCTGTTCCTTTTCAAAAATGTACTATTTTTATTTTAAAACTCAATACTCCTATAAAATGTTTGCAAAACATTTCTTGTAATAGCCGACTATTCATTTGAACCAGAAGAAACTTCTTTCAAAATGTCTTTTTTTAATTTTTAATTTATTATCAAAACAAAAAATAAAAATTGAAATATTTTTTTTTTGTGAAAAGTTGATATGTATTTTGAAAACGGCTCCATTGATTTTACGAGATACTAAGGTTGGCAAAAAACTTGGGAACGATTGTTTATCAATTTTTTTTAATGTTATTTGAAGAGTTGCATCTTTGTTAAAAGTGTTTTCAACTGTTTGTTTTTTTTTTAAGTTTATTAAAATCTTTAATTTACAACTTTCGTGCAATATTTTTTTTGGTTGAAGAATTCTGAATTTGAATTAAAAAAAAAAATATTTGATCACAAAGAGCTCAGCAAAGATCGACGACAAAAAAATTTAAGGGCAGCTTAAAAAAAATTAGTTCAGTTTGAAAAAAAAATTTGTTGAAAGTTAATTTGTTTAACTTGTTAAACTGATTTTTGTAACTTCTTCCTAAATCTTGTTTTCAACTTTTATACAATTTACATTATTGTAGTAGCGCCAATCCACACAAAAAAAAAACAAAACAAATCACAACACCGCTTTAGTTGTAATGTTTGGCTTGGTATTGTTGGACACACTGTGATCGGGCCCTGGTTTTTGAATTCCATTATCAATGGAGAATCATACCTGCAATTCCTACGAGACAGCGTTCCATACTGATACTTTAATCTACCAACAAGATGGTGCTCCAGCACACTACAGCTGACAGGTGAGAAACTGGCTGGATGATCATTTTAGTGACCGTTGGATCGGAAGAAGGGGCCCCACGGAATGGCCGCCTAGGTCACCAGATTCAACTCCCCTAGATTTCTATGCATGGGGATTTATGAAGAATTATGTTTACGAAGTGGAAATAGTATCATTGGAACAACTGAAGGAACGAATTGAAGTCGCTGGAGTCAAATTGCAGGAAAATTTGTCAAGCATAAACTTATGTGGAGCCATTACAAGGAGATATAATCTATGCCTTCTAAACAATGGAGATCATATCGAGATTTTTTTATAAGTACTTCCAATAAAAAACATAGTAAAAATAAAAGGAATAAAAAAAACTAAAAAAACTAAGATTAATGCTTCTTAATTTTGACTTTGAAAATTAATATTTCAAAAACTATTTCTTAGAATAGATTTATTTAAACACAGAATGAAAGAAAAAGTTATTGGCTTTTCAAAAACGTATTGCACAGCATTGTGAATGAAGCCGTTGATTTTAAATAATTTTTTTCCCATTTTAATACAGTTTTTTCGAAAATTGCCCCTCCCGGCTAAACGGAGGGGAATAGACCCCCCCTCCCATATGTTTTTTTTCTTGTCTCAACGCAACCTACACGCCCTAGCATTTTGTCGCATTGCTCATGACTCACCCTGTATAAGTATTGGATAAAAAAATAAATCAGAAATATTTTTGTAAATTTTCAAATTGAACCATTAAATTGTTTTTAAGTTTCTCAAAGTCTTAAGAAACAATTTTAGACTCGATTTTTATCGATTTTAAATTTTGTTTAAAATAATTTAACATCGTTCTACATCGATTAAAGTTTCTGCTAAAAAAAAAAAATATTTACATGTTTTCAAAACATTGAATTTTGAAAATAAATTGTTTTTTTTTTTTCAAAAATCCTCATATGTAGCATTTTTTTTTTTAAATTTTGATATGAGATGTTATCACTAAAATTTGCATCAGTTCTATGGCTCCGTTAATAACAGTGTTTCAAAAAATATTATTTAACTAAATAATTTCAATCACTTACTGAAAAAAATTTCATCAAAAGCGTTAGATCTGTTAGATAAAATTGTTTGGTCTTAACGATTGCATGACGGATACCGTTATTTAAGTTCCACGTTTGAAGAAAATCGCTGGAGACACACAGACAGGCAAAATTACGGTCCCCAATTTTTGGCTTTCTCTATCTTAGTAATGTCAGGTCTGATTAATATCTTCGAGTTCGAGATTTTTTACGAATGCAGAACTTGCCCTATAGTACCTAAGTAAAAAGAACGTATACGCCACAGTGTACTTTTTTTTATTTTTTTTTTGCATTTTGCAGATTTTTTCTGAACTCTTCATATTTCTGTTTCAACTGTTTTTTGACAATATCGGCATCTTCTCTAAGTCGATCACAGACCCACTTACCGAAGCGAAAACGCATTGGATGGTCAGTGGGCTTCAACTCCTGAACCAATTGGACTTTGTATGGCGTCATACCAAGGTCTTTATGCAAAATTGGTTTCAATGATGTCTCCGAAATGTTCAATTGTTGAGAACGACGACAGTGAATTGATGTTGATGGCGCTTAACGCACACTTTCTGCCACAGCAGCAATATTCTCGGGTGTACGCACTGTTTTTGGCTTTTCACGCTTTGGTTTATCGATGAGGATGCCAGTTTCTTTCACTTTTTTCACAAGATAACAAACATACGGAGCTGACGATGTTTCTCTTCTTCCAAAATCCGTACGTAATTTTCGCACACATTCTGCAACATTGCCATGATTTTCAAAGTAATGTCGCAATATTTCCCAACGTTGTTCAAGCGTAAACACATATATATTCGTTCAGCGGAAGGATAAAACTAATTATATGTCAAATCAGACATGAGCTAAGTGTTACCATTCACGAAATAAGCATTAGTTGAAAAAAAAACGTTAGATGGCGGACCCTTTATTAAACTGCTTGCCTCTGTTAAAGTTTTATTTGCTGTTTTATTTTTTTGGTCCATAATTGTTCCTAGCTCACATTAAAAATTATTTTTTCAACTTTTCCAGTTCCTTGTTAAATTTCGTTGACATAAAGATTTTCTCTTGATTTTAATTCAAATTATCATAAAGTCGGGCCACCCAAATCATTACACCCACTTTTAGATTTTGTCTAAATTAATAGATAGTTGGGAAATGAAAGATTCAATTAAAGAATTTTTATTTTCCTCAGAGTGACTATCATCGTCTTTTAATTTTGTCAAAGTTGCAACATCCTCTGCATCACCTTAAACCTGAAAAAAAAATTGATGCTCCCATTCTTCATCATTGTAATGTTGTCCTGTGCCACTTGTCAAACACTGCGAGGCGAGTGTCACTCAATAAAAGGTAACGCATGTACTAAAGAGCAAAAAGAAAGGCATTTCAAAAACTATATACGTATAGCTCTCCACCTTCCCTCTCTACTTCATCCAGTCAGCCAGCAGTGAACTATTTGCACTTGTATACATCCTTAATCCTGTTGTTGTACAATGTACAATCTCTTATAACAGTGCACAATAGCCAAAGGGCTGTGATCAGAGAAGGGTGGCAAGAAAAAAAAAATAAAAATGGAACAAACAATTTCGAATGAAAGAATGAGTTCAGGGAATACAAGAGGTTGCCGGTGGTGAGGAGGGGGGAGGGGGAATCACGAAGGGGAAACAACCCCGGAGAGGAAAAAATGAAGCGAAAAACTTGTGATTATTACAGCACACATCACGGGGGACTCGTAAAACGTAAACGAATCCCAAAACCAACTATACTCGTATACTCGAATATAATACGATGGCGAAGATGTCAAAAGGAGGAGAAAAGGACCTTAACAAACCCCTCCATGATATAACCCATGCTTAGTGCTCATAGCCGTGTTGAAGTTAGCTAGCCGTGATGCTGCTGGTGCTGGTTTCGGTTCTGCTTCTGCTTCTGATGATGTTGATGATGATGATGAAGAAATGAAATGAAATAAAGGACCTGCAAGCTAAACTTTAGCAAATGGTTAACTTTCCAACCGAAGGATTAACTGCAGTGGGTAAATTGCAATGGGGCGTGAGTATGGGTCATTCCATTGGGATATTATTGCGGAATGGGTCTTTTGTCTCTCTCTCTCTCTCACTAAACAACTTCAACATGAGGCTAACATGGGTTGTTGGGTTCTTTCGTTGGTATTTTATATTATTTGTTTTTTTTTTTGTGTTCGCTGATTATTTTGGTTGTTAACGAGAGTGTGGCACGTGAATTAAAGGACCATGAAGAGCACGTATCAAACAACCTGTTGACTCAATGATACAGGTTCCTACATTTGGCAAGGTGCGGATACTTATTGTTAAGGGCTTGTTTAGTTTTATGGTCAGTATTAGTTTTTTTTTCTTTGCTTTTATTTCCGAAAGGTCAAATAATTAAAATGTATGTGCAAGAGTTTTTCTGCTTTAGATATGCTTTATTATGTTACTGATGTTACCCAAATCATATAGCAGCGTTCAAATTTTGTTGATTTGCATTTGTTGATCAACAGGGAAAGAATTTTGCTGGCCAAAATAAAGATAAAAACCTAAGGTTCTTCAAAAGGAAAAAAAAGGGAAAAAAAGGAAAAAAGGACAGATTATAGAACATATTTGAAAACTGCATGACATACTTCAAACTTTGGATAGTTTAAAAATTCACTCAAGCGGAAATTAGGGAAATTTTTTCGATTCAAAAATAACGGTACTTGTCATATAAACATAAATATATTTTTAATTTTTTTAGTTTTTAGTTTTCTAACTATGTCGAATCAGAATCGCCAATACGAAAGGGAATTAACGCAATTTCTCGCAAGAAGCAGCAGCCCATGAAAAAACGTTCATGTTTTTAGATGAACGAGGCTGGGAATCGAACCCAAACCTCATAGCCCTCCGCACTAACCATTATGCCACGGGCTACAACAATTTCTTTACTTTAAGTATAATTCATTGACTCATAATTCACTCTTAAAACCCTTTTTATTTATTTTCTTTGAAATTTTTTCCTGTAAAATCCAACCATTCCCAACCTTTAAAACGTTTCTGCACCTTTATAAAAAAAACCCTCTCTAAATTGTTTCCAATATTATTTTTTTTTTCCTATAAATCGATTTCAAGAAACAAAAATATCTAGATGCTCTTAATCGCTCGTAAATAGGTATTTAAATACCTTTGCTCAGATGACCCAAATCAAAATAAATAAATGAAATAAGAAAAACGACAAAAAATACCCTAACCAGTTTCCACCCAACCAACCAACCCAAAAAAAAAGAACAAAAATCAAGACCCTCAAATTATCACAAAATCTTCATTCTCTTCGTAATGCCAAGCGGCAATCTTAGTTCATGAATACCCGATTAAAGGAGCAACAATTTCTCTGATTGTATTAACCTAACTATACCAAGAGTCTTTGTCTCGACTATATACCTGTTGTATCTACCTTGCTACCAATGTTTTAAATGTTGTCCAAATTTCAAGACGCGTCCTTTCTGTGTCTTTTTAGTCTTGGTGTTGTTCCTTATTATAAATTATATGCCTTTAATATTCCAAGTAAAACTTTCCACATCGCTGGACTTGGACCAAAAAAAAATAAAAACCACTCCAAGTCGCAGAGTATTCGAGCCAAAGAAATAGGCGCCAAAATTAATTTCCTGTCCAATCAGTGAATTTATTTAATTAAATTTTACTAATACCCAGAACAGAGAGATAGGAAGTGCACAGTGAAATCAAGAAGAAGAAGAAAAAAAAATGGCTACAAAATACAGAAAAAAAGAAATGCCTTCTCTTGACTCTCCCTCCCCCTTTATCGCTGTGCCTTCCGTCCTTAATTAAGGGAAATATAAATGATTATTAAGTAGCCCTTAGTTGACTATCGAAGTGGAGCGTAAAGAAGATATTCTTGAATTGGGAGGGTTAAGGGTGAGGCATAGACCTACACACTTAGAGCAGATTGAGTGATGAAGAAATTTTACTTCATCTCTTTAACAGCTAAATTAAGGATATGCGCGCGACCCCGTCCCACGTTCGCCGCCGCCGTTCTGCTCTTTTATACACCACAATTCAACAGTGATGCTGACTGCTGTACGCCGCGTCGCGTCGCCTCAAGGAGAAGAAAATCCTTTATGTCTGCCTTGAGTTATATACAAAATCCGATACAATATACAACCAGATTCAGAGTGCCTTTAAAAATACAGTCGTTGTCATAATTATTTGGACACTCCAAAAAAAGAAAATTAACTAGTCCCTGATATTAAATGAGATAACTAACAGCTAACTTCACTCTCTTTTTTTTTTTGAGATGGTGAAGTGATGAACGTGAAAAGCACTCAAAAAAACGCATCGGTAAAAAAAAACAAAAATAAATGTTAAGTTAATCCAAGGTTAACCAAACATGTTTTATTTGATCTTACTCTGAAAAATTGGACAATTTAATGTAATCAGACAACTGTCTGTATTTAATTTTTTTAAGTAACTATTGAGTTGTACAAACAATATACAAATCTTTTGCTTAACCATTGATTAACTTTTTAATTCACTGATTTCAGTAGATAAGAAGTTGTTCAACACTCGTTTAAGCTTGTATAACACACTAAAACCATTAACCAGAGTTAAGCCACAACTAAGGCACCGGATTACGGAGATAAAAAGTGCTTAACCATGGTATTTGTGTAACTAGGACCAAGTAATAATAACGTAAAATTAAATATTGGAACTTCTTCAAACTGTTGAAGGAAATATTATTTTTCTGGCGAAAAAAGTGTTTGGTTAAAATGTTTTCAATGCTGAAAATGTTTTATACTTTCAAAAGTTAATCGCTGATTTTTTTTTTGAAAAAATATTTTTGAGAAATGAAGATAGTTAGAAACTAAAAAAATCGTTTTATGAAAATTCGCTCTCTAAATTTAACTACAAATGTTTTTACAAAATTTTTTTTTTTTTTCATTATATGTCCGAATAATTGTGAACTTGAATGTGATGATGGCTGTATAATGGTAGAATGCCGCTCTGTTAACTGAGATACTGCTTTGCTTTACTGCGGGATCGAGAAAGCTTTATAAATTAAAAATGCTAAATTAGTCCAATTAAATAGAATGATGTTTTGCCATCGGGTAAGATTAGATTGGAGAAAGTATATAGCGGGAATTTTTTTTTATGCATATACCCGTTTTTGAATTAAGAAGCCCAAAATATCTCTAACCAACAAAAATTTGGGGAATTTTTTTTTTATGTTTTCTAAATTATTCTTATTTTATAATTTTATATTTCTTCTGCTTTTTATAATTTGAGCAAATGTGCAGATTAAAAGTCCTATGTATAAATAGAAGAGGCTTAGGAAAGTTTTGCCTGGTCTCGTTTCGTCGTCAGTTTTATCGTTCCATTCACTCAGGCGTATAAGTAATTTTTTTATTTTATTCAATTTTTGATAAATTGTAAATATACCATTTTAATTAATTATTAGATATGTTTTAATTTAAGTAGGTGCTTGCTTCCTGAATGTATCCAGATGCATTTCAGTTCTCTCCAACTCTTCCCCAGTTGCTCTGATTCCTCTTCTACGGTTCTTCGCCAAGTGCTTCTATGTGGGCCTAGTCGTCTGAAATTCTGAGTGAAATTGTTCCATCGCATCGTTTGACTCGCAATGGACTCCTTGTCCTTTCAAAGCGTATGACCAACCCACATCGTTTATAAGAGTCAATAGGTTCCTGAGTTCTTGAGTTCCTCAAGATGTTTCGCAGAAATCTGATTCCATAAAGAAGCATGGATTCTTGTAGCTCGGCCTTTAAGCTTAAATTGTTAGTTCTTTATATTTTGGACATTTTTAAGCTCATAGAATTGTTTCTCTATGTTTTGGACAATTTTCGAGAAAGATGAGAATATTCCAAGGCTGATTCTATTCTTTTTGACATGTTCATCATTAGCCATTACGATTTCTCTTGTTGTCAGTTGATGAGAGAGTAAGCATACTTCGTCGTCTGCTTAGCTTAGGTATTTGAGGTATGATTGCAAGTCCACTCAATCCCTCCATTTCCAGTCTAAGAAGCTGCATGCAAAACATCACTATAATCACCAACAGAAAGAGTGTCTTCGAGATTGCTTTCTATTCTTCCAGGAAGGTTCTTCCTATTATCATGGCTACTGAACGCAAATTCTCCTCTTTTTTACATACTGGCTTGTTCAGATTATGTAAATTCAAGTAGGTAAGTCAAATAATTCATGTACAATAACTGATCCCCACATCACCTGCAAAAGCTGTCAATAAACCCCCTCAAAGGCAAACTAAATAACGAATCAATGTTAACTAGAAAAAGTATTGGTCCTAATATCGAACCCTGTGGAACTCTTAAATTTATTGACTATATCACTCATTTTATCACAAAACTTCATACTTCTAGCTATTAGTGTTAGCCAATCAATAATATAAAACCTCAAAATTCAGCACGTCCTATTAATCAGGAGGTCGTATTGAAACAATGGAGAAAGTCTTTTAGATCATGTTATAAATGTCCAGATATTGTTTTATTATTTTGTTCAATTTTTACAAAGTTCTGTTGGATTTCAAAAATAACTAACTTAATAATTTGTATACATGTTTTCCTGTTCGTAGTGATTTTATTTCGCCAAGTATACAACCGTGCCGTTAAACTCACTTCATTATGCACTCTTGTCGAGAAAAATATGAACTCTTGAGTTCTTCTATCTGCCGTTACTTAAACACTCAAACAATTTACTTGAACCATCAAGATTTCAATTTATGATGAAACCTAGTTCCAAACCTCTTGCTCTTCATATCCTTTTAATATATCTTCATCCGCCATAGTGAAAACTCCTCTGCATCCTGTTCTCATTCCATAATACCTAGACTATCCTCGATCAAGTCTAGAAGAAGTAGAATTCCTAATTAATCATCGGGCATAATCGCACGCCAATCTCTTTAATTTGCGACTATCAATCATCTGCTATCATTACTCTTCTCTTATTTTATTCTTTTTTTTTTTTATTTTATTTTTTGAAGAGGAAAGCGTGTGCTTGATGACTTCGCCATAAGTAAGACACTTTAACAGATACTTTTTCTACTTGAAACTTGAAACTTTATTTCAATCTCTGTTGGCTGTGAGATGGCTCTGGTGAAACTGGCTGCTTAAACGAAGAATAAAAAAAAAATTACAGAAATCAAAAAAAAAAAAAAACGAAAAATCCATCTTCTTGAAAAAGATTGCAGTGATTTGCTTGCTTTTAATTACAATCTGCGCATTTGCATTCCTGAGTCCTAAGGAGGGTGATAATGGAAAAGGAGAAGCAGGAGATTCCTTTAACTTTCAAGGGTGGTGGTTTTGTGTCAAAAGGAAGAAACAATGTTTATGCAAAATCCATCCTGGGCACCGAGAAAATGGGTGGAATAATAATAATTTTTGGTAAAAAAAAAACTGAAAAAAAACGAGCATAAACACCATCAACAGACCAAGCGACTAGGACTAAGGACATTCCAACAATAGCCTCTGGCATTCGAAAGATTTCAGCAACAACCAACAAAAAAAAAAGTCCCATCTTCATTTTTGAACAGTTTTTTTTTTTTTTTTTTGCTTCCAACCCTATGTAACTGTTTAAACAAGAATATTACTAATTAAGCTTAATAATTAGTCGGACGTTGTGTTTTTTTTTCTGTGTTGTTTTGCTGAAGCTCCTTCCGGGGCTATAAGAGTAAGACCCGCCTGTCTGTTACAATTGTATCTGCGATAGCTTTTCTCGAGGAAAAAGGATTGCATTTTATCTGTCGCATTGTCCTTAGTCTTCACAATAAACAAACGAATCGCCGCGGGTGGGTGTTTTTTTTTTAACTTTTTGTATTTAATGTCCCGTTTGTTAGTTCACTCCTTGAAGGACGCACAACAACTTACACAGAGGGATATATTGGCTATCCTCATTTGTTTTTCTTGTATTTTTTTTCTCGCTGGTTTGCATCGTTAAAGTGGGGGAATCGGGTAGTTAGGTTAGGAATTATAGGAGGAGGAAAGGAAAAAGAATTACACTAGGTGCCATTATGGAAGTAATCTGGAAAATTGTTTTCGTTTTTCTTACATTAGCATTATCCTTGTGCTAAAGTACCACTGCCCGCGGCAATTTCTTGAACAAGAGGTCGAGGCGCGATATAAAAAGGAGAAGGAGAAGAAGAAAAAAAAAAGACAAAGATGACTAGGGCATAGTATAGGGTACCTAACAGTAGGGTGACTTTGACACACAACACAGCTAAAACGAGCAAAAATATCCCCTGAATCTGAACACAAATTAATATTAAAAGCAAGCGGCTTGACTGGGGTATTCTTATTTCCTTGTAATTAGTTCAATGGAACCATTTTAGTAATGTGAAATAAAGTCGAGTGTGTTTGCAGAATGAAAATGGCTTTCGAATTAAGTTGGGCTCGAATTTAAAGGGCGATCGGAAATAAGTGTTGCCATTCTTCTTATTCTTTCTCGTCAAATTCTCAGGAAAGAGGAAGCAGCCCGTGACACAAAATATTTCTGTTTTAAGATGGACGAAGTTGGGAATCAAACCCACACCTCCGGCATGATAGGTCTTCTTTCGTACTCGACCTGTAGCGAGAGTCCTAAAAGATCTGAACATACAGAAATCCGCTGATCCGGATGGTATCCCCGCCATTGTTCTGAAGAGGTGTTTTTCCACGCTGGCAAAACCCCTGCGTAAGCTTTTCCATCCATCCTATTCTTCTGGGCTTGTTCCGAGCAGTTGGAAAACACCTCCAATTACCGACCAATTGCACATATGTACATCCCTTCTTTCCAAGGTCATGGAAACGCTGATAAATTATCAGCTCAAGAAATATCTCGAACATCGAAAGCTTCTTAACTACCGGCAATACGGCTTTCACAGCAATAGATCCACTGGTGACTTAATGGTTTATCTCACCGAACAGTGGAACAAATCTTTACATCGTTTTGGAGAAAGTAAGATTTTGCACTTGATACTTCTAAAGCATTTGGTAAAGTTTTATCGAAAATGCGTGCTTTTGGTATCAATGAAACCCTTCTTCGTTGGATTAGTAACTTTCTTTCGAATCGCTCTATACAAGAAGTATTAGACGGATTCAAGTCTGAAACTCACAACCTAAATTCTGGTGTGCCACAGGGTTCCGTTTTGTCTCCGACCCTCTTTCTCATTTTCATTAATGATCTCCTGTCTGCAACTACTATTTCATTAAATTGTTTCGCTGAGGATAGCACTCTTAGCTTTTCATATTCGTTTCCAGATTCAGATCCCTGCTCTTCGGACGTAGAACTAAAACGGCTAAATATGATAAGTACATTAAATGCTCACTTAGACAGCATTTTACAATGGGAATTAGGGAATCGATGCTTCAAAAACTCAATGCTGCCTTCTGTAGTTAGAGCGAGACATATCCCCCCTTCCATTATCTATGAGTGGCACTTGCATTAAAGAAACTACTCAACTTGCGATTTTAGGTATGTGTATCACAAACCATCTTTTGTGGAATGATCACATACTTGGACTCTTGGACAATTCACAAAGACGAGCCTTCAAAATGATCGGAGACAGGAACATCATCGATACTTTTACGTCACTTGAACCCCGGCGTAACGTTTCCTGTCTCTCACTCTTTTATCGTTACTTTTACGGCAGATAAGTGCTCTAATGAAATAGTTGCATTCCTCCCCTTAAACGATTCAACTGAAATACTCACGCTTCTAGGAATGCTCATCCCAGGAATGCTTGAACCCAATTTCGGTCGTACTGTCAAGTACAGGGATTCGTTCTTCAGCCGTACTACGCAAATGTGGAATACCCTTTCAAGCTCTGTCTTGCCCTTTCATTGTGATGGGACGAAATTCAAGACTAATGACTAAAATCCCCTCCTACTTACCTAAAGCTCGCACTGTGTCTCTGACACATAAAGGATACATAAGAATCCGATTTTCAATAATTTGATGAACATTTGGGAGTGCATCACAAATTTATTTATTTTACATTTGCTAATATTTCATTTGGCCTCATTTCTGACTGCATCTCAAATAAAAACAAAATTCCTTTGTGGTCAGGCATTTTGAAATTTTCCAATAAATTTCCTTTTTTAATTTCCCTATACAGTAACTTCCCTCTAAGCATAATACATTAGGTCCTTAAAATGTCCCTAAAGATATATGCAATTTTAAAAAATATATTTGTATTGTATTGTTGAAATTAAATTTTCAAAACATGATAAAAATTAAATTGAATCAAAAACATCCATCAAATAAATTCAATAAAACCGATTAAGTTTGTATAAATTTATGCATACATACATACATATATGTATGTGTATCTAATAGATTTGCAGTAAATTAGTAAACGCATTCATTTTGTTGTTTCCCTTTCCGTTTTTGGCCTTTTTTGAAGTACGAATAAAACTTCCAACAATAATGCCCTGCACCCTTAGGATATATAGAAATATGTATATATTATAGATAGATAGCTTGGAAACTCAAATGATTGCCCCATCGCATTGACAAATCCCATTAAAATTCCTTTGTACTCGAAATAAAACAGATTTAGATACAAATCCATCAGAAACTACACAATCATCGGTCAGCAATATACATACTCGTATAGGGATGTATCTATGGGGTGCTGCGTTGGGTTAGGGGTAGGGGGGTAGGGTTGTTTTCTATTCAAGGACTATTATAGATGGATATAAGCTCGTTCATCATCTATGCATTCAGTCTCTGTGTCTGTGTCTGTGTCTGGTAGGTGGATCAGACAACTTATGGCTATAAATAAATGAACAAGGCAAAGAGGAACAACAATACCCCATACATCGTACAACATTCTCTTATACCAAAAACCAAACCAAACCAAACTCGCCCTTGTCATCATTCCGATTTCCGAGAACAGGAAAAGGCTGCAGCGGCAGCTTTTTGAACTTATTCTATACAACAGAGGTTTGTCCGGTGACCGTTTGTACAGTAAGTTGTTATATTGTCCATTTTCCTAATAGAATACATCCAAACACACTATTTTATATAAACCAGAAACGACAATGGACCAAAATGTTCAATGATTTAATCGTCTCGGTTCATTGAGTCTGATTCGGTTATAAATGCGGAAATCAAATTGAATCGAACAAAACATGGGAAATTGCTGTAACGAAAACACAACACAAGGACGACATGGCAACATGCGATTTTACACACCTCACACCGCCACCGCCGTCGCTGAATACCACCAACCATTCCATATTGCTTCGCCACAGAGTCATGCTTCTTCTCTATAAGTCCAAGCCCATTTCCATTCCCAGGAGTATCGTTCCCGCGGGCAATATTGATGGAGGACTGACAACAATTCCGAGGTAAATTTGGCAACCGCATTAAGGTGTATTACCAGCAGCGGCGGCGGCGGCAGCCCCAATTCCAACTGTAACACTATACCTACAGAGTAATATATATAGTTCCTATAATAGGTCCTTCGATTTGGGCCAAAGCAACCGAAATCAATTGAGGCTGAGCTGACGAGGTAACAGGTTTCAATTTCGATGCTACTTTATATCGAATCGGAAAAAAGGTTCGTTCTCGTTCATGATGAAGGGATAGGTAAAAATGGTGGTGGTGGCTGATGATGTAAAGCAATGATGATGAAGAGGCAAGAGGTGAACTAGTTGAATGCCAAACAAAAACCTGATACCTGAGCAGTTTATAATTTCAAGAGTTCCAATGATGGAGACTGAATAATTTTGCAAAGAGCAGTTGGCCACGATGATGGTGGAGAATTGTATCAATTCATCGGTTGAAGAATTTATTGGAATCAATTTCTGTTTTTTTTTTTCTGTAGGGGTATCCTCGACTCAATCGGGAATGTTGAAATGAACTTTGAGTTGGGAATAAGGGTAAAGAGCTAACAACCGATACAAATCTTTTTCTGAAAAAAGTTTAAGAAACAGATCGATATCGGAAGATTTTAATATTAACACACAGGTTAAACGCTAATCCAAGGTTACTTGTGGAATATAATTTGAAAGGCAAAAACTTTGTGTAATTTTTTTGAAATTTTAAGAAAATGTGTTTCCTGGAAGTAACAAGCATAATTCAAATCAGTTTTCAGTGTTACCAGCTTATTGGAAATATATTTTTTTCCTCCATAGAAAAAAAATTTAGAATTGTTTTTAAAAATTGAATAAATTGTTCTTTACATCTGCAACTTGAACACGTGACTCAAAAGAGATAATGATGCTATTTTTAAGAAATTTAAAATTTTGGAAGACGTTTTTTAACATTTGTGTGGGAGGTAACATTATTTTCAAAAATAAAATTAGTTTTTGTTCAAATCAATCAGGATAATATTAAAAAATCGTTTTGTACCAAATTTCTAAAAATGTGTATGAAACAGTTTTTGAAATATTGAATTTTCAAAAAAAAAAAAACATAAAATTTTTAGTAGATATTGAAGAGTTTTTATAGATTTTCCTGGATGATAAGAAAAAATGATTCTGTGTGGTTAGTAATGGTTCCTCTGTCCTCTCACATTTTGTCATTTTTTTTTCATTTAAAATGAGTCAAAAGCTGTTTAAGTTTTTTGATTTTTTTGTCAAAAAAATTTAATTTTTCAGAAAGACCAGACTTTGGGTCTTACAAAAATCAAAAAATACGTTTGAAGATACGGCTGAAAAACCACCAAGTTTTAAGAACTCAACTGCAGGTCAATAGACAGACAGAAAAAAGGTCAAGGGGTTGGTCGTGGCGAGATGGTTTGCGTGGTCGTCTGTCAACCTCATGGTAACAGGTTCGATCCCTGCCGTAGTCTATTTCATGTTTTTATTTCATTATAATAATCTCTATATCATTGTTGGGCCGCTGGTTTGCTCATTACATGTTGTATAGGCATAACACTAACAACATGTGATTGAGTAAAGTATGCCCAACAAATATGACAACGAACAAAATAATGTGAATTATAAAAGGACACGGCATTTCTCCGCTTTAGCCCAGCCACCAGTACCTCGCGCCACACACCTTTCCCTTCCCATCCTAACCTATCCTTCACGCCTGCGCTGTGTTGAAAACCTATAAAGGGTACACAAAAATTTCCTTGAGCGCGAGCAAATTATATAAAAAAAAAAAGTTTGATCAAAATCTCGAGTTCGAATTTTTTCTAGAATACGATTTTGATAAGATCGATAGAAACACTGATCACAATCACTTAGCAGACAAATGATAATTTGATAACTGATAGATAATTGTCATACAATGTTTAGTACGTGGGACTGTTCAGGGTTCGATTCCCAGCCTCGTCCATCCAAACAACAGAAATGTACTTTCACGAGCTGCTGCCTCTTGTAAGCTGTTGACAAATTATCCAAATTGATAAGTTGATTAATGATTAACTGTTTGGTGCAATTGGGCCCAGTTCTAAGGGTCTATTAAGCCTCTGTGTTGAGGTATTCCACAAAAACTAAATCGATTCCCTTAAACAAAAAATTCGATAAAAATATCCTGCTGCATTATAACTTCCCCTCGCAAACTTCTCTGCCATCTGTTTACTTCAAATGAATAAAAGTATTTCTTATTTTTGTAATGCCGCTTTATCTTCCAAGGTACTTATGTTACTTATACATAAAACATTTTCTATCGTTGTCATTATTTTATCATTTAGAAACTTTAAGCCATTGAAACAAATCACCAAATTGACAAAATAAGAAACAACACCATATCGTCATGTTATAACTTATATATACCAAAAGATATTATATCTTTTTCTTCTACGTATAAATATATAGGTATAGGTACATCTTCAAGCTCAAAAGCCATTAATGGCAAACTAATGAAACTCAAATGGCTTTATCGTGGCAATAAAAAATAAATCACTAAAAGCTCAAAACTTCTTAAATGAGGAAAATTCTTGTACAAAATATATATAACGATAGGTTAGGTTGTACATATATGCACTTGAAAAATATATTACAGCAACAACGATGAGGAAAAAAAATATTAAAGAAGAAAACAACTTCACATTACATCAAGCATTTTGGAACAAATCATTCGCCTCATAAACTTCATAGAAACTGCGCTCGTAATCGTAACCGAAGAACTACCGACCAACACCGACGTCCGACATCCCTCTTTATAATACAAAAAATATCCTTATACCCCAAACTGTTGAAGTTGAGCTATCCTGGTTGGCCATCATCACTGGCAGCAGTAAACCAAAGCCAGCTTGCACAGCACAGCACATTCAGAAATTCCCAGATTCCTTTGGAAGACCCCAGAGAGAGAAAGAGAGAGAGAGTGCATTGGTCGAGAGAGTTCCTCGTCGAAAAATGTTTATCTATGCTTTGGAAAAGTTATTAGCACGGAAAAGAAGCGTGCAAAAATAATGACCACAAAAAGTTCTTCGAATATGGGACTGCACCATCATACGAACTTGCACTTGGACTTCCACAGCTTTGTCTTGTGAATTCATAGAGAGCATATATATGACGGCTGGAAGCGTTTTACGAGTTCGTTCGTTCCGAATAATCAAAAACTTTTCCCTACACAAAATCCGTCCGTCCATTCCGTCTCAATCCTTTCCCACCATCAGCCACACACATATGGTGCATTACGGCCTTACCATATCAAAGGACAAGTTACTGGGGAATATGGAACGGAACACATTTAAGCGGAAGGACCTTCGTTTAATTCGTGGATGTTATATTATGTGTGCAATTACATTACGAAAACGACTGCAATTTTCCGAAGGAAGCCAAAAAAAATTCGAGCCAATGCAAGTTGAATTCTTCGAGTTCGAGTCAAGTGGACATTACACTGCGAATAATAAAAAGACCATATCCTCGGGGATAAGGACGCGCACTTGAGATTCTTGAATAATGGTGCAGCACGGATATAGTAGCAGTAGTTGTAGCGCAGCAGAATGCAGAAGGAGGAAATCGCCATCGCCACAATTTTAACTGCAGTTAGCCGCAATTAAAGTCTCCTGATGGCGATGGGGTTGCCCCTGGACTTTTGGGTTTTTTTTTTTTTTTTGTTTTTCTTAAACCAACTTTAATTTTTATACAAAAACAAGAAGAACGCGGCTCGGAATGCATGGCATGGCGGTTGGTGGATTGGATGGATGGCGGCGCAAACAAACTTTTCAATGAGTTGATCACATTCATTTGGTATTCATTGCAATTGGAACAACTGCATCAGGCTGGCTACAGGCGAGAACTAGACAGAGGGAATAATAAATTTTTTTACTCGTTGCGCGTATATATAAAACGTACATATTGTATAAACTTCACTTAAACACTCAATGGCAGCAAAGTGTGTGTACTCTATAAACACATATATGTTTAACATACAGTGTACACTTTGGGTGCAAAGTTTTCATTCAATTGTGGTATTTTTTAATTTTTTTTTTTCAAAAAGGAAACATGTTGAGTTTAAGAATGAAAAATTTTGTTGTTTTAGTGCGAGATTTTAATTAAAAAAAGAAGAAAAAAAATCGTCAACTACCTACTCGTATACCGTTTTAAAATAAACAATTGACTTTCCAAAAAAATGTTCAAAATGTTTGCATTCAAGTCAAAACGAGGGGCTCTCAAGAGAAAGGGCTGGATTAGGCCTTATCTCACAATAGTCTGCAGTGTTGCCCTTTTCTGCAAATACAAATATTTTTATAAAATTAAAAAAATTTTGTTCCGAAACTGGATTGGTTATTCATTCATGTTAGTTGCAGTCGTGACCCAAAAATGATATGCTTTATATCCAAATATAGGCCCGGATAAGAAATGCAATCCTTTATTATTTTTAGTGTTGCCACATTTCAACAAACATATTTTACTTATATTTTATTTTTAAGTGTACACTTGCACATAGAATGTCAGTCAAATGCATTTGATGAACAAGTACGACATCTGGACACGTAGCATCAGTGGTCTGAAGTGGCATTACACCAGTAAGTGCACATGACTACTGAGCAGATCTGATATGCGTGGGTTCGAATCCTACAAGTGTTCTTCAAATAAAATTGGATTAAAGCTCAGCACCACTAAGGAGTCTGATGATTGGCTGGCAAGCATGAAGTAGCTATAACTCCGGCCAAAAATAAAATATAAATGAATTAATAGAAAATTAATTCATACAAAATAATTGGTGGTAGTGCCTTTAAGTTGTTGTTGTTGTTCACAAAAAATTCAATGAAACATATTTTACATTTTTATTTTTTAATAGAAAGAATTATAAAATCCAAAAAATATTTTTGGTTATTCAAACCTGGAAGTCTAACGCGTTGCTCAGATAGGACGTGGTTTATAATAAAAGATAGGGTGGGATTAACTCTAAGCTTTGAAATTAACTTTAGTATGTCCAAGTTTCTGCAAATATTTTTTTTTTTTGAATTTTCAACAAAATGGTTTTTATTATTCAATGGTTTTTGTTATTTCTTAAGGACGTAGCCCAAATAGACTTTATGTCAAAGGATAGGCCTAAATTAGGAGTATCGCTGCGTTCATTTTTTGCAGACATTTTTTTTTTCATAAATGGTAAAAAAATGATGAACAATTTTTTTTTCAAAATTAATTTTTTTTTTAAAATAGGTTTAAGTGGGTTTTACTGTAGTATTTTGAATTATCGTATCAAAAACAAATAAAAGGCACCTTTTTATAAAAGTGGAATTTCTTGAAACTTTGGTGTAGGTACAGTTGTTTTTTGATTTTTTTTAAGACTAATAATAACGGTACCTACATCTTTCTGGCCTCTTCGGAAAATCAGATTTTCTTTTCGATTTCTTCTCGAAAACAGCTCCGACGAGTTTTAAAAAATGCACTTAACCTAAATAGATATTGGCTCAAAAATTCTAAAATGTGGGAGGTAAAGTTACTTTTCTCATAGAATCATTATTTTGATGTTATGAAAAAAAGCATCTTAAATCAATAATTCAACACCTAAATTTTCAAAAACAAATTTTTATTTGAGTTTTGAAAATAAAATATATCATAATTTTTTGAAAATTAAAATTTTAAATTTGTGGTCCTGGCCTCCTTCAACAAGTCTCTCCTCCTATCCCGGGTTTGAGCCGACGCCATCTAGTTGCGCACCCAAAGGCTTTGGGCGTCCTGGTCTACGCCATCACTTCAGCGCAAGCATAGTCTACCACGCTGCCGTCTACCACAAAGGACTTTCCGAATCCGAGCGGTTTCCTCTTCGTTCATGGGAGCTAGGTACTCTGCCCACCGGAGTCTACCGAGCTTATAGCAGCAGTTTTGAAGTTATGGTGAGATTTCTGGATTTGAAGAGCTTTGACAGACTATAGTAGGCTCTCTTGGAACTGAATAGTCGCCTGCGTATTTGTTCTTCTATATTTTAATCGGCAGCTACTATTGACCCACGGTATTTAAAGGATTGCACCACTTCAAATTCGTGCTCTGCTGCCTTGATTGTTCTTCTCGCATTCGACGCCACCATGTTTTTTGTTTTACCTTCCCTAATGTGCAGCCCCAGATTTTGTGCCATCTGCTCGATCTGGATAAAGGAATCGTGTACAGCTTGTTCGGTCCTTCCGATGATATCAATGTCGTCTGCGTAAGCCATTATCTGGCTGGACTTGTTGACGATGGTCCCTCTTGTTACCGTGCCAGAGTCTCGGATTGCTTTCTCCAATGCCAGGTTTAAGAAAAAGTATTTTTGGAATATTGTAAGAAAAACTCTTTTTTTTCTTCAACTTTCAACTTCATCAGTATTCTTATATTTGGCATCTAAAAGGTTTTTAACACTATATCACAGTTTTCATTCGAATCAATAACATTAAGCAATCTTTTAAAATCTCTTAAGCTTCATGAGCTCAAAACTAGATGGTGCCAATGGACGAATTCCAAACTAAGTCAAGACAGAGCCTCACCACTGACTGTCCCTCCATACAAACTTGCTGATTTGCTTTTCTTTTTTTTCTCATTTAAAAATAAATGAATTCTACTCTTCTACGTTCCTCTTGAATATGCTGAATATCATTTCATTGTAAATATTTATGTTAATATCAAAAATACCATACAAACTGCATTTTATTCCAAAAAAAAAAAAAAAAATGATAACCACTTTGAATTCAATTCTTCAAATTCTTTTGAATTTCAAATTTTATTCAATACCACACAACAAACCTAAACACCACCCATCCTTACCACACCATTTATAAACCAATTCGACTTCAAATCACACATTTCTAAGCAGCAATCTCCCAATATTGTTCGTCCTGTCC
This sequence comes from Syrphus vitripennis, assembly GCA_958431115.1. Classification (NCBI taxonomy): domain Eukaryota; kingdom Metazoa; phylum Arthropoda; class Insecta; order Diptera; family Syrphidae; genus Syrphus; species Syrphus vitripennis. Next base: position 21,436,286 of record OY288110.1, read on the forward strand.
TGCGTCCACAGCCACACACCAAACCAAGAAGAGACCCGAGCCATTTACCGTATATAGCAGAGGAGAACCTTTAGTAAAAATACCAACCAATTCAGGTGGAACTAAGCAAACAACACATTATTTCATTTTTGAGTGTCCATTTCCGTAGCAAAATGCACAGTACCAATAAAACGCCAAACATTACCTCTTACAAAAGTAACCTTCCCACCTCCCTCAGCTCATCTTCCTTTCAACCTTCTGATGATGTCCTCATAGTGCTTCTCTATATAGATAGGATTCTGTGAAGCAGAAGTATCTCATTTTGTTCGCAATTTGGTATGCTTAAGCGAAAACGTTGCAAATTCCGCATAAACGTTGCATCTACTGCACCTCCTCCACACTCGTGATAGTTGGCATCAAGGTCCAATGGTTAGATAGTAGGTAACTAACTATACCTAGAGCTAAAACGATGATGCTCCTTCGCACATATAAAACGACGACGACCAAGTGCGTTCCTTCCGCTTTTCGTAAACTTTCGCTGTCGCTCTTGTCTGTGAGTTTGCAAAGTTTGTTTCCTGAATACGAAATTCCAGTCGCTCCAGGAATAACAATTGGTTGTTGGTCCTATATATGATGCGCTTCTGGTGTGTTGGGCTGGGTATAAAAAGGAAGATCCAGAGAGCAATGCTTTGTGTTCTATGTCACGCCACCAATGCTGCTTTTGCTGCTGGCTGCAAAAAGGAAAGCCAAAGCAGAGAACTTGAAGGTGTGTCTACTATTTCTGTTATATGAGAATTGCATCAGGAGGACCTGTGCAGTGCACATCATATCACGATCTAGCATCAGCGCGACGGAGATGCTTTGTTTTTATTGCCAGGACCTGTGTGTGCGGTGCCTGTGTGGATGCATGGCAAGGCAAAAACGGATGCAATGCCAACTACTGCAAATGCCACGAATGCTGGCATTTCTCTTTGGGGATCATGGGAGTGAATTTAATTCTTCATATCTCTTTGCTCTTGAAGAAGTAATATCTTAATCATCCATCAAACGACGTGTGCACCATCACCTAAAACATTTCATCATCGACATACAGTATTGTAGAGAGAGCTTACCATAGCTAGGGAATGCTGCAGGGTATATAATGGACACAACCCATCTCAAAACGGTCTATTAAGAGACCTATGACTAAACGTGCAGGGACCATGATGTCTCTTTCGTCTCGGGTAGACGTTTTAACAAATTACAGACATGTGCTCGAGATCTTGCAGAGTTTACTCCATCAGCCCATCGCCATCATCATCCTCTGGAATGGATGCAGCTTTGTCTGCTGCTACTATATAACAACTGGTGGTGCCTGGTCTGGGCCTGGCCAAGGGCAAAAGAATAATGATGACTGCGGCTAGAAGTCCGCAATGTTCTTCTTAAACCAGCATCTCAAGAAGAAGTTGTTTCATCGGGTTTTCCTTGGTTTTCAGTTCATCCCTCATGTTAATTTGGTTTTGGGAGCTTTATGGAATTGGTCACAGGACAGGTCACAGGGGAGCCATTCCTCAGAAATTGTTTTTAAGAAAGATTGCCTGCGGGGAGGAAGTGAAGGATACAAAAGGAGCTTCTTCTCTTTCTCTGGATATTAGACCCCCAGGGAGACTCAACTTAAAATCAACTTATACATATATTGACAAACTACTATTCGGCATTTTTGTCGTTCCGGTGACGATAGAAAATTTATGTTGCGTAAGCAATTGCCATTCATTAAAAAAAAAAAAATTCTGACAGAAGAGGGTGGTGAATTTTCAACCCTATATATTTTTTGTTATTTTTTTGCCTTCATAATCAACAGCGTGAGTCGTTTTGAAAAGATTTGGAAAGATAAAACCAGCCTGTGTGATATGATGATAGTTTGTTTTTTTTTTCTTTCGTTTTATTCGATTTGTGCCATTTTCAATTTTATTTGCGTTTTTATTTGTGCGTGTTTCGCAATAAGTCCCATTTGTATGCTAAATTATGGAGACGGCTTATTTTTTTTTTATTTTCGTTGCTCTATGGCCTGGAAATAGATTCTCTCTTAGTTTAACTGTGGTTTATCGAAGGCAAACAAACAAGACACACAAAAAAAAAAATACTTTCAAACTCAATGATTTTTTTTTTTTAGTTTTTGATAGTTATAGTTATGAGGTTTTTGAGTTTTTGAACTTTGTAAAAAATAATAAAGCGATGGGGTATAACAATATAGGCTTAGGGTTTTATGCAAAAAAAAAAGAAAAATGTCTTGAAGAGTAGCAGGGGCAAACAAGATAATATAAATAAAATAAATGTGCCAAGAAAATAATGGTACCATGCAAATTGATAGATATTCCCCTTTTATATATATTTTTTAAAATTTAAAAATAGAGTTTTTTTTAGCAATAGATACCTATACATAGGTTCTTAAATTTTTTGCGAAAATTCTTCCTACCGAACCGAACCTAGATTAGTATTCTAATCAATCAAACTTAATTGAGCGTTGGCGTCTTGATCGTCTTTTGTGTCTTGAGCATCACGCCGTCTTTAGTTTCTTGATCATCTATGGCGTCTTCGGTGTCTTGAGCGTTTTTAGTGTGTTGGGAATCTTGAGCGACTTCGGACTCTTGATCTTCTTTGAAGTCTTCGATGACTTTAGGCGTCTTTAGGTTTTTGAGAATCCTTGGCGTGTGGAACGAATTTGGCGTTTTGAGCGTCTTTGGTGTCTTAGGCATTCTGGGTGTTTCAGACGTACTGAGAGTCTTTGAAGTCCTAAGCGTGTTTTGCATCTTCTTCTTCTTTTTGAGCGTCTTCGGTGCCTTAAGCTTCTATGTGTCTTCGGATGGACGGGTAGGACATCCTTGGCATCTTGGGTAACTTGGGCGTCTTCAGCGCCGTGAGTGTCTTTTGTACTGTCTTACTTAGGCATAATTATGTCTGTGGGACTTCCACTATCACTACTAGCCATCGTGAAACAAGAACGATTCAGTGTGCTTCTAGGTCAGCCCACACTTATATTGCAATGCTTGACTTTCACTTACGTCTCGTATGATTGAGTTAATGAGTTCTTGTTCTTGCGAGGAAACCCTCATTTAGCAGACTTCTTATCTCTCCACCTTTGTTGATTTTTGGTGGAGATCCATGATCCTATAAAGGAGTCAGTAAAGTCGGTGTCTTCGTAGTGTAGGTGAATTAAAGTGTGATTAAACCTTCCACAGGATTCCACAGTATTCAGTCGACAAAGCTGCTTGCAGTACATTACTAATCACCAACAAGAACAATATTGGTGAAGGTATGCAGCCTTGACTTACCTCACTTTGGAGATCAACTTCCTTCCTTCCTTATTACAGATCGTGATATTTTTGGATCCATCATATTCAACGGGATGTTTGCTAATGATCTGCAAGGTCTCAGGGAGATTCGTGCTATTATATGGGCTAATGCAGGTAGCAAGCAAATTCCATTCGAACTGTCTCCTTTCTTTGGAAGCATGACAATCGTTTTTTTCATTCTTCAGGAAAGCGCTCGGTTTCCCAAGCTGTCTCAAATAATTGGTCACAAAGTGCACTGGTCATAAAAGTTCTCTGGGAATACCCTCAAGTCCAACCGCTTTGTTGTTCTTGAGAGCTTTGATTGCGGGAAAAATTTCTTCTGTACTGGCACTGGGTGGTATAGTGATTATTCGTTAAGTTGTTACTTTAGAAGGTTGGGCTCATCACTGGAGAAACGCGATTTAAAACCAAAGAAAAGTGCTTCTTCCAACTGTTGACCCGATCCGCACAGCTGAGCACCTGTGAGCTATTTAGTAATTCTGTATACGGTCCTGCTGTCAGACTTTGGTGTGGTCACTCCGCCAACTGCGGCGAACTTTTCTCATGTTTATGCGGTATGTAGACTGAAACTCGTTAATCTCTGCTGCTGAAGTAGCCGCGATGACAGCTTTGAGGTATTTCCTTTCTTCGATCCTTGCCTAAGTTTCTTCGGAAAGCCAAGTACTATATTGTACCCCTGTGACCGAATGACTAACAGTGGGCCTCTAGTTGTTGGCGGACTACCAGACTGTATTCAAAGTTGTTATTCTGCTGATTTCTTGAGGTCTCCGAACTGCAACTAACGGAAATCTTGAGAATTTTCTACATCACGAACATGTTGAACATCTTTGTCGTCTTGAGCTCTTTCGCAGTGCTCGCCGTGTTTTTGGTTTTGGTGGTGATTTATCATTCCGTAATTTTTTGGAGCATATTTTGGTGTTCCTTCGAAATAAATTCCACACTTATTTTTAACGCCTGATTATTGTATTGATTTTTCTATGGAAAGTTACTTTTCCCACTGATCCAAAATTTTACATTGTCATTAATGACATATAGAAAAATTATATTTTCCCGTCCCTATGAACATTCTCTTATTTATATCTTGCATAATTCCCATTCTATAATGTATATTCATTACCACATCTTATCCCATATATTCCAATATCATTACTCATTATCTTCTACGACGACATTTTTCTTCTTCTATTTATATGCATAGCAAAATCAAAAAAAAAAAAAATAAAAGAAATCTTTTTCCACATAAGTTTCACTAAACGGATCGAAAACAATGATTAATTTATTAATTACATCAGCATCCTTCTCTTGATAATAATGTGTTTCTATGGTCGATCCTGACAACCCAACAACAGCAACAATGGGAGGGCGGTCAAAATCCTGTGATTACAGTATTAAAGAAGAGAACAGAAATCCTTGCGTCGTCGATTGTTCTCGTTCTCGTTTTTTTTTTTTTTTTTTGAAAATAACCACATAACGCGGCATTAAATTAGATAAAACGTTATTTATCATCCAACAAACAACAACAGCAGCAACGGCAGAGTAAAAAAAAAAAGAAGAAGAAATTATGTATTACTGGGAAAACGAAGAACAGAAGCTAAAGCCAAAAACAACGAGCGAACGCACATCATTATCAGCTTACAGATCCTGCCAAGGACACAAAACATTTTCTATTGTCCTCAACACAATGTATTATCATTAGTCATGCGAAAGGATAATATATGTGCGTGTGCTAGTGCCTATATGTGAAGAACTGCGTGTTATGTACCAAGTGGCGGATTATGGGATTATTTTGTTGGGGGGCTCCAAGGAAATTTTTTGGTACTAAATAAAGGCGCCATCTTAGATGTTAGGAATTTTTAAAAATTTTTTCAATTTAAAATAAACAGCAATTACAGAAATGTATTGCAACGGGGATATGGATAACGAAAGTTGTCCCCCAAGTGGTCGATCGTTTTTCGGGCTTATCGGCGTGGACTAGCGACTTCACACGTCTCCAAAGAAAATAGTCTGTCGGCCTTGAATCGAACGATTTTGGAGTCTGAAACGTGAAGCTATGTGGTTACCAAATATATCAATTATGGGACGAGCTGTGTCACATGTTGCGTCGTCCTGTTGAAACCACAGCAAACCTGCACGTCATGGTTGTTCAATTAAGGAACGAAAAAGCCACTATCATGGCTCTATAGCGGTCACCATTGACTGTAACGTTCTGGACAGCATCGTGCTTCCACCAGCCCATATAGCACACCAAACGTTAAGTTTATTCTGGATGTAACTGTGTCTCAACATACACTTCAGGATTATCTTCACTCCAAATATGGCAGTTTTGTTTATTAACGTGGCCATTCAACCAAATTAGCCGGATTGCTATCCAGACCAATCAACATCTTTAATGGACTCCCACAAGGGGATGGTTTGGCCTGCCTCCTCTTCAACATGGCGTTGGAGGAAGCAATCCGTGACTATGTCACGGCAACAAGAGGGACCATCGTCAACAGGTCCAGCCAGATACTGGCTTACGCAGACGACATTGACGTCATCGAAAGTACCGAACAAGCTGTACACGATTCCTTCATCCAGATCGAGCAGGCGGCACAAAATCTGTAGCGGAGCACGAATTTTTTAAATACCTTGGGTCAATAGTAACAGCCGATAACAATATAGAAGAAGCAATATGCGGGCGACTGCTCAACTCCAACAGAGCCTCCTATAGTCTGTCAAAGCTCTTCAAATCCAGAAATATCACCATAACTTCAAAACTGCTGCATGGTCCTGCCAGTACTCACGTATGGATCCGAGACTTGGGAGAGAAATGTCTTAAAGAGAATTGTTGGCCCCATATGTGAGGAAGGACAATTTCGGAGACGGAGCCCTGAAAAAGATATAGTTTAAAAAATTAAGCTCGGTAGACTCCGGTAGGCAGGGCACCTAGCTCGCATGAGTGAAGAGGAACCGGCTCTGAAAGTTCTTTGTCGTTCATTATATGGTAGACGACAGCGTGGCAGACCATGCTTGCGCTGGAGAGATGGCGTTGACCAGGACGCCCGAAGCCTTGGGGTGCGCAACTGGATGATGTCGGCTCGAGACCGGTATAGGTGGAGAGACTTGTTAAAGGAGGCTAGGACCCGACCGCGGTTGTCGAGCCGATGATGTTGATTCAACCAAAAGTGAGCTTCTTCACTAAACAAAATGGTGTGACTTCATTTGTGTATGACTTCTTGAAATGCAAAACCAAACTAAACACGAATCATTTAAGAGTTGTTAAACTGGACGCCAGTTGTTAAAATGTGTTGCCAACTTAAGGTTCTATACGTCTAAGAAAACACTCTTGACTTCTGTTCAAATGTAGAAAATCAACAAAAATTCAGCAGCGAATCTTCATTCATTTCCATTTGCCTTTTATTAAGATCCGATTGGAAGCATATTTAAGGCCTTCCATGGGGTCAATACGCCCCTGCATATTTATAATTTCGAGTCGGGTTTTTGTTGGTTAAATATACTCCAATTGATTGTGTTGTCGACAGGCGGCTTACATTAAGCGGCTTCGGAAGTGCAAAAAGGATATAGAACATGGGAACGAAAGATTCTATTCACCAACCCAAAACCACCCAACCTACCGCCTCCTTTCTCGTACATATACAATATTATCACAATTGACAATGGCGAATTTATTTTCTTGTCTTAATGTGTATTTCAAAGGATAAGGCTTTAATTAATGAGCACGCTCTTCATTCTAAATCAATGAGTGATTTTTCTTCATCGTTTGTTCTAAAGATGGACATGCGGATGACCAAGGACAAACAAGAAGACAAAAAAACTAAACATGAACATAACCAGAATAACGTTTGTTTCTATACTCGTACTTTGCCATTTAAGTAAAATCATTTTCGATTTTTTGTTGTTGAAGGATTTTTTTCCCAAGAAAATGGATTCAATGATTTCGAAATTGATTGCAATTTATTTACAATTTCTTCATGCAGTTGGTGCGGTTGTTGTATATGTATGTTTGATGTTCGTCAGGCGGGGTTTGATGGTCTTGATGATTGAAGATATTCTCTGGTCCTATACCCAATCATTGTCTTGAAAAATCGTTGGGATATCTTCTTGCGAAAAGGATTATTTTAAAGGGACATTTTTCGTTCATATATAAATTTCTGGTGGTTCAGAGGGAGAGAGAGAAAGAGATGATAACAATCGTAAGTAAAAAAAAAATAGAAAAAACTACCCGGTCTTTTATCTTTATCGCATTCTTAAAATGGTTGCGAATCAATCTGCAATCCCTGCAACATATATCTTTCTGCCGATTCATCGCTTTTTCGAGATTTCGATATCCTTTTTATTGTTTTCTATTTTTTTTTTTGGTTCGTTTCTTGGTTATTTCATTTGGATTGTTTATTTACTTTTTTGTTGTTGTTGTTGTTGTGATGTGTTTTTTTTTTGGTTCCCTCACACATGCTAGATTATCATCTCCAATTTTTTATTGGACTGGAATAGATCTCCCAAAAGCAGTTATCACATTTGATTGCTTCTGGAGAGCAATTCTAAAAATGCTCAACAAGATTAGAGGGATGATGTTGTTTTTTTGCTCAAGTGTTATATTTTATATTTTTGTCTGTACCTATAATGCTTGCAGAATCTATGTATAAAAGTGGGTGTATTCTTTTATTTCTGTTTAGTTTCGCAACAGTCTCAAGTGCGTAAGAGAACCAAATTAAAATGCCACAGAATACAATATATCACCATCACGTTAAACAGTGCTGTTAAATAATTTGCCACACTCTAGATTATGAAAAATTTGGACACCCGGTAAGTTGTTTTGCACGCCATCTGGAAGATAGTGGTTGTACTTCTGATAAATGTAAACATGTGTTTTTTTTTGTTTTAAATTTAAAATTTCACTTGAATATTTAACATTTTATTTTTATAACTTAACTTGATTAAGAAAAACTTAAGTTTTCTAAATTCACTGGAGATACAATATTGAGTTGAAAAAAAAAATTACTTGATTTTCAAAGATTTAGCATAATCAAATCTTAAAAAAAAATTCTAGGGTTAACCCTGATTGGTTTAACATCTTGCTATTAGAGAACGCTAAAAAAGTGGTATTTCAAAAACGGCTCTAGCGATTTTGATGAAATTTTTAATTTTACAAAATTCTGGAAAAAATAAAAGAAGCATCGAAAATTTTAAAAAGCGCACCAGAATTTTGCAAAATATTATATTGAAAAGCAGAGTTTTTTAAAGACATAATTTTGAAGTTTTTAAACCTTTCTTCAAATTTCAACAATTTCCCAAGGACAACATATTCGCCCTAAAGAAGAACGTTATAGCACATTAGAAACGTCATCGAAGAATATGATAGAAAAAAGTACTCCATTCTGTAATTAAGTTTTTATATCAAGTTGTTATGCGATAAGTTTTCAAAATTCTGTTTTTATGAATTCTTTAAAAAATTTTAGAAATTCTCGCTTACGTCTTGCTCTGATTTCGATGTAATGTCGCTTTAATCTGACTCTAGTTACACTCTCGTCTCGCTCCTGTCTGTTTCTAGTGTCCGTATTGATTTAGTCTCGCCTAAGTTTTGAAAATATCAAAATATTTTTTTATTTAAAATTTAAAAATATGTATATTGAAAAAATAAACAAACTTTGAATTCAAATTTAAATTACCTTTGTTTAAGCAAAACCAAGAATATTTGTTGATTTCCGAATCAAATCGAACTACTTCGTACAAACGGATTTTTAACAATTATAAGTAAATAATCATATTTACCCTTGTTTTGGTATATACCAGGGCTGATGATTCCACCCGGGTAATCATGTACCCGGGTATCCGGTCACCCGGGTTGCTTGTACCCGGGTAGAAAATTACCCGTGTATAATAGGTATTACCCGGGTAACCGGGTACACGGGTATCATCACCTCTAATATATTTTATTTAATAGGTTTTGATCAATGTCTCCAACATTAGTTCACTTACTCCAACATTAGTTCACTTACTTATTTTACAAATGGCTGTGGTTCGTACCCAGCTCCTATTTTTGCTTTCTTTATTTTTTGCTTTACCCGGGTAATCTGTTAATCTGTTAATCGGGTAGTCGAGTACGAGGGTAGTACCCGGTGATTACCCGAATTATTTGGATACCCGGGTATCATCAGCCTTAGTATATATCCGAAATACATCATGGCATCATGGGTATACCCGCACTTATGTATATTCTGGGTACCTTGGCACCTTTAAGACCGAGACGAAATTTAGTCTTACAAAACCGTGACCAGACCGATTTTGACGAGACTGAGACGAGAGTTCAAAAGTCTTAGCTCGGTGTCTACTCGTGGCCTTTCCCTTATGAAGATTAAGTATAAAACGAGCCGTCTAGCTAGATACACATTTCGGAAGTCGAAGTATATCCATTTTTTGTTGCATAGCAGAAAATCCGAATTTTAAACTCAATTGTGAGAAATTTTTTATTTTCTAGTTGGACAAACAAAAATGCACAGTAGTGTTAAAAAAAATATATAATAGCGCATCATTCAGTATCTAACATCAATGAGCATTTTACATGGACACTTTAGAGTTCATCCTTGAAAGGATGAGTTATCATAGGTATATAGGAGGACACATCTTTAATTTTTTTTTTTAACAGTTTTGTGCAATCCTTGTTAGCATTTCTCGTATACATCATCTGTTTCTCTTTTCTTGTGGCCCTCTCCATCAGAGTTTGTATTATTTGTCCAGGATTTGATATCTCGCTGTCGCGTTAGCCCGGTAAAAATCCGCCATGGCTGTCTGGGGAGTTCTATATACACAACAAGCAAAGCAAAGTGTCAAAATATAAACTGAGACTAGCGAACCAAAATGCCAAACATTGAGTACACAAAAACTGACGGTTGGCTTCCATGTCATGTTCTGAAGAAAAAAAAAGCAACACCAAAAAAAAAAAATGGATTAATTCATGGCCATATGTGAACTGTTTTCATCAAGGACATCATCGTCAAACCCCGCAGAGGATGGGGTATAACTAGAAATAATGGAAGTCACCTCTTCCTTTAGGTTTTTTGTTTGTGCCAAACATTTTTCATTTTTGGTGCAAGCAACACTTGCAACGGAAGTGCCCCACTCCATTTTGCAACCCAGTGTCTCCGTGTCATCGTCATCGCCATCATCACTGTCGTAGCAGTTAGTGTAGCGTGAGGAAGTCCTTTGGGGGAAGAGTAGAGTTGTGTGTGTGCTGGTGACATCGAAACAATCGAAATATGTATTCCTCCTAAAACCTAAAACAAATGACAGGGGACAAGGGTGACACATCACAGCACCAGCACCAGCACAGCATAGGAAAAAGACGAGAATGGAATGGCAAACGGCAACGCGCAATCGATTGCCAGCCAGTCCTCTAAATTGATTGACAGACACTTAGTGAGTCAGTAATGGCAGTTTTCTCCCTTTTTTGCACTTGCTCCTGGGGTTCTTCCTCATTTTGCAAATACCTACCTACTGCCGTTATATTCGTGTGTAATTTTCTAGAGGTAGTTGTGTGTGCTGTTGTTGTCACATACAACAGGTAGGATTCGCAAAGGACTCCCCAGGTAGCGGAAGACGACGAAAAGTTCCCAGAAAGGATTTCGATACACTAAACAACACTTTCTCTCTTTGGGATTCGAAAACCAAAAAACGACAACAAGGACGACGACAACGACAACGACAACGATGAACGAAAACGAGAACGAGAACGACGACTGTAAATAGCAATCACATTCTCAAACCGAATTGTCAATTGTGAAGCGTTTAGAGTTGGAATTTGAAATTGATTTACTAGGGGATCTATGGATCACTGGGATATTCGGGATTAGACACGATACACACAGTTGTTGTTGTTATACACCAGTTTGCCAGTTTGAGGGTGCTCTTACGAGTATATGAGATCTGAGGGGGGTGAGTTGAAATAATAATAAAGCACAAACGGGTTTCGTGACTCTTGACAAGAGGGCGGCAGCCAGCCATCATTGGGTTTCTGAGAGTTCATATTTTTGCTCAAGAATAGACATTTCAAGAAATAATACAAAAACAAAAAAAAAAACAAAACATCAGAAAAGATTTTCTTTTTGTTTTTGATTAAAATTGTGTAGCAGGTGAATAAGATTGTTGTTCCTGTGTGTAAGGATATAGAGGAGTTCCTATATGTATGTAAGTATTTATTACCAATATGAGTATGGGTATTTATGTGACTCTGATTTATGAAAAGTTTTATGGATCTTAGGGAAGAGGATGTTTGGAAATGACATTTTAACCCTAGCTATACTATAGTCCTGGGGTTACTTGGATCACAAATAACAACAAAAAAAAACAACTTAATATTGGAAATTGATTTTCTAACAAATGGCAAGCTATCTTTTTATTCTTACCATGCGTACAACTTCTGCAAATGTTCAGTTTTTATCTAATTTTAGGAGTCTGATATTAGAGATTCGAATTTAAATATTAATCATTTTCTTGAAATCTTACAAAAACTGTGGTACTCTCTGCCAGAAGCTTGTCTGAACAAAGCGAAATCTCTGCAGGGAACTGGTAGACGTCACTACCAACACGATAAAGAAACATGGTAATGGATCACGCCTCGGGGAAGTTTACAGAAGTTGCAAAAAAGAATCAAGGAAAAAATGAGCCCGACTTCAAACAGAGAGTACGAAGAGCATGTATTTTGAGCTGGAAGAAACTTCTGAAAAATACAAATCAAGCTATTCAGGAACTATGATACGCCAACATGAGGAAGGGCGCAACTCTTTTCAAATCACCGCACAGAAAAGGAAAAGTGTGTTCAGGAAATTGGTTGCACCAAAATTCATTAGTAACGCTCAAGGCCACCTCCTTGTAGCTCACGACAAGATCAGAAGGCAGCAGTTATGTGAAGAACTTTTAAATGAACAGTTTCCGTAGCTATACTTTCCAATGGGTGTACCTAACAACGAAGTCGCCGATAACACAGTTGCCGTGAAAAACTCCAAAAAGGGATAAGGGATTGGGCCAGACGAAATACCCTCTGAGTTCTGAAAAAAGATAAGAGATATCGGGTCTAGATGGCTCATGGGTTTCATTTCCAAACTTATTTGCGGTGACCTAATGCCTAAACAGTGAAGGGAAAGTTACCTGCTACCAATCTACAAGGGGAAGGGTAATACACGAAATAGTGGCAGTTACGGTTCATTCAAACTTATTTCACACACCATGAATATTGTTGAGCGGGTATTGGAAAGTCGTCTACGAAAAATAATACGGCTGTCTGATGACCAGTGCGGGTTTGTTTCGAATGAATCAACCACAGATGTAATCCAGGTTAAAAGAATTAGAAAAGCAAAATATCGAAATTAATCAAGAAATTTCCATATTGTATGGGGTGATTTCGAGAAAGCTTTCGACAGACAACTGCGAGATTTGCTATGCGCTGCACCTAAGCAACGAGGAGTTCCAAAATTCTACGTGCAGGTGGTTATAAGTATGTACGAGCAAGTTTAAGTAAAGGGAATATGCCAAACAGAAATTACCGAAGTGTTCCCAATCAGAGTAGGGTAGCAGCAGGGAAGTGTCTTGAGTCCTTTGTTCTTTATTAGAATTTGCTTTAGGATAAGGTGACGGACTCTTGGTTATTCCTGGCTGACGACGTAGCCATCATAAGTGAAGATCCTGTGCCCTTGCAACGAGCACTCCTTGTGTGGGTGGATGATCTGGAAGGAAATTAAGCGAAGAAGCCCGAATACATACGATGTCCATTAAAGAATGCTTCCCAAATATTCGAAAAGTTTAAATATCTTGGATCTGTGATTAATAGCGAAGGATCTTTTTTTGATGAAATCGAACATCGGGTAAGCATACGACGGATGAAGTGGCGGGAAAACTCAGCCATCCACACGGCAGTTGTTCGTCCAGCGCTTAAGGTGCGCCTTAGCGACGAACATGCTCGCCGAACTTGTTCGTGCTTGCTATATATTCGTCGTGTAGGGGCTGGTTCGCGAACGGTTCGTTGTTGACTTCAGGGTTCGTGATGTTTATTCTTTGGAGAATTGGAATGAAATGATTGTTCGCAAAATGTGTTAGCCTTGAAGGGGAAAATACAAATGAGTAGATACGTATATATTCGACGAGCCTGTTCGTCGTTTAGGGCCACCGTTACTTACGGTTCACCAATGTTGGACCATGTACAAGAGAGTAAATTGGTGGCAGCTGAAATGAAGACAGCAGGAGTGGCGAAGCGCGATCAAATAAAAAGCAAGAAAATCCGAGAAAACCGTCACGTCGAAAATACTATTTTGGGCAAAATACAGCATGACTAACTTAGTTGGTACTTTTATACAGAAAGTAGAAGCCCTAGGAAACTAGTTCAAAAGGCAATAGCACACAGCAGCGGTGCGGTTCCAACACCATTGCGGAAGAAGGGCAGGCCCAGGAGCTGTTCGGTGAAACAAATGCAACGTCACCTGCATTTAGTTGGCCTCAGACATGGAACAATCCAAAACCAGGAGGCCTACTGTTGAAGTTTTCTGAAGTCAACTCGCGAACTCTATAAGTGGGACCTTGACGTCAAGTAGTAGAGTGCGAGGGTTCAGGTTTCTTGAGAAAAACCAGGCACTTTCAGCGTTCCGAAAAGTTCAAAAAAGGTGTCAGACAGAGGGTTATAAATATATGTCCCAAGCTTTTTTAATTATCAAGTCGAAAAGAACTCAACAGGTACCCGCAACAATAAAATTAAATTAAATTTTTAGTTGAAGACTGAAGAACTATAATAGTGGGTGTCAAAAAAAAAACTACCTACTTCGAAAATTTTGAATTAAAACAATTGAATAGAAACAACAAAAATTTAACAGTCAATATATTCAGATTAAAATATATTCCTATTGAGTTAAAGTGTTAAAACAATATACTGCCAATGTCAGCTTAATCAATTCAACAATATCGCCTCTCAACTATCATTTGAGTACCATCATATCCACTTGAGTGTTTTTTTTATAAAATTCAATTTGTTTTCCATATGTCCTTTTGTTCACTATCTCTATCTATCTGTCTCTTTTTATCATATTTAGTTTGTGCATAGAAAAAGAACCTTTTGCATGTTCCCAGCGAAATGTCATTCTTTTCAATTTTGTTTAATTAAAAAGTTAACCGCCCGACTGATTACATTCATTGTTATACAGAACACGACAGACAGACAGGCGCTTCAAGTTTTTGTCTTTTAACAACAACAACAAAAAAAAAGGACACCAAACTATACATAAAAAAAAAGATAAAAACAAATTAAAAAAAAAAAAAAACTGATAAAATTAAAACACTTTGCGCACGAATTAACAGCCTCTAATTTGCATTGGTGGTCACCCTAATTGCGCTTGTCCCCCTCGTACTGCTGCAGCTGCTGGTGGTGGTCCAACGCAACATAGAAAAACCTACCCTCTCCCACCCATCCCCAACCGATATGAAAATGGTGATTCTGGAAAAAAGGATATAAATAAAAAAAAAAATTAATTCGATTGCTTGGTATGGTGGTAGCGGTACAGCTTTTGGTTATGTATGCCATATCGGTTGATAGCACACTCCAGGAGGCGAAAGGTAGTTGCTTCGACAGCAAACGCCCCACATCATTCTACCCCACCTCCACCCCACCAATTGACCATCAGGATAACTACATGAAGGAGGAGGTTTTGCAAAGGTTTGGTTATAATCCGCGGAGCATAAAAATGGCAAAATAATACACAAAAGGTAGACTTCTACGCCTGCTGTATAATGGCTCATGTGGAGAGCTGGAGATCAGGAGGGTATATCCTTTTTGTGGAGTGTGTCTCCTGGCGCTCTAGATTGCAAAAACAAAAATTACAAAACTCTAGCTGCAAACAATTCTACTATAGAAGGGGAACTGATGGGCACAACGTTGAGGTATAATAATGCGGATGTGAAATGTTCCTGGGCACATCCGATATGCTATCGCATAGACTTTTCCTGCCCCCGGATGAGTTAAGCCCCCACCAAAAACACACACACTCAACCCGCCGACACTCGCGCGTATACTTATTCGCTGATGCTGATGGTCTTTGGTCATATTTTTTTTGAATATAGCCCCGTTATTAAATGAATGGCCTTAAAATGGAATTTTTCGGAAGCAGTGTGGTTGACCATTGGATTGTGAATGATACATGACTCAGCCAGGTTGCTGTCGCATCCCCAGTCTCTGATATGAGAGATATACTATGACCACCATATCGTCGTAGTCGTCGTCGTCGTTGTCCATTGCGGAAAAGAAAAAAAAGAAAAACGGAATTCGATTAATGGTAGGGTCACCTCAGCGCAGAACGTTTTTTTGGGAGTCGACTCTAAGCGATTGGATCTGGGAGGAAAAGGAATTATATGTAGATATGATATAGAGTTGGTACGTCTTTGTTTCCGTATACATGATGGGGCCTGACTATTATACACCCGGAACAAAATGGTCGATGGTCATAACTCTCCTTATTCAGCCATATTACGTGGGGTGGCAGAGAAAGGCATTTTGAATGGAGTCCGCACCTTTAATTGAATTTCATTTCAATTTTTTGGATTAAAAATAAAAATTTTATTTATTGTATGTTTCTACTTTTGTATTTCCGATTAATGCTGTTGCGTTCAATTGGGATTGTGTGAAGGTGTATGGCCCAGAGTAAACAAAAATATGGCTCTAAACAAACTTCTACATTTTGGTAATAGGCCTGATACTTACATATGTACCGTACATATGCTCTAGACAAAAAATTAAGGGAACGATTTTTTTTAGTGTTTTTTTGAAAAAAGTGGTATTGAGATGAAAAAAAACCTTAAAATTTTAGAAAATTTTTATTTTTTGAAAATTTTCTTTTTTTTTTTTAAATGGAAATTCTTTTAAATGTTTAACTTATGAAAGTTGACAAACAAATTTATTTTCGTTTTCTTTTGATGATGATAAAATAATATTATATTTGTGGCCACCACAGAAATAGTACACTTCGTACCTACCTCTTATTAAATTTAAACAAAAGGAACCGTTGAAGTTTCAATTTTAACTAACTCTAAAACTGAGTTAAAACAGAGTTAGTTAAACCTGCAAATTAAATGTTTCATAACTAATTCCAGAAGCTATTTTTTAGTCGTGAATGACACGAAACACGGTCTAATTGTTCCTTATATTCAAATTTAATAAAGCTAAAAATTACAAATAGGTGTGCTATTTCTATGGCCGGCACTGTACATATTCTTTTAATTAATTTTGTATGGCTTTGCCAAAAAAAAACCGTTTAAAAGACAAATTTGGAAATTTTCAAGAACTCGTTTAGTTTATTTCATTTTTCTCCTTTTCATACGATTTGTTTTTAAATTCACGAGAAACGTAAACACAATTTTTCCTCATCATTTGGCTCTAGTTTTTGAAACTGGACTAAGATTTTATGTGTCATCATTATTTGTTGAGATATCAAAAACAAAAGATTCTCTTTCTTTCCATATCAAGAATCTCTTTTAAGACAAATGGTAAGATAATAAAAAAAAACGGAGATTACTAAATTAATTTTTGAAAATGTTTGGCTGGTGCTATTTTTTGAGATATAGATTTTTTTGCGGTGTTTAAAAAAATTACTTAAAACTAGAAATAAGATTGACAGGACAAAAAATTTCTTAATGCAACCATTTTCAAAAACGATCATACGAAAATTGAAAATCAAAAAAAATGATTTTGAAATTTTCACCTGTCGTTAAATAAAATTATTTTAAAGTTAATATCGTTTTTCCATCTAACGATATTCGAAATTCCAAATTCATATCAAATTTGTATGACGTCATAATGTGTCGAATAAAATTTATTTCATGTCAATAGCATTATTTGTTCGTGAGATATTTGAGCCCAACCAAAATTTCCACTTCTTTTTTAAACTGCTATAGTAAAAAAACAACTGATTGAATATTAATAAACGCCCTTTCAGCTTCTTTCGAAGTTATTATCTGTAAAACAAAATTTATTTCAAGTCGATATCTCTACTCGTTATTGAGATATCGACGACGAAAAATGGTACCAGAACGTACGGACGTACGAACGTACGTACACACGCACACACAGACATCTCTCTAAAAATGATTGATATAGGCTCTAGGGACCTTGAAACGTCGAGAAATATCAAAAATTTCAATTTGACAAATCGGACCGATTACAATAACTCCCTATGGGAAGTTAAAAATTTGTAAATGACAGATACCGTTACTTTTGTTCTTAACAAAAAGTCAAAAATCGTGTGGGGATGGGGACCGCTTAGACTATAGCTCAACTCACCCACACACACAATTACGGGACCCACTTTTTTCAACTTTCTTCAAATTTCGTGTTCGCATTTTTTCACGAGTACCTAAAGAAGTACCTAGTAGAAAGTAAAAATGTAAAAAAAAAAACAATAAGATTTGACTCAAGGGTTCTCAGCACGACCAAAAATTATGTTTTTTCTTGGGTCATTAAAATTATTGAAATATTTACTTAATTCTGGCGTGTTGTGTCTTAATCTTAAGTTCTATGTGAGCTATAGAAAAGTTTAATGCACAGAAATGTCGGACTTTTTGTGCTTTAACCCATTAAAGACCAAGCACCTTAAAAGTAAAGATAAATGAAAAACCTTTGAAATCCTATTTAATGAGTTATATATTTGACCAAAAATACAATTTTTTAAAAAATATATTGTTAAGTTTGGTATTTAAGGGGGTGTACTCAAACGAGTACAACTGACCAGATATACATATGTAGGTACATTCTTTTCCTAGTTATGAAATATTTTGGAACACTCTTTTTTGATACAAAAAGTAGTTTGGCACCTCTCACAGATCCATCGAACTCTGCTGTGGTATATCCGGTATGGGGAAATGTCCTCCTTCACTGTGAATTAAAGTTTTTGGCAAAATTGGCTTATTTGGTGTTTTTGTTGAAGGCCCGGAAAGTAAATAAGTCCTCGCTATGGTTCTTACAAATGAAAGTAGATTGCGGCTTTCTTTGGTTTGCAAACAATGGAGTCGCCAAGCATTTACCACCATTGAGTTGATCATATGTGTGAACAATGGCCACCACCATTTCTTGCCTTATATTATAATCCTATAGTTGTTCAAAAATTGGTCATGAAGATCGACCCCACCCATGCCCTTGTTGTATGCCACTAATGGTGTTGGCTGTGGAATGACTACCTTCTCTTTTACTGTTGCTGACCATCTTTTGATTTTTCCAAGAGCTTCCAGGGTTTCGTAGTTTGTTGCAACTGTAGCAACAGCATTATCCTTCTATGGCGCGAATAAAATGGTATTTTTTTTTGTCGAATTTGTGTCAAAAAAAACCCTGTGGAATAGCAATATCCATCGCTACTGCAAAGCATCTACTCCTTATACCCAAAATGGACAGGCTTTCCACGGATAAACTGCTTTGCGGAATTATGACCAAAGTATTTTTTCATCGCTTCATCAATCGATAGTTTGTCATGAAAAAACCCAATTTTTGAAGCGATTATGGTACATGGCGTTTGCAATCAAAGGAATTCTAGTGTCTTCGTCTAGGCACCAATACAAATTTTCTTGGGGCAATGAATGATATCCTGAGAAAAGCATTATGCCCACAAATTTTTTAAAATCTTCTTTGCTAAATATGAACGTGTGACAATTTTGGTCCAGTGCATATAATCGGCTTTGCTCTACAATCAAGTTAATTACCTCATCATTGAAGAAGCATTCAAAGATGGGATGAAAATATTTTTTGATCGCAAAAAAAAAAAAAATATTTCTCGTAAAAATGTTTAATGTTTTTTCTCAAGGTACTCTATGAAATGATATCTACTATGACATTTCAAACCTTCCTTAAAATGCATTTCCCTATTGCCTGTACTAATTGGTATTATTGACAAAAAATAATCGATAATATCGATAACTGCTATTTACCCATTATCTGTTAAATCAATTCGTTATCGTGCTTGAAATAAATCAATTCATCGTTTCAAAACTAGAAACAGAGGATAAGCACAAGTAATTAATTTATTTTAAAAAATAATATTATTTATTTGTTTACATGCAGTTAACCGTTCATTACACTTTTTACTCAAAAACACTTCAGTTATCGTATAACACAAAAATATCCTCGGCAGTAAGTATTAACCGGGGTCAT
The DNA here is from genome assembly GCA_958431115.1 of Syrphus vitripennis. Lineage (NCBI taxonomy): Eukaryota > Metazoa > Arthropoda > Insecta > Diptera > Syrphidae > Syrphus > Syrphus vitripennis. Next base: position 21,455,759 of record OY288110.1, read on the forward strand.
TTTATTCTGGCTTCAATTAAAATTAATTGATTTAAAATTTTTCCAGGAAATCGTAGTCGTGTCATGTTTGGTTTTAAAATGAAAACAAATTAATAGCCACAAATTGAATAGGTATACATTATACACCCATACAACATTCATATATGTATGTACCTAGAGTAGGTATATTACGGTTTTTGGAAAAATATTTAGCATCAAAATAGATGAATTTTAATTAATATCGGATTTTATATTAATTTATACCTACCTCTTTACCTGTTGCTATTTTTGTTATTGTAACCAGCCAGCTGCTGTCACGCTGTATAAACGTGAATAAATATAGTCCTTGATGATAACGCCCCGCCGTCCTTTAGAATTGAAATTCAAGCTTTTCACGGTTTTAAATTAACAAAAAAAAAAAAGAAGAAATATTTTAAAATTCCTCATCCTGATATTTTTCTTTTATTTGTTTATTTTCGTAAATTTTTTTTTTTTTTGTTTTTAAATCCTTTTCAATCGATTTATTTATATGCTATTTTTATTTCTCGTAAATTTTTGCACGCACATTCGAAGGCTTTGTGAAGTAAAGTGAAAGTTAATTTTTCTCTGTTTTAAAATTCAAAAAAAACTCGCGGGTGGTAGTAATATACCTACATAATAAAACGGTGGAAACTCAAAACGTTAAATTCCCATTAATTTTAAAATGCAGCATTTGCTGGAGACAGGAAGGAGTTTCTTTTCAAAAAGGAAAATCCCTCCCGCGCCGATTGGTTTGTATTTAAAAAAAAATAAAAAGCCAAAAAGTGAAAATAAAAGGGATACCAATAAATTATCAACGGTTGTCAATTTTTAATTGCACTCCATGGAATATTTTTTTTTTCCTTTTTTTCATTGGGTGGATTTTCTGTTCCTATTTTTTTTGCTCTACCCGTAAAATTCTTGTTCAGGAAAAATGAAGTTGCTATGAACATGCACATATTCTAATTTAATTTTTTTTTGGTTTTTTTTTCTCATTCAGTGGAACAAGTAAATCCCGTAAATTAAAAGACATAGAATGAATTTTTATGTATACCTATGGTTTTGAGGAAAGGAGAGCAAGAGCGTGGAAGGATGTTATAATTGCACGTCAAGGATACGAATGAATAACATGGAAGTGACAGCGACACTGAAGATTTAAGCTACTTATTATTATTTTTTTTTTTGGTTTCTAGAAAATGACTCCTAGTAGCTCAATGTCCTTCGTATGAACTGTAGTAATAAAAACATATTTTTTTTAATAGTTTAGGATATAACGCTGTTATTATGGGAATTTTGTTTTCTCTCATAAGAAGATAAAGTGGAATATTTTTTTATAAAAACAATTAAAGAGTTTCAAATAAAAAAGAGAATTTTAAGTAAAAATTGAAAATATTTTGAGTTAAAAAAATTTAATGGAATTTTAATTTTTTGCAAAACCATTTCATTAAAAAAAGTTATCGAAACAAACTATGTAATTGAAAATATTTTTGAACTACATTAATTCGTCTTATTATCGCATCTTAAATCAAAAGTTTATATGTTTTCAAAATACATATTGAGTTTTCAAAAAAAATTAGATTTTTTTTAATTCCAAATAAATTTTTTTTACTTATTTTGATATGCAATATTATTAAGATTATAAAAGACCTCCTTTAGAAAAAAATTTATTCGAAATCCGTCCAATAGTTTACGAGAATACCGAAAACCAAAAATCCGGTTCTATGGCAAGTATAGGTACTGTTAATAACGGTTTTTTCAAAAATATTTTATGGCTAAATTAATGAGGTTATTTGAAAAATCCGATTCAAAATTTTTTTTCAAAATCCTTAGAGCCGTTTCCGAGATAAACATGTTTTGTCTAAACGGTACTACGACAGTTAGCATTATTTTTGGGGCTTAGAATAAAATTTCGATTTTCCTCTAGGCAATTTCCCCAAAACCTCAGGTCCAAATTTTGAAAAAAATCGCTTCAGCAGTTTAGGCTGTAGGTTGAGGTACAGACAGACAGCCAGACAGACAGAATTGCGGGACCAACTTTTTTCGCGTTCTGAATAATCTCCGAGTTCGATTTTTTGCACGAATCTAAAACATGCCCTATAGCTAGTACCTTTAATGGTAGCAAGTAAAAATAAAATGGAAGGAAAAATTTTTAATTACAAAAAAAAATAGGAATATAAAACAAAAAAAAAATTGTTTTTCAAGAGACGAAATTGTTTCAACGTTTCAATTTCAATATTTTACTTTTTACAATTTTGTTGGCTGAAATTTTTTTTAGTAGTATCATTTTTTTAAGACCATTTTTCTTCAATTCAGAGTTGAATTTGTAACAATTTTTCAATGACATTCGGAAACGACATCGGACTGAGTCAAAGTTTTGAAAATAAGTTAATGATTTAGTTTTTATATTTTTAGGATGCTCTTTCTGAATTTTAAAATTATTTTGGTTAACTCTTTCCGGTTTGGCAGATAATTTAAACCCAATTCGTTCTGAGATAAATTATTCAAATTTTTTTCCAAGAGATAGTATAGAACATTTTTTTATGAATGTTCCACATTCTCCACTTCTCAATACAATTTAGACCCATTGGTAAATATTTCGTATACGAAAATTCTAGTGAAATTTTGTTCTAAGTGAAAGAAAATTTATTCCCATTTGGTCTATCTCAAAAACAATTTCAATAAGGAAATACAGAAAGTATTGTTATTATCAAGGCTAACCATGTAGATTATTTTACAAAGGGGACAAACGGCAGTGGAAGTCACTGAGAAATAAATTCGAAGTAAACATTTTCTTGAACTTTTTAGTTCTTTGGTTTGATTCATGTTGACCTTGAAATGGCAATCAGTTAACGTCTCGTGCTGTTCTAAAATTCTTGAAAACGCACCCAAAAATTTAAATGATTACGCAACAATTTCCTTCTGGACATTCTAGAATTCAGGACCCTGACGTATGGCCAATCCACTGCCACTTACGTCTCATCATCATCATCATCATCATCATCATCATCGGCTCGACAACCGGGGTCCGGTCCTGGCCTCCTTCAACAAGTCTCTCCACCTATACCGGTCTCAAGCCGACGGCATCCAGTTCCGCAACCCAAGACTTCTTGCGTCCTGGTCTACACCATCTCTCCAGCGCAAACATGGTCTACCACGCTGCCATCTACCATAGAATGTACCACAAAGGACTTTCCGAGGCGGTTCCTCTCCACTCATGCGTGCTAGGTGCCCTGCCCACCGAAGTCTACCGAGCTTAATTTTTGTCACTATGTCTGCTTTAGGGTAGATTTCGTACAATTCATGATTTTACAGTCTCCGGAATCGCCACTTACTTTTCCGTATGATAAAGTCGATGGGTTTCTGCCTGTAGATACGATTTGGCCAAAAAATTCTCAAGATGTTGAGCAGACATATATTTACGAACGTTTGGAGCATTCTAGTGAAAGCGGATATGACTTTTTAAGTGCTGATGCATCCATAAAAAAGCACGGATTCAGCATTTTAGAGGAACAATCAAAGCTAAGAGATGTTTTTGCTTTTCCGATAATGTTGTTAAAATCTAATTGTAATCCGTCGTCAATAGAGCCAACAATTCCAAGATATTGAAAATTGTCTAACATCTCTACTGGTTGTCCAGAAATATTTACTTGCACAGATGAGGAAGTTCTAAGGCTGATCTTTTTTGTTTACGTAATGCTGATCTTTAGCCCTGCGATTTCTTATGCTTCTTCTTCCGCCTTTGATGTCATTTGATCATTTGGTAGAGATCTATGCGAGAGAAGCTAAACGTCACGTCGTTCGTGTAATCAAGATGTTTGAGATATGATTGCAGGGTCCACTTTATTCCTCTAGCATCTAATATATCATTTTTCTAATAGGAACAATATTGGTGCAAGTGTACAGCCCTGTCCAACCCCACTTCTATTAGGCAGAACAATCAATTTATCTGGCATGCCACTCCTGCCCAAAGCAAGCGAAATAAATTCTCTATTGACACTGTCGAACTGACAGGACAAGACGAAGTATATGCTATCATCGAGAAAGGAATCTCAGCATCCTCGACTGAAGCCGAACGTCATGATGGATAGATAGAACTTCGAAGTCATTAAGGACTTTGTCTGACTGGGCTCCACTATTACATCGCAAAATGACATCAGTGCTGAAATCAAGCGAAGAATCACTCTTGCCAATCGCTGTTTCTTCGGTCTAAGAAGGCATTAAAGTAATAAAGCCTTCTCTCAATGAACCAAGGAGAACTTATATAAGACCCTTATCATTCCGGTCCTGCTGTATGGGGCAGAAGCATGGACCCTAACAAAAACGGATGAGAATCTGCTTGAGTGCTTTAAAAGGAAGATTCTTCGGGTGATTTTCGGTGCATTCTGTATCGATGGAGTATTGAGGAGAAGATTCAACAACGAGCTTTACGGGTTTTACAGCAACTTCGACCTGATCAAAAAGCTTAAAATACAGCGGCTAAGGTGGCTGGAACACGCGGAGCGTATTGACAGCAACGCACCAGGCCGACGAGTCTCCTGACGACCTGCGCAGCAGATGAAGACCACACCTTAGGTGGCGCCAACAAGTGTATAACGACCTAAACCAACTTGCAGTGCGTAACTGGAGGCAGTTAGCTAGGTACCGAGCTGGCTACAGAAGCTTCTTGGTTGAGGCTGTTACCCATTCTGTCTTGTGAGCCAGATCTGAAGTAAATAAGTAAGTACATTGTCGAACGCCATTTTGAAGTCAATAAACAGTAGCTGAAGTGGTGATAGATATTCAACTCACTATTAAATGATGAACTCTACAGGAAGATCCAGTGCGGAATTCTGTAATATTAATAAACGTTGGTACACATCACCAAATGTTATATTTACAATCTCTCTGGATTAAAACTAACTAATTACAATACCAGAACAATATCTGCTAAGAAAAATTTTATAAACAGTGCCCCAGAGAAGCGCAGAACAAAGAAGTCGTTTTGTTCAAAATTTGACTGAAATGTTCAATTTAAACTCCAGGATAAGAAGTTTCATATTTTTATCATCCGTTTATTAAACATAACTTCTATTTTATGATCCTTTGAACAAACCGTTGTAAGTGTACTTCTGTGACATTCCCCAAAAAACTTTAAACAGGAGTCTTTCTATACCAAAATAAAGTCATAAATTGTTCAATCCTTATCCGCGTTTAAATATTAGTTGTCAGTCATTATTTATTTTATCTTGAGATTCAAATTTAGTTTAAGGACGAAGAATATACATATGTGTGATAAAAATAAGGATGCTCAATTAAATTTTACAAGGTGCAGGCTAATCTTATATATGACAAGGCAGAATCCCCTATTCATTGAATTCTATTATAATACCAAAACATACAAATACACTATTAAGGAAAGAAAAAAGGACCAATCAACAAAGTCCGTTCTTAACTGATCGAATGTTAGAAAAATCACTTTCTGATGAGGGAAACAATAGGCAGAAAGAGAGAGAGGTAGAGCAAGAGTGAGGGAGACCCCCGCTCGAAGGCTATATACCCATCCTCACCCACATCACCCCTTTGGCCATCATTTGAAAACAACAACGAGGACGATATATCGCTGTGTGGCTCAATGGCAGAAAGGATCAAATTATCCCGTTGGATATATTGATAGTATAGCTTTTTCCAAACCGAAAGAGTGGAAGATAGATAAAACGAAATTGTATATTGAAAAGGGTTTGGGGAATGAGAAGGCAACACTAACCAACCAACCAACCAACCGACTACCAAAGGACCAGCAACTAGCAACACCACCGAAACAACGACGCTATCAGCAAACGACAACAATATCGTCGTCGTCGTCGGCATCGTAGTCGTCACTACTCCTGATTCAGGATAACACTCTTTCACTATGAAGGAGGAAACAATCTATGGTTGCGTTGAGATTCACCATAACAGATACGGGAATGGCCCCATTCAATTTGAATGGAAATCTACGGTTCGAGGAGCTGTCGTTGTTGTTGGAGTATTTGTTTTTTTTTTTTTTTGAAAGGACGAAAACAAAATTCAAGCTATAGATAAGTGAAGGAGGGGTTGTTTTTGAGTTTTCGATGGTTGTCCTTCGAAGTGATTTTGTTTTTTGGGGCAAAATTTAAATAGCTCGGTGTAAAATATAATTTGTCCTTTGTACACCGAAATAGTGCATAGTTTTGATATTAAGGTCCTTAATCACTCGGAGATCCCTGTTTTGTGATTCAAATTTGTGTGTTTTTGTGTACAATCTAAAAGGAAATAAGGGGGACGCATGAATGGTTGATGGTTTGACTATGGAGTATGAGGCTATAATAGTTGAATGAATGGACAACATAACGCTATAGCGGATCAAAAAAAAAACAACAAGGCAAAATCTGACACATATTTTCTAAATAGCTTCAGGATTTGATTGCTTTAAATCGAATTATTATAAAGTGTGTTGTTGTTGTTGTTGTTGAGTTTTTGAATTTTGAATGAATGAACAATATAAACGATAGATAAAGAGATAGAATCACATCATTATTTGAAGAGAAAACTATAAAGTTCTTTCTTTGGGAGAAATACATATTTCTATAAATAAAGGTATCTAGATGATGATGCGGTTGCAAGTTTTGGTTTTATCGTTATATGATGAAGTGTGGTTTAGTTAGTGTCAAAAGTTTTATAACCAAGGTGTTGTTGTCATTTATAAGAATAAGATATGCGGTTGAGAGATATTTATCTTTTTTGATTTTTTGGAAATTGGCTCTTAAAGATGATTTTGGGTTTTTTTTTGTCAAAAAGTTATTACCTACATTATATTTTAAATTAGATTTATTTTGAAAATAACAAATAAGTATAGTTTTTTGATTTTAACATAAAATGGGATGTTGTAAATGGTGTTTGATAATAAATGACAACCCTTATTTTAATGAAAGTCATAAAGTTTTCTGGGATTTGGAATTTTATTATTTTACATTGATAGTTTTGGAATTGGTTTGAGTTTGAGAAGATAAATTTGTTGACTCCTGTTAAACCTGAGGTTTTAAATGCTTATACATTTTTATAGAAAATTGATTGGGGTCATAATTCTGTGAATTCTGTAAAGTGCCAAAATTCATTTTCCAATAGTATTTCAAAATGTTGTGAATCTTCCAACATCTGTTTTTTTTATTCTCAGAAAAATAACAAAATTCTGATATTTCAAAAATAGTGCTAAAACAAAATTTTGTGAACAACAACAACTTAAAGGCACTACCACCAATTGTTTTGTATGAATTAATTTTCTATTAATTCATTTATATTTTATTTTTGGCTGGAGTTATGGCTATTTCATGCTTGCCAGGCAATCATCAGACTCCTTAGTGGTGCTGAGCTTTAATCCAATTTTATTTGAAGAACACTTGTAGGATTCGAACCCACGCATATCAGATCTGCTCAGTCTTTGTAGTCATGTGCATTTACGCACTACACCACTTCAGACCACTGATGCTACGTGTCCAGATGTCGTACTTGTTCATCAAATGCATTTGGAGTCACGGCATTTTTATAAGCGCCTTAAAGTATGCTTTTGGATTTCAAAACTCTGGATTTCAAAGTTCTCTAAATGCTAAAACAAACATTTTGTAGTTGACTAGCTGACCGGGCAAACTTCGTACTGCCTCAATTGATAAATAAAAAAGCTAAATTTTTATTGTTTGAAGTAACTAAAAATAGTCACGTCACAACAAAGATGACGGTTTTCCGACGCGGGAACACGCGAAACAGGGAAACTCTAAGTCGGTTCCGCAAACTACCAACGACTGGCCTTGCGATTTATTTGTGGTCATCGCAAAGACCAGACGCACGGGAAACTGTAGACCCTTGAAATCAAATGGTAAATCCATTGGAATTATCGGTATACGCGGGATCAAGACATCTTCTCCTTTGTATTTTCCTTTCATGATTGTTGCTTCAATGACGTTATTCATTAGCTTTTTCACAGCCAGTCTTGTTTCATTGCACAATCGAGGTTGATTAATGTTACGCAGCATTATGACAACTGGTCCTACTTTTAACTGCAAATTGGGAGGTGAAGTCCAGGCAATTTAAGTGAATTTAAAAGCTCAGTAGATAGTTGACTATACGTCTCCTGGCTTATAACGCTATCAACTGATTTGTAGGACACCAACTGTCAATGTCATCTTTATTTTTCGCCACCAATGTCTCTCGTTCATCCAGTCAATTATATGGTTATTAAGCTGTTGAGCTGTATCTGAATAAGCTCCTCTTTTGAGTCAGTTGGTAATGTGATGCGACTTTGCCATATTTCCAATATCTAACAACTGCTTTCTAAAACATATTTGCAGTTCCATCCTGTTGCAAAAACACTCGCATGTGAGTTGTTAATTGGATTGTTTTTACGTGCCTCCACAATTTTGATGATTTTAGGCATGCGTTCATTAGTTCATTGGTAACAGTTGATCGGGGAATAACTGGAAGAGTCTGATGAAAATCATCTAACAGCAGAATCATGGCCCCACCAAAAATATTGTCACGAAGGTTTTTAACGTTATGTCCAGTGCCTCCAATGATCTTTTATGAGCCATTTTGAATTCATCCCGAACAGTATATTTTAATACCTGTAGGATCTTGGCCATTGCGCTATTTTTGGTGATGTTGCAACTTGGGGTTTCGTTGATTTAGATATTTAACGGTAATTTCATGGCAGAATGTGCAAAGTCGCAGCAACTTTGTAAATTGAGAAAGTTTTCCGGTCCCTCCGGGAGCATCAAGAAAGTAAATTCCACTGCATTGTGGAACATTTGTACGAAGTGTTTCAGTCAATGCTTCAGTGACGCTTGACATTCAAAACAAAAGAATGAAGAAAAAAACCATACTTTTTAATTTAATTTAATTTAATTTCTAAACGACCGACAGGACAAATATCGAATGTTTAACCGGTATAGGAATAGTTTCTATTATTTTTACTATATTCCTAGCATTTTTTTTTTATATTTACTCACCTTTTAAACCTTCCCTGGACTTCCACAATTAATTCAAAACCAAAATTAGCCAAATCGGTTCAGCTGTTCTCGAGTTTTAGCGAGACTAACGAACAGCAATTGATTTTCATATACATATAAAGATACCACAGCAGCTGTATCCAGAAGTTTTTACAGCCCCTGCAATAAAACGTTGTTTCTCATTTATTTCACACAATTGGAGAAATTCTAATTTCGTACAGGAAGAGACCGAGACCGTCAGCCCTAAGATGAGACCACAATTCTCCCACTTTACTGCTTCACCGTATGACTCCTTTTGTATAAACCGCCAGTTTGACTTCAGAAAACGCCGAAAGGTTTCCAGGCTTTAGATTGCTACATGCGTGTAAGTGCAACTAAATGCAGGGCTCGACGCATTTGTTTGATCTAGGAGTTTTCGCACCTCTCTTCCGTGATTGTGGTGGAACGTTATATATAACAAAAAATTCTGTAGGAAAAAGGCTTTTAATTTAAATTTGAAATTTTACAGAAGAGCGAATTTCACGCTTTCCAAAAGGTCAATACATTACCTTTCAACAGCTTAATATAACAACAGCAATAATATAACAAAAACCACTTCGTTGAAAACCAGAATCAATTAAGGTACTTAGTATGGTCATTAGGGTTCATAAATTTTGTAATTAAAATTGAATGACCAAACACGTTGATTTGGATAGTGGGAAACAGAAAGTTGTTTTTTCCAGGTTATTTTTTGTTAAGTCATCCAGAAGTCCCATTTATTTTTGGTATAAATATCAGTTCTCATCACTTTCAAAATCAGACTTCTCAGAAGCGAGTACTAGTTCACATCAGGCACTAGCAGCGTTTTTGAGTTAAATCAATAAAAAAAAAGCAAATTAAGTTTCTACCTACAACCATGAAGTTATTCATTGCATTCTCAACTCTGTTAGCAGTTGCTTCTGCCAGTCAGTATTATTATTTGACTCCAGAGAGTCACATTTTACCAGCAGTTTCGAATCAATATCACTCTCAGGATGCAATTGGTCAATATGCCTACGGTTACAATGATCATTTGTCAGCTAAACAGGAAATTAAATCACTGGACGGTATCACTAGAGGATCATACAGCTACATCGACTCAAACAATATCCTCCAAACTGTTAACTATGCTGCAGATGCTGGTGGTTTTCAAGTTGCTGCTACTAATTTGCCAAAGCCTGTTGAAGTTCCAGTAGTACCCACACAGGAATTACCCCAACAAGTTGCTGAGACTCCAGAAGTTGCTGCTGCAAGAATTGCTCATTTGGCTGCTATTGAAGGAGCTAAACTGCAATTGGGTGCACCAGAAGTAGTTGCACTTCCAGCTGATTTACCCCAGCAAGTTCAAGAAACACCCGAAGTTGCAGCTGCAAGAGCTGTCCATTTGGCTGCCATCGAAGAAGCCAAGAAGCAAATTGGTTACCAAGTTGTTGCACTTCCATCAGCTCCAATTGAACTTCCACGTCCAATTGAGGACACACCCGAAGTTGCCAAGACCAAGGCAGAACATTTGATGGCAATCGAACAGGCAAAGCTGGGGTATTCATACCAAGTCATCCGTCAAGATAGTGGACTTCAATCACTCGTCCAGAGTGCTCCATCACAGCTGATCATACCACAGGTTCAATTGTTGTCGGCATCTGGTTCAGTACCATTACCATCTCATGGGTACTCATACACTTCGAGTGTTGTGAATGCCCCCGTTGCTTCGCATTACGCCTACGCACCATACGTTAGGTATGGTTATTAAGTAGTGGGTACTTAAAGGCGGGTAATAAAATGCGCTCGAAAATTAAACAAACATTTTTTTAGTTAATTTAAAATTTCCAATGAAAATCGGTCAGTTAAGATATTTTTGGCGAAATAAATTTATGCAAGCAATTTATTTTTTTTTGTTTATTTTTTTATATAATATACTATGTAGAGATCGTGTAATTGGGCTCCATTCCAATGATAGTTCATAACGCCACAGTTCAGAGCACACTATACCAACCCAGTTCATACCGAAGGACATTTCATACCAAGGGATAAATGAACTTGAATAAGAGATCCATCCTTCTAATAAGAAGTAGCGCTTTAGCACAGGAGAAGTCAGCAGACAAACGATTTAGTATTCCCATCAGCCATCACACTTCTTCAACTAGATGCTGTTATTAGAATATTTGAGCCTTAGGTTGTTCCAAGTTTCTACACTTGACGCAGCTATGACTGGAAGTATGGGGTGCCGAAGGTTTCACCACACAGGCAACTCAATAAGTGTTTCGCTACTGGAACTCAAGTTTCCCAATAAAATATTGTTCAGGACTTACCATGCACGTTTCGGTTGATCAATGATCATACAATATTTTAAGCAAAGTATCCTCAATTAGTGTTAGAGTAAGAGGAACTTCACCTCACTGGTTTGAAACATTACTTCAATCCTGCTTCCACTAGAAGTTTATGGCTTGAGAAGTAAAAATGAGTCCAATGTTTCTGGAGTGCCACAATCATCATCATCGTCTGGACAACCGGGGTCCGGTCCTGGACTCCTTCAATACGTCTCTCCACCTATCCCGGTCTCGAGCCGACGCCATCCAGTTTCGCACCCAGGGCTTCGGGCGTCCTGGTCTACGCCATCTCTCCAGCGCAAGCATGGTCTTCCACACTGCCGTCTACCATAGAATGTACCACAAAGGACTTTCCGAGCGGGTTCCTCTTTGCTCATCCGAGCTAGGTGCCCTGGCCACCGGATTCTACCGAGCTTAATTTTTGTCACTATGTCTGCTTCAAGGTAGAATGCTTACAATTCATGATTGTACCGTCTCCGGAGTGCCACATATTATTTGAGGCAACCCATAACACCAGAAGCAATATAATTTTGTTTGCTCTGTTTCCCAAAACAATATGGTGATAGCAGAATTATAAAAAAAAATAAGCATTCTCCAAAATTGGATTTCTTATTAAAAAAATGAACATTCCTTCCTTTTTTTCCAAATTTAAACCATGATAAGGCAAATTATAATAACAAACAAAACAACAACAAAAAAATCCAATTTCACCCCAAAATAATTTCAGGATTTTCCAACTAAGCAAATTAACTACTTAACTTTTGCGGAAAACTCACAAATCATGATTTAATTATATGGCTACAGGTTTCAAAAACCCACAACCAAAATCACATTAAACTCCTACAAGTGCTTTTTGGCAATCTACAAACAAAACAAAAAACAAAAAAAAAACGACAGAAAGCAAAAAAAAAATAAAAACAACAACAAACAACTCTTAAACCCTCACCTTTCTGGATGTTCTTGTTGTTGTTGTTTTTGTTGTTGTTCGATGATGACTTTTGTGAGCAAAGCAGAAAAACAAATTTCAAAGTGAAAGTGCTAACTCAGCAATTAAAGTCGATGCCGAAACCAAAATTAAGAAAACCACAACTTTTCAAAATATAGTCATCTATAACCCCCCTCCCCCCACCACCTTCCGAAAAATACTCCTTCCAACCCCATCATATTTTTCTTTTGAGTTTGTTTCGTAATCTTAAGGTTATTTTAATCCACTTTTGAATCTTCCAACCATCGACACCTTCGGGGAAACCACTGATTGCTCGACTCGTTTATAAAATCCATTGGTTTGGGATTTTGTTGATGGTGATGGTCGGAACCCTTTTATCCTTCCACCACAAAACTGTGTTGTGCCGCCAAGCCCTACCGCCGCGCCATTGAAGACGCCGTCGCTGCCGCCGATGTGAAAAAAGAAAAAAAAAAGTCACAAAATAATTTCAAATTAAAACTTAATTAAAATATCATCAACTAGATGCATATTTTAACGATTATCATTGACCGAAATCGAAATTGCTGAATAAAATTTCGAATTTCCCAGCCAGCCAACAGCGTAGTGGTGAGCGGAGACGCGGTGACTGACGGAAAGACCCACCGGCAGAGATGGTGATGGTTCGAGGTCTTCCGTCTATAGTTAGTTACCCGAAGAGTTGGAAAAGTTTTGCGGGGGAAAAGTTCTTCTTAGATTGCTTTTATTATCATCATTTCAGTTGTATTCCTTCATAGCAATTCCTCCCTGGACCTTCCTTTCCACAAACTTAGAGTACTATTAACTTTGTTGCCTTCACTCTTATCCACTGTTTTCGAACTGCGGAAATACTCGCACAGAGTCCTATACTTTCACCTTCCTTACATATCTGTCGAAGCCTCAACAAACCCTTGGTGATTCGGTGTTTTTGTAAGTGATGAAGGCGCGTGAATATCGAGCAATAATTCGCGGGTTAAAATTTAAATTCTTATCAGGCGATTACCTTTCTGAATTCACTAAGGAGCCATTAGATGCTTTTGCCCGCATGATGAAACCACCCAACCAACAATCTCGCGTGGATGTTCACCAATGACTGTGTCGTCCTAAATCACCGGCTGATGGTGGTTTTGCGGTGTAATCGATTATCAGGCTTCGAAGCGGCTTTGGGGTTATGTTTTCTTGGATACCTTCCATTGCTCTATCTCCAATATTTGGGAAGATATAGATACATTTTGACCCTTCAATCTGTGCACATCACATCCTTCCTGGCTTTCAAAAATTTAGAGTTTCTCGATGATATGTAGAGAGAGAGATAGAGAGAGGAAAGCGGGACTAATTTGGCCCATCACCGCCACTTAAGAAGCCATTACGGTGTACTTGAGTTTGGGCTTATCTTTCGTTCGTTGTTGTTTTTTTTTTTCTAGGGTACCGTGCGGATCGACGAGATATACCTGGAGTTTTCCGCATCGGCATAAATTGCACACAACTTATAACGGTTTATTTTTAAGTGTGCACATTAACCCCGGTGGTGGGGTATGGATATGAAGATACCTAGATATACATAGATCCAAAGATGCAGTGTTACGAATGCCAAAGGACGAACTTTTAAGCACTGTAATTACCATCGCTAGGTTAGTGTTTGCTTGTTGGTTGGCGAACTAAAGTCGGATCTATTTTTTTGTTTTTTTTTGTTTTAATTTTTTTTAATTTTTATTTTTCTATCCGTGAGCGATAATCCAGGACTTTCAAGGATAATAATGAATGATGGGAATTTTGTTGTCTAAGAGAAAAGCTGGAAAAAAAAATTTTATCGTTGCAAATTCGTTACATTATGATTTGAGGATATAAAGTCAAGGAATCACCGGATGGATAAATGTAGGTGGGATGGAATATAGTGTATACTGTACATCAAATATAATTTACGGTTTATATTCTATATGAGTTACTTGATTATGGAGTGTTGTTATAATACGTAGATACTTTGGATAGAGTACGTGAGCTTTGGAAGAAATGAGATGAGTATTATTTGCTAAGGTAACAAAATTTTTGTTGTCATTTGAAGAGCTATTAAAATGTAATATTGTTGTAAGTTGTTTTAGGAAGAAACAAATTCATCAGATTATCTCTTCATAGTTTGGTTAAAACGCACTCAACAAAATAATTAGTGAAAATAATCAAAAATGTCATACGTTCGAAAAATTAGTACATTCTACGAATATTTAGCTGATGAAAGAATCAAATGATAAAAAAATGGCTTTCGAAGCTTAGCCAACGTGCCTCAGCGTAATTTACAGAAATTGCAGGAAAGAAGAAGTGTGTCCGACCTCAAACAGAGGGTACGGAGAGGAGAGTATGTATTCGGCTGCTGATGCAAATCATGCTATTTAGGAAGTGCAAAATTCCAACATGAAGAAGGGCGTATCTATTTTCAAAATCGCCGCACAGAGAAAGGAAAGTGCTTGGGTGATTCGTTGTTGTTCCCCAACTTCTTGTGGATGACGAGTGACTACTAAATTCTTCACAGATGGCAACAGTATTTTGAAGGACTGACTTTCAGGCTCTACTTTCCAAAAGCTCCACCTTACAGTGATGAAGTCGCCGGGGTCATAGTCGAAGAAGTTAGTTTTGCGGTGAAAAACTACAAAAAGGGAAAAGCGATTGGGCCAAGCGAGATATCCTCTGAGTTTTGAAAATAGATGGAAGAACTTATTTGCGGTGATCAAATGCCAATCAGGGTAGGGAAAGTTAAATTCTACCAATCTACCATAGGGAAATATACGGTGATGCACGAAATTGCGACTGCTCTACCGTAAAATCAAGTTTGTGACACCAGCTATACAATGAATATCATTGAGCGGGTAATGTATGGCCATCTTCAAAAAATAGTACAGCTGTTTGACAATCAGTGCGGATTTGTGTCGGGTAAATCAACCAATCCCGAGTACTAGGTAGGTAGGTAGAAATTGCGATCACAAGGCAACCTAGCCTGTGACCCAATTGGCGCTGTAGTTGAACCATTTTGATACCATAACTCATTTGACCTAAGATTAGGGGAAGGATTTATAAAGAAGCTTCACAGCGGAGTTTGCTAGAGCCATTTGGTCACATTGAGAAAAAAGATCAGATCACTGATCTTCATCTCAGATAACTTGTTAAGGTCGTTAAAGAATGCCCTTACAAAAGATTGCATTCTCATGTGTGCCAAAGCGGGATATTCGCAGTAGAAATGGATTACCGTTTCCCTTTCCCGTTGATCACCACAACTACGGCAAAACGTGTTATGAGGAATGCCCAACTTCGCTGCATGTTTTCCTATAGGCCAATAGAAAAGATTTTTCCCTTCATAAAACCAAGAGGAATGTCAACAATTTACGCAAGTGAGCTATGAAGGGCCGATTCTTACCTGGCTAGCTTATCACCCCGTTCATTTCCTACGAAACCACTATGGCCCGGAACCCAGATCAGGGTGACTTCGAGGTTAATGTTCAGACATTGCTGGACCAGAGTATTAGAATCAATTCCTCAATTCCTAAAGACATTTGCATTGGTATTAGGTGATTCGAAAAAGCGTTCGACAGACAACCACGAGATATGATATGGGTTGTTGAGAATGAAGTGGCGAACCCAAAAGTGAATCAGCTATTTTTTTTTCTGACAATGGAGCCATCATAAGTGAATGTGAATGTTCTGTAGATAAATGGACACCGCATTAGAGCAAAAAAGACCGAATATCTACATATGCTGTGCATTTTCTGATCCACACAGGTCTATTCCGGATATCTAATTCAATCGAAGAGTGCTTTCCAAGTTCTATAAGTTTAAATATCTTGGATCTGTCGAAAAATTTGGTCTTGACGACATCAAACATAGCCTTAAGGTAGAGTGGATGAAGTGGCAAAGAAACTCTGCCAGCTACTGTGATCGAAAAATGTCTCCTAAGCTAAATGGAAAGCTCTACACAACAGTTGTTCGTCCAGCGGTGACCTACGGTTTATCAGTGTTTTACAATATACAAGAAGTATGCGAGTAAACTGAGAGCCCGCAGTTTAAATGGCAATAGCATACGATAGCCGGAAGAAAAGTAGCCGGAAGAAAAGTAGCCGCAAAAACTCCTGGATGAATCACATGCAACGACTCTTTTAGTTGGCGACATGGAACCATCCAAAAGTGGGAGGCCTATCGACGTTTTCTGTGGTCAAGACGGCGAACCCCACAAGTGGAGCCTTAAGGTGAAATAGTAGATTGAGAAAGTTGTGGGCCCGCGGTGTCAAATTCATTAAATTTATACAATCTTAGAAGAAATTGAAGCATTTTGCCCTTTTTTTCTAATTTAAAGTGCAATCAATCTGTTGTTTAATATCAAGGTGGCCATAACATGCTCGCCGAACATATGCTCGTTTGCATTTCCCCCTACACGGCGAACACAGTTTGCGAACATTCATTTCGTTCCGATTCTCAAAAAATAAACATCATGTGTGACAATGAAAAGCAACAACAAAGTTCACAGCAAAAATGAGGTTTGCTCGCGAACATGGCCCTACACGGCGAACATTGAAACCAACGAACACAAGAAAATCGAGCGATCTGATAGGTAGCCTAACTCAGGCAATTGCGTACGCCGATGACCTAATCGCGTACAGAACGGCCCCAAAAGTTGAGGTCATTAGAATTCTCTTGCAGCGTGATTTCGAGAAGATTCAGCGATATTGCGATGACTGGAAGTTAAAAATCAACTTCCAGAAATCTGAAACTATTCTGTTTAGGACTCCGTTGCATGGAGCCTCAAGGGATACGAGAAAGAACTGGAAGAATCTAGTGATCGTGGGGCCAAACCGACAACCACTGGCGAATAAAAGTGTAGTAAAGTACCTTGGCATCTGGTTGGATCAGTATTTATATTTCGACAGACATGTAAATGCTGCGCTGACCAGAGCCAGGGGAGCCTTTGCCCTAACGAAACGGCTGTTCTTTAGCAGCCGGCTTGACAGTAGGGTGAAGGTGATTTGCTACATGGCCCTCATCCGGCCGATGATTGCCTATGGGTGCCCGGTTTGGTTTAACGTTGCCCCATCTCAAATGGAAAAGATTCGGGTGTTTGAGAGGCAGTGTCTGAGACGCTGCCTTGGATTACACAGAACACCAGAGTCGGAGTACAAACATTATTATTCCAAGCAGGCTCTATACAACGGAGCCAACATGAACAGGATAGATAATTTCATAATAAAGCTGATTCGAGGTCACATTGCAAGAGCTATGTCCTCGACCAACAGCTTAATTTTTGGGGCCTATTACCCCAATGATCAATACTACGACAATGTTTAAGCGGCTTTATTCCGCCAGATGCATTCGTCTACCTAGACAGTCGAGGGCTGATACAGAATAGAGAAGCAGTTCCGCTTATCTACCACGTCAGCCGGAGAACTGTGGATAGGCGACTCCTTTACGGTCGAGACGTGCTCGCACAAGACGGAGCTGAGCGCCTTCGGTTCAGTAGGACTGTGTCCGATCGGGACCGAAGAGATAGGGTGAAGCAGGAGAACCAGTTTTGGTGGTTGAAAAAAATCTGAAACCAAGTTTTTTGTGAATTTCTCTTGGTGAAAAATAAAAACCAAAGATCTATAGTTATAAGTTAGTTCGTAGGCCGAAAGGCATCATAGAATTAAGAATAATGGATTAATTTAGAGTGCCCGCCTAGGGCCAGTAAGTTAGATTTAAGTTATATGATAATTTAACTAGTTTTTAAGAATTTTTGTCTAGTTTTAACATAGTTTTAAGATGAACAGAAAATAAAAATGAATTAAAAAAAAAAAAAAAAAACACAAGAAAATCGAAATGTTTCGCCAACAACGAGCCGTTCGCGAACTAGCCCCTACACGATGAATATCTAGCGAGCACGAGCATGTTCGGAGAGCATGTTCGTCGTTTATGGCCACATTCAGTCAATGGAGCGCGATTTCTTTAGTTGAACCACCAGTATAGTTGACAGAAAAAAAAACTGATAAAATGGACAGTGCAATTAAGCTGGAAATATTGTACTTTTAGGTATTAAATTTCTTGAAAAATATTTATGGATACATATAGTGCCAAAAGTAACTTAAGAAATTATATATTAAAATTTTAACTATTTAAATATTTTAATGTGACATCAAATTCAGTAGATATCCCGAAGCTGTTGAATGTCTAATTAAAAAAAAAAACTGTTCTATTTAACTTTCATAGAAATCACTCGCGAATACAACTCAAAACTTTATTTCTGGAATCGTGTTATTATGTAGGTAGCAGGTCTATTGTATATGCGTCCCTTGTCAACTAAAAGCCTATTTGTTTCAAATACCACCCCCTCCCCCCCCCCCATTATCCATCTGCGAAATCTAAAAATAAGAAACTCATGAGCCCAATACACTCCCGCTGCTGCTTCGAACATCATAGCAATTCTCCCCTTTTTCATAAAGTTCCAATCTTTAAGAGTCTATATTTACACCTCCTCGCCCATCTTTCTACCACCCCCACCCACCTTGCTAAAATTACAAAATATTTTGTAACAAAATGAAAAATAAAATAACAAAAAAAAAAAAAAAAAACAGTAGACAATTAGTCGCAATCTGAAGGCATTACAAGATTTCCCATCCAAATGGAATTTGAAATTGAAGTGACACAATGAATGACAAGAGCCTAAAACAAAAGTGATTAAGTCTAAAACGACAAAATGTGACGATAAGAACGACCGACTCCTGCGACTTGATGTGACGAAACGAAATAAGGATATGGACGTGTTGGAAGGGGAGGGGAGTGGAGGACAGGACGACACGGTGACGCGACGACGATGCCATCGCCACGCCAAGCAGAAATATTATACTATTATACTGAATCTTATATAACACTTATACACATCCGTCCGTATATCTGTCAAAACGACTACGACGACGACAACAGGTAGAAATCACTTCAAGCGAACAATTAAATAAAAAAATGGGTGGGGGTTGTAAGTACTACAACCTGCTCTTCGTGATGGAACTTCATTCACTCTGACAAAACGGACGTCGACGACGACGCGATGCGACGTGAAGGAAGGCGGCTGAGAATATGACAACTGTTGCCGGCTTCAAATATTAAGCATAATCTTCTCAGCGCACACCACCCCCCCGCATCATCAGTGACAACCCGGAAGAATGGGTTTCGATGAAACGTAAATTCCAACCCTCTCCTTCGACACCGTTGTCGTTTTCGTCCATTTTGGCTTCCCTTCCCTTCCCATCCCTTCGCCAACCCATCCAGTCAAAAGTTGTTTCTTTTACTTTTAGCCTGCTCGGTTCATTTAGTGTCGAAGTGAATTTTTACATCTGCTGCCAGCTTGTTCCATTTTTCTGTCATCATCCTCTCATCATCGTTGTCACGTGGGCGCGCGGGCTTCACCCAACGATGAAGACGACAACGATATGAATGACAAAGGCGGGGTGGGGGGGTATGTTCACGATTTACGAAGAAGGTACAACAAGTACGCGCTTCCGCCATCATCACCATCACCACCTCCCTCGACCTCGCTTACACTCAAAACTTACTTCACTTAGGAGATCTCTCGAAATACACACTCTTTTATTTTGGGGTCTAAATTTTGCTCGTCATCATATACAGAAGGCGACAGGGACGACTGACGGAAAGGCAACCCAAGCTTTCCACTTTTTTTTTGTACACCGTCTACCTACGTTTTCTCTGGATAAATCTGGGGCTAGAATGGGAACAAGCTTTTCGTCGGCGCGCACATATTCCAAACCAAGTCGGGCGTTGAAAACCCATGTTCCCGAATAGGTAGCTAGAGGTAGATACATATAAGTATATTGTGTATAGTGTGGAACTCTTGTGATCCGTCGTCGTCATCGTCATCGTCGTCGACAAAAACGGGCAAAAGACGAAGACGAAAACGAGACGACAGCGACGACTTTTTGCCACATCAGTTGACATGGTTTAATTAAATTTCACTTTTTCACCGCATGGCGGGCGCTGTTTGCCATCATTCACAACTTGAGTATATCCCCATGCAAGGGACGTAGGTATGACTTGACTATACACATTTAACTAAAAAATAAAAAAAAAATTAAGATACAAAAAAAATGTCAACCCTTGGAGGTTTTTCGAAAAGATACTTATTCGCATTTTATTTAAAGAGTAGAAAAGGCGGATATGTGCAAATCATCATTCGTCGTTGCTGTTGTCGTTGTCGTCGTCGTTGTCGTTTTGTCGTCGTCGTTGTCGTTTTGGAATACGTTGTTGACTCGTTGTGTATATATGTATAATGTATATGTTGTCGAGGAATGACGACGACAAACGACGAACCCTTGTCAAAGTCGCAAGTTGCGCATTAAGGATTATTATTTAAATGTTCATCGTTCACTGGAGCTTGCTAAAGGCGGCTTAGACTGGTCTGAGTGCTATAATACACTCACTGTCTCCTCATATACTATACTGTATACCTTCTTTTATAAACCTACATATATAGCTATATACGTTTTTATGTAGTTCTCCAAACTTATAATTGCTGACAGCTTAAAAAGGAAGTCTATTATGTTAACTCAAATAATTTTGCGAATGACAAATTGTAAGCGAGTTGTGTTTTATAAACTTTTTTTCTTTTCTTACGTATACCTAGAAATAGAACTCGATAAATACAGGGTGATTTGCATTGGAAAAAATAGTATAAGAGGGGGGGGGTTTATTACCCCCCAGTTGAGTGGGAGGGGCGATTTTCTAATAAATAATACTTATAGAAAAATAATCATGTATCACGTATGCATTTTTTTAAATAAAGTTTCTTGAGTGCATAGTTTTTGAATAATTTATTTTCAAACTCAAAAAAAAAAATTAATCTTTTTCGTTTTATTTTCCTTAACTTTTTTAAATTTTACGTTTCAAAGAAAATAATTTTTTTTTCAAATT
This sequence comes from Syrphus vitripennis, assembly GCA_958431115.1. Classification (NCBI taxonomy): domain Eukaryota; kingdom Metazoa; phylum Arthropoda; class Insecta; order Diptera; family Syrphidae; genus Syrphus; species Syrphus vitripennis. Next base: position 21,476,989 of record OY288110.1, read on the forward strand.
TTTGAGTTTGAAAATAAATTTTTCAAATACTATGTAGGTATACTCAAAAAACTTTATTTGAAAAATGAACTGCAGTGTAGAATTTAGTTTCAATATTCAATACTATCAGTCCTTAGCTAAACACAGAAAACCGGATAGTCTTGGAAATTAAGCTATCACGGATTCTAGATTTAAAAAAAAATATTTGGAGTTAGTAAATCAATGAATTTTATAAAAGCTTGTTGGTAACAACGCACCTAAGGTGTCAAAGTTTTTTACGTTATGCCATTTTAGAGTATGTTGCCAGGCAGTCACCATTATAAATATATATTTTTGAATGTATCGAAGTTAGAAGAATAATTTTTTTGTCGATAAAAATTTTCGGCGTAAAAAATTTATTTTTATTTTAAAAATAATTTATTTATTTTATATAAAAATAAATTTTGCCTTAAAAATTGTTAACTTAAAAATATAAAATTCAAAAAAACGAAAATATGACGAAATTTCACCAAAATGTCCAAAAAAAATTGTCAAGTGTAAATTTTTTTAAACCACGAAGATAGAAATTGATCAAATGATATATTCTTGTAAGAATTTTTTTTTGTTTTAAAGTTATTTAAAAAAAATAAAAATAAAATAAATTTTTGAAAGAAAAAATTTCATTAACGGCGGTTTTTAAAAAAATATTTTTGAAAGTGTTTTTGTTAAAAACAATTGATGAGTAATTTTTTAATATTTAACAAAATTTCAAAAAAAAAAAAAATAATTCGTTTTCAAAATATTTATTTATCTAATATTTATATTTTTCAAAAATATATTTTTAAAAGAACCATTTATGAGATGTCCATTGTACAATCTAAGATGAGAACAATTAATACCGTTTTTCGAAAAATACTTACTCACGAAACCCCACTGAAAAATTTGACCTATAGTGGGAAATCAAGATGTAAAAAAAAAACCAAAACAAAAAAATGTCAAGAAAATAAAATAGTGAATACATATTTTATAAATTTATCAAAAAATAATTGTTAAAAAAATGGCAAAAAAAATGTTAAGTTAAATTCCTGAATTGAAAATTCTAAAATATACCGGTAAGATTTAGATTTTTTTCAGAAACATTGGTAAAAATTAGAAATAAAAATTTTAGTTTTCAAAATTCCTTAGATCTCTCAGAATGTCCTCGCGTCTAAACACACCCTAAACGAAACAACGGAGTTGCATTAGCCTTCAATTTCAGAATTTAAAATTTTTATAGAACTCGCGAAGCAGGCCATAATTCAAATATTGCTGATTCTTCTATTTGACTGATTTATTTTGGTCGTGTATAGTATTGTATTGTAATTTTTTTTTGAAAAATAATTTTTTTGAGAACGAAAGGTTTTTGAAACAAATCCTTTTTTCACAATTTTTTTTCATACCAAATTTGTTGTTGACATTTTTTTATAAAATTCATCTGTGACCAATTTTTTTTTCGATATGTACCCATAACTTTTTTGCTATATTATGATAACTTTTTTCACAATTCAATCTAATTTTATTCTCGTGGTTGGAAAAAAAAAATTACGGCTGTCCCTTACGTTTTTATTTTCTATGTCTAACAATTTTTTAAAACTTTTTTTTACGAAGTTTAATTTTTGCGCAATTTTTATTCTCGCGGATCAAAAAATTTCCACGGATGTTGACAACATTATTTTTTTTGACAATTATATTTCTCATAAGACTATTAGATACAATTTTTTTTGACAAAATGTATTTTTCGAAAAAATTGAGGAGCCTTCCAGTAGATCATGATCATGATTCATGACAATCGTTGGCAGATAAAGAAGAAGCCTCCTTAAAATGTATTTAATAAAAAAAATGTTTATACTGTCACCTTTTTGATGGCGTCTGAACTTAGGTGGTGCTTGCCCGGCCGGCCCCGGGACACTGGATAACCTTGGGCGCCTTGCTACCAACTTATTGACACACTAACACTGAAACTGCAATGCAACAACTAAAATAACTGTACACAACATTAGAGTATTCCTCCAGGCATCACTTCATATGATGCTGATTTTCTTAAATTTGTTTAAATTTAAATAATTTCCCTTGCCAAAGCCACATACAGTTTTCAACATATAAATCACACCAATAACAATATTTCTCTTTGTAAATTCCTATGTTTCTATGTCAGGAAATCATAACCTGTCTTATCAAAAAGCCAAATATTATACACCACAAAATGCTCAACCCAACAATATCCTTGCATGTTTGACCTTAAGTCTGATGAATTTTATAACAAAGTTGATAGCACCCAAAACATGAATTTTCGTATATCAATTATATCAACTATATAAATTAACATATACCATATATACTATTTTTTTTTGGGGGGGGGGGGTAAATTTATAAAGTATAGAAATTGAAAAAAAAGCATCAGCATCAGCATCAGCATCAGCATCAGCACTATAAATGAGTAAGAGATCAGAAGATATGATATTGTGAAACAGACCATTTAACTCGGTTGGGTTTTTTTTTTTTTGAATAATGTAGCAGTAGCCATACTAAAGGAACTTTTAATTTCTGCCTCGGGGAGAGATAGAAGATATTTTCGGTTCAGTTCGTCTTTATAATTTCAAGACCTTTGTATGTTTCATCTGTATCATCCATATACATACATCGTGGTTTTGACCCAACAAAATGTAACGAAATGCAATCAATTGGAAAATTTGCAACGTTGCTGCTACATCAGAAATCCAATGAATCGAACTATAACATTTGAACCCATCTTCTTTTTTTTTTGACCACCAAGCCTTCTATTTCTTTCAACAAAAAAAAAAAAACAAAGGGGAATTCTGTGGTAATCCGAAGAAGGGATCCGCAAGCCTTTTAAGTCAGCTGCAATAGTCAATTTATCGATAGGGGAAAAAGCCGCTAAGAATTTCTTGATTTTTGGAGGAAATGGGAATCAGCAAGTTTGGCGATACAGAAATAACAATGATAACAAATTCCGTATTCCATATGCATCATAGCGGAAAACTTAAAGCCCGATAGAGAGTTTATGAGAAATTTCCTGAAACACCAATAACGCACCAGCTGCCGCACAATATTATAGGGTGACCTATTGCTATTGATATATGAGATTGGGATATAGAGAATGGGTAATGATGATGCCCATACCCATGCCCTTACCAACATCATCCGCCATTTTCGACCTTCATCTTCTTCGTACGTACATCTTCAAACGAAGTATCTTTCCTGTGCTCTCTACACTAAGTGAAAACGAAATCTAATCCCGAAGAGCAATCAAACCAAAATCGAAAATATAGAAATCCATTAAGGTTGCTGATAGCGTTATCTTGGTGTGTGCGATTCACTTTGCACCCCCTCTCCCCCCCCCCAACCGCCAATTTCCAACCAAATGGCTTTTCTTCATTCATCCCATCTTCAGTCAGTGCCGTGCCGTGCCGACTCCATCTTTTGGTCTCGGCCCGATTTCTTTTGGCTTGGCACGTAATAGTTTACTGCCATTACAGAACGGGACAACCACACAGCACCATCAGAACACACATGCGTTTATGTGAACCGCACACATGAATTCATTATTCTTCTTTGGGGACACAAAAATTGGGGTTGGGGAGATGGTTGGTTTGGAGGAGCCCTTGCTCACCCGCTTTTGACAACGACCGACGGCGACGACGATGGCTCGGAAAATTGAGTTCCATCTTTGGGGCTAAGCGCTGATGATGATGGCCATGGTCCTTGATTGGAGGGCGGCGATAGGGTGGTTAGATATATATTTTGTGACCAAACTCTATGTCCGTCCGAGGGTTTTGTTGTGTGTTCTTCCTCCCTTCGACAACAACCAACAAAAAAAAAAAAAAAAAAAAAAAAACAGAAAAGAAAAAAATTAAGTAACCGAGGCCAGTTCCATATAAACGGTATCCGAAATTCGATCAGTAGCGTAAATGGATTATATAGATATCAATTTTTTTCCAATCCCCCCATTTCTAGGAATTTCTTTAATATTTCTCTCTCTATTTCGTTTGTGATGTGAAATCCACCCAAACAAGTGTTATTATGTTTTGCCACCCATAATAAACCTTACTTGGGGTTGGGGGGGAAATTTAAGTTGCGTTTTCTTCTTCTTCTATTGTCAGTTCGATTATTGCCTTTTTTTCGAGGGGTTCGGGTATATCATCACCCCTGCCTGCCCCCACCAACCATACAGAGTGTTTGTAACATTTTGGACGTTCATATCTTTAGGGGTAGAATAAATAGAATATACAAAAAAAAAAAAAGAAATAAATAAATATATATAAAACGGTGCTTTCAGAAAATCATCAACAGTTATCCTCTTTAATGTTGTAAGTTTATGACTTAAGGACTTGCGGCTATACATTTTTATATGATTGAGGGAAGTGAGATGATGGTGTATAAAAGTTCTCTATTTGTGCTGTGGTAAGGGCTTGTTTTTTCAATTCTCTTATTTTTCTTGGTGGTTTTTTTTTCGTTTCTAGTTCACTTCAATTTGTTGATGTTTTTATTTCAAGATACCGCTGTTTGTTGGAAGAAAATAAAAAAAAAAATAGGAAATATTTTTTGACGGCATTACACTTGATAACTTTACTACATAGTTGGATAAATTATTTTTATATGATTCGGAATGTAATAAGAAGTTTCTGTAAAAACGAGTTGTGATTTCTGAAAATTTTTGGCATTTCAAACTGACTAGAATTGACGGCTGAATAAACAAAAACTGCCCCATATGTAGTGAAGTAATCCGTAAATAATGTATGTTGGGAGACCGTTACATTCAAAACAAAACTGACGGTTTGTGATGAATGAGCTGGTGGGATCATTGGCCGATACTACTTTAAAAACAATGCTGGCCCAAACGTTACAGTCAATGGTGACCACTATGGATCCATTATTATACTGACTTTTTCGTTCCTCAATTGAACAACCATGACGTGCAGGAGCTGTGGTTTCAATAAGACGGCGCGGCGAAACATATCAAACAGCTCGTGTCACAATTGATTTATTGAAGGAAACGCTTGGTAAGCGCATAAAGTTTCAAGTTTAGGATCCGTTAATTGGCCTCCAAGATCGTTCGATTTAACGTCGATAGACTATTTTCTGTTAAGACATGTGAAGTCCCTAGTTAACGCCGATAAGCCCAAAACGATCGGCCACTTGATTTATTCCATTTCTAAGTTTTGTTATAAAACAAAGTTATAAATAAAGTTCAAGGGGGTCGAGGTCAACAATATTATCAAGAATAATCAGTTCGGTTTTAAGGCAGGTCATGACGCTATTGCGTCTAAGCTCATTATATCATCATCATCATCATCGGCTCGAGAACCGAGGTCCGGTCCTTACCTCCTTCGGGCGACCTGGTCTACGCCATCTCTCCAGCACAAGCATGCTCTACCACTCTGCCGTCTACTATAGAATGTATCACAGAAGACTTTCCGAGCCGGTTCCTCTTCACTCAGGCGAGCTAGGTGCCCTGCCCACCGGAGTCTACCGAACTTAATTTTTGTCACTATGTCTGCTTCAAGGTAGATTGCGCACAATTCATGATTGTAGCTTCTCCGGAATCGTCCTTCCTCACACATGGGGCCAACAATTCTCCTTAAGACTTTTCTCTCGAACGCGGCTAAGAGGTCGGAGTGTCTTTTGCTAAGCACCCAAGTCTGGGATCCATACGTGAGTACTGGCAGAACCATGGTCATGTACAGCAGCGGTTTTGAAGTTATGGTGAGGTTTCTGGATTTGAATAGCCTTGACAGACTAAAGTAGGATCTGTTGGAATTGAGCAGCCGCCCGTTTATTTCTTCTTCTATATTATTATCAGCTGCTACTATTGGCCCAAGGTATTTAAAGGATTGCGCCACTTCAAATTCTTGCTCCGCTACCTTGATTGTTTGACCAACTGTTCCTCCAACTTGTCTTCCAACTGTTCTTCTCGCATTCGACGCCACCATGTACTTTGTTTTACCTTCATTAATGTGCAGACCCAGATTTTGTACCACCTGCTTAATCTGGATGAAGGAATCGTGTACAGCTTGCTCGGTCCTTATGTCAATGTCGTCTGCGTAAGCCAGTAACTGGCTGCACCTGTTGACAATGGTCCCTCTTGTTGCCGTGCCAGAGTCACGGATTGCTTTCTTCAACGCCAGGTTGAAGAGGAGGCAGGCCAAACCATCCCCTTGTCGGAGGCCATTAAAGATGTTGATTGGTCCGAATAGAAATCCGGCTATTTTTACTTGGCTTGTTACGTTGGTCATGGTCAACTTATAAAGTCGTGTCAATGGAGAAGGCCTTCAACGGCTGACCATGCTTGGCTTCAGTAAACCACTTTTGTATATGCTTTATGACATATTGAATGGTAGAAAGCTTGTTGTCAAGAATGGAAATGTGACTTCTACCACCATCTTCAATATTAAAAATGCTCTTCAGCAGGGAGCGGTTAACCCGCCGTTTCTATTCAGCATTTACACCAGCGATGTGATAGGTAGTCTTACTCAGCCGACGATCTAATTGCGTACATTTCCAAATGTCGACGACTTCGGAATTCTTTTCAGCGTGACTTTGATAACATTCAACCATAATGTGATGTCTGGAAGTTTAAAACCAGCTTCCGTGGACTGGACCATTTAAAGATACGAGAAAGAACTGATACAAGCTGGTAAACATAGTGTCAAATGGTCGTTCACTATAAAGCAAAAGTGTGGTAAAGTGCCCTGAGTTACCCGGTTGGATCAGTATTTATATTTCGACATTGGCCCTGAAGAAACGATTGTTATAAATCAGACCGATGATGTTTGCCTATGGATACCCGATTTTTGTTCAACATTACCCATCACAATTTGGAAAGCTTCTTGTGTTTGAGGGGAAGTTACTGCGTGTCTTTTTACAAGATTAATTTCTTACCATTCATGATTAATCTTCCATTAGAAACTTCACACTCTCTCTCCAGATTAAGCTGTCAATTTGTCACCCGTTTTATTGACATTCCAAGTATCACTTATAAAGCACATATGTTTTAAATTATTCACTAACTATAATCTCTTTACGAACATATTTGCATCAATTTCACCTGTCAATTTTTGATCTAAAAAACCCTAAATTTATATTTTCTTCTTTGATAACAAAACAACAAAAAAAGCTCTTAAGGCAACACATTGCAATGACATGTTATAAAACCTTAAGTTACATGGCGAAAATTCAATTTCTTGCATAGAAGAAAAAAAAAAAAAAAGACGAAGACGAAGAAGATTATTTCACCTGTCAAAGTGAATCTTCAAATATTCAGCCTTCAATAATATTTACATAAGCAACAAGAAAAAGAAACCCCTGTGTCAGAGGGTGTGTAATGTTTACAATATTAATATCCTTGCAATAATAATATACCTTCCTTACCTACCCTCCAAAGTATTTTAAAGAAGCTTCAAACTTCAACAGCTCTATCAGAATATAATCTCAAACAAAAGACTAAAGCACCTGCCACACCATATCACATCGGCGAATCGGCAATGCCTCGGTATGGTTGTGTCGTGTCGTCGTTGGTTGATTGTAGAAGATTTATTCGTTCCACCAAGAACCGTTTTTTTTGTTATCAGCATAAACCATGCCAGGCAGAGATAATGCGATAATTATGCCACCATTGCAGCAAATTACCAAAAACCACCACCCTCGCTGTAGTGGAAATTTTCAACTTCCACTTGTCATAATTCGGATTTTAATTTTCAGCCCCGGTCTATTTCGCCTTAGCCCGGCTGCCTTGTCGAGACACCCACCATTGAAAAGTCTCCGTAAAGTTGCATACAGCTGAGACAATGGACAGAATCATGGTGCGGCGCGTGGTAAGGGGGGGGGGGGAGGGAAGTTTTAGTCGTTGTTTTGGCGGCCAGACCATTGTTCTTGTAAAGCGTTTCCATCAGACGGGCTTCAAAAAAAAAAAGTTTCTTTTCTATTCAAGCCTAAAGCAGTCAGAAGCCTAAATGGCGATGGAACGAACGAAGCCTTTTGAAGAAGGATGGGGGCCAAGACTAGCAGACTTGTTGGTTGTAGGTATATAACATTGTAGTCGTTCATCGTTGATCCCCATGGAAGCGAGTTCCTTTCAGGCTAAGAATTTTGTATGTCTAGCCGTTGGCAGCGGCGGCGGTGGGCTACCCGTACGGTATGCGAACGGCAGTGCAACGGTGTGGCAGAACTGTTTCCTTTTGAGCAGCACACACAACGTTTGATTGTCGTAGCGGTAGCGAACTTCGACGACAACGCAACTTTCAGTCTTTCACTTAAAGACCAAAGTAGGTATATATGCGGCACATACGCGTTGAACAAGCATTTCGTGGGAGGTGTGAGGCTCCAGTTCTGAACTCCCCTTCTGGGGCGATATATTTATATGACACAACGAAGACCGAAACGACACACAGAGGCTATTCTCTGTGTGCACATTTCTCTTAATGAACCTTTTAATATTAATTACTATCGGCCTGTGCGACAGCAGCACCCCCTGCCAGGGAGAAAATCAGTGGCAGCAACAGGGGAGCATTAAGGAACCGTTCTCTACGCATCGGAAGCCGACTCTCGGAAGTTGATTCAAATGGAAATAATTTTTAACCCTGGGCAAGTTTGTCGTCGTGTATAGTATTCGTCCTCTTCGTCATCCTATTCGTCGTCGTTGTTATAGCTGGGTCGTTGATGTTCTCGTCCTCATAATGTCCCGTATATATAGAAGTCCTTATCACAATCGTCGTCGTCGTCGTAGTCCTGGTCGTTCGTCACAGAAGTTTTGGCGCGCGCGTTAAAACTGTACAAGAAGGAAAAAAAAAATAAGCACACATATACACAAAATGAAAAAGATTGAGCCAAACGAAGCAAACAAAAGCGTTCAGCAAAGGTATAATTTATAAAAAAAAAAAAATAGGTAGACCGGGACTGAGACGGAGACGTGAGAGAACGAACGGTCTGGTTGATAGCCAGACATTGTGCAAGCGAGTTCTTTTGAAAAGAGAGATGTACCTGCCCGATAGAGACAGTTCGTAAAAAATCCATTTACGCCAGCTTCACTCACCACAGCCAGCGTCCGCAACTGCGTCCAATTAATTGGGTCTACGGAAGCTAAGGATGCGACTTGCGGATGTTTGTCGGGCAAAATATTGCGGCCAAAGATTACGGTCCGCTTCTCTCGGTGGTAAAGCCGAATGCTGTGCGATGTGGACGCACTCACTGCTGTCCAATCAGGATACAATTGAATCCTAATAGCTTGATGCTGCCTCCACGGATGAAGTTGATGATGATGATGATGATAATGATGATGTTTCCATCACCGTAACCATTGTCACCTGCGTTTCGTACGTATCCAAACAAGTGGGGTAACCACCATTAGTTGACTGCTTCCTATATTTATCGACTATCTACTAGAAATGGGAAAAATCCGAATATGAGGAGTCATTGTTGTTGCGTGAGTGCGACTTATAATCAGCTTTCTGACATATTAATCAATGGCAAATCAATTTCTCTTTACGGTTGTTGCAGGCTTCATTTTTTCTTCTTCTTCTTCTTCTTCATTTTTTTTGGGGGAAGTTAAGGTGGTATACTCCTTCGATTAGACAGGTTTTTTTTCGGTGTAAGGATGGTTGATTATTATTATTGGCATAAGGATGGGAGAGTCGATTGATGATGTCATCGTAGAATAATGAAAGTCATTGCCAATGATGTGGAAGGTTCTACTTTTTTTTTTTTTTTAAGCTATTGTTGTTGTTAGTGCGGTTCCATTGTTCTTTTATACTGTAAAAATTTTCTATGTCAGTCATTTATCATTTTGTTGTTCGATGTGTTTTCACGACGATTTTATCATTAGTTCGGTGAAAAAAAAAATTAATGAAGCTTTGTTTGTCATTTTGATTTTTTCAGTGTAAAAGCCAGAAGATATGGTAAAGGTGGATAAAAACAGGTTTTAAGAAAGTACCATGATTGGGTTTCGTTAAAAATATGACTCTTTTAAGAAATAAAAATAATAACTCCACAAACAAAAAATTGATGTTTCGAAAACCAAGTGTCCGTTCAGTTAAAAAAAAACCAATAAAAAATTGTTTTTCAAAGTTTAATATTTTTTCTAGAGTACTTTAACGCTGTATAAGCCCTTGAAAGAAAAAAATCAAAAACTGAATAAAAATTAGAAATCACGAGTTTGAAAAATCAAACAAATAACTTTTCAAAAATTAGCAACTTAAGTTATTTTAAAATTCAATAAAACGCAACATGTTCGAAAAAAAAGATTTTTTTTCTAATATTTACACTCCGAAAATTTTCCAAGTACTTTTTTTGTGAGGTCTTCATGTACTTAAGCTTTGCCACAGGAACTCGAACGTTGTTAGACTGTTTTAAAGGACTTCAGGAATGCTCATCCTGAGGCGATTGTTGTAAGAAAGGCTTCCTAAAAAGGAAAAAAAAATGGGAGGAGGCCAAATTTCCATTTCAAAATTGCTAGGTTTCAATTTAAGTTATTTTCAAATGATTGGGAACGCCTGAATTTCGAGCCCTCTCCTCATCTTGAGATAGTTCTTTTCGAAGGCCTACAAAATTTCACTCGTAAGAAATAGAAAGGGACTTGATATTTCGGCGGCGGCGTGGCAGTAAGTGGAACGTCCGTTGCACATTAACGATCGAGTGGGCCTTTGGAAAAAGGCTTGGAAATACAAAAACGCTTTGTTCAACAGACCGATATAAAAAAAATTCTTGTTCTCATTTTTAGAATTATCCCAATTTGAACCCTCTTCGATGGTAAGTGAAAAGAAGCAATTGACTACTTTGTTGTTTAGAATGGACAGATCATACAAGAGTTTCAGAATAGTTTCTTTTAGTGTAATCATTAAAAACACCTTCCAGAACAATAAATCCTTTTCCACAAAAGTCTGACAGTATTAGCCTAAACGTAAAGTAACCCGTTGCTTATTGGTTAGTGCGTAAGATTATGATACCTGAGGCCTGGGTTCGATTCCCAGTCTCTTCAATCTGTCTAACAACAGAAATGTTGTTGCCCTCTTGCGAGAAATTGACAAATTATCCAAGAGTATCAATATTGTCCATTGACATCTTAGACGTTCAAATTTGACAGGTCCCCCTCCCAATTCTGCAATAACACGACCAGAGTAATTATCGAGAGTTGTAAGTCACTTAGGGCCTTGGTTCTTCATGGAGCTTCGAGCCATCAAATTTATTTATTTGTGGTGGTGATCCAAGCAAAGTGGAAGTACTGCTTGACTGCTAACTTAAATTCGTGACTGGCACATAAAGGGTGTTTCTTTCAAGGTATAGAACTTTAAGTTGGTAACACTTTTTTAACTGGCGGCCATTTTAAAAGCTGTTGAATGATTTGTGTTTAGTTTAGTTTGGTTTGGCATTTCAACGTAAATAGACAGACGCCTGAACAACGCTTCCAAGATTCGGTTAATGGATGCAAGATTGCCGTCGATCCCGATTTTCATAAGAGAATTGTTCAGCAAAGAAGCTCCCTTGTGGTCGAATGGTAAAGACAATAAGCAAAATGGCCGTGTTTGAAGTGAAGATAATTCCCAAGTATATGTTGGGACACCGTTACATCCAGAAAAACTGACTTTTTAATGATGGCCAGAACGTAACAGTCAATGGTGACCGGTACGATCGACCGAAACGATCGACCACTTGGAAGACAACATAGGCCGCGTTTTTGCCGATATATGGCCACAAATGTTGGAAAAAGTGATTGAATATTCGACCTCCAGATTAAATTACGTCCGAGCCAGCCGGTGACGGTCATATCCCAGGAATCATATTTCGAATAAAGTCAATTTAAAAAATTCACCTTTTTTTATTCCATTCAAAGTTCTATACCTCTGAAAAACACCTTTTATATGTTTGCATTGTTATTTATAGCACTAATCTCTTTCCGATCGTAAAATAAAGATTTAAAATATTCTTAAGCATTTTTTTAAAAGAAAAACAAAATAAAAAGATTTAAAAACTTATACCGTCTAGTTTTCATAAAATAATAATATTCCTCTATTCCCTTTATAAATAAAACCACTCATCCTTTACTCCCAGTTATTCCACATTATTTTGTAAATAAAATATTTTGGCATTACCTATATACATGACCTATACACACATAAATTAAACCTTTTTCAATATCAAAAACTCAACAAAATATATACCTATTTATATTCCCAAAAATCGAATGTCACTCCCACGCCACATCCTGTTTGTTGTTTTCCCCGGTTAAAGAAAAAAAAGGCAACAAAACAAAAAAAAAATCAACCACGAAACCCTATTCAAAATAAACCCGTCATCATTCGGTGTTTTCAATTCCATTCAACAGACACCCGAAATCAACGCAGACTTGGTCGCATTGTATATAGAATCCACCCCCCCCCCCCCCCAAAAAAAAATTATCTAGTTAGGTATGGTTGGTACCTATATATATTTATAAACAAAAAGACAGAATATTCTAAATTATTTATTGATACATTGTCGCACCGGGATAACAAAACAAAGCAAAAAAAAAAACAACAATAATAATTCTGTGTTTGAAAAGGACCCATATTAGAAATTGTGTGTTTCCCCAAGTGAAATTCCCCTATACCCAACGATTTGGGGCGGGCGGTCGGTGGTGTCGGCGACCACCTAATTCCGTTCCCAAAAATCTAAATGTGAGACTTTGTTTTAAGTTTTACGAAAGCTGTCGACCTTAATCACAAACCTGTCGCCGACGACAAGCTGTGACATTTTCTAGTCACAAAAAATATTTTTTCTATTTTCTTTTGATACCGTTATATAGGGTTTTGTCCATTTTATCCACCATGCATATAAGGGCAAAAGGTAAAAGACTTACCAGTTTGAACCTTTTTTTGACTTGATTTTTTTTTTTTTTTCTTCAAAAAGTTTATCAACCCTGAAATCTCAATCTTTCATTTTCTTATGGAACTCAATTTCAACCCCTCCCCCTCCCCAAACCCTCTGCTTCATTATTATCATCGTTGTCGTCGCGGTGGTAGGTAGTTGTTTTTTTTGCAATTTCAAACCTTCCGAATTGAGTCTTTTTGTTCTGATGTAAGACACATTCAAGTTCTTCAAACAGGTTGGCGGCAGGAATTTTCAAAAAAATAAATTTAGCCTTCAAAACTGATGATGAACATGACGACATCATCATCAGAAAAGGAACCTTTTAAAGTCGAAACTCAAATAGCTTTTGATGTTTTGAAACATTCTTTTTTTTGAGGGGGGGGGGGAACTCTGGAAAGTCCCTAAAATGGTAAATATTATGAAAAACGGTATATTGTTTTGTGTACAAGGGCAAGTAGTGCATGATGGTTTAATGATATTTTGAGAGCCATAAGCAACAGCTAGCACAAAATGAATTAAGTCAACGAACGGGGACAAGTTTTGCCAATGAGGCATGAACATTAAACAAACAACCATTCAAGGACCATCAGGCTTTTTAATGGAGGGGTGAAGGGGCGGAGTAATGACTTATACAAGCCATTTTGGAGGTATCGCAAGAGGATACAAAGGAAAGCTAATCACCTGATTTTCCTGTGCATAGTTCGGAACGAAAACAAGGACCTTCGGGAGGAGAGATAGTAATGTTTACCTACTTTCCTATACCTACGTCTTCCAAATTCTTATACCCTCTCTGTTTGTCAAGCTCACCCCCATCCAAATCGTAGAATTATATTCGTCTCAAGCCAGTTGGTAACATCATCGCCGAAACTAAGTGCCTGGCTGGAAAAACTGCTATAAAATTGGCTCTCGAACTTTATGTGCAGGACGAGGTAGATGGATGAGGTCCTTGTTGATTGATGGAAATGATGACCTTTGATTTAACCCTTGTAAATAGGGTCGATTATTGGTCTTAACAATATCGAATGGAGGAGCTCGCTGTTTGGCCTTTCATCCGTTACTATTTTCCGGCGACTATGAAAAGTTTTGAGGGGGGGGGGGGGGTATTGGTACTTTGACTTTTTCAAATTTATTGAACTTATTTTTCTTTTCGGTTAGACTATCTCCCCCAAAACTGGTCCATCTCAAATCTCCTTAGAAGAAGGATCCACTTGTGTCCACAAAGAAGAGGGCCCTGTTTACAATGGAACTTTGAGTAACTCCAAAGCACACCATAAGCTGTATGGTATGAAGACAGGCAGGTTTGTTTGTTGTTGTTGTTGCAAATGACTGGGAATTCAATGAAATATAGGTATTGTCCAAATCTGAAGAATCGACGGAAGGATAAGAACAAGATGACAAGAAGGCATTTGGATGTGGGTGATGGTTTCTCAATGACAGTATAGGTACTCTCGCTTGTCTTGGTTTCGCATCCCTCTACTACCCCTGTAGTTCGTTCTGTTTTTGTTGGGTTATCTGCTTAGCATAAAGTTACCTTATTTTTTTTTCGAAGAGATGACAATGGGAGGCCAAACGAAAAGAGAACGAAAAATAACATGCAAATTGTTGATTCACCCAAAGTAAGTCAATAATCGTATTCGGAAAATGTACCGGAAATGGATGGGATGAGGGAGGGTAGTGGCGAACTTACAGTTTTTTTTTTTTTCTTTTTTTGTGGAGTCATCCGGTTTGACAAGTTGTTTGATAAGTGCAAGTAAGCACTCAAAATTTGGCAACAAGTTTGATTTGACATGGAATGGTGAGTTTTACCCCGAAGGCATTTATATAAAACAAGGTTATCGTCATAGAAAGGTGAAGGATTTTTTGACTTTTGGAAAACAAGACATATGACATTTTATGTTAATGTGAGAGGAAAAAAAAATATAAGGTTAAAGGTACTAATTATGTGGTAGCCTGGAGCCAGGTATAACTTAACTTCTTCTTTTTTTTTGGTAGAATTGTAGATGTTGGCAATTTATTTTATATTATAGAAATGATTGAACCAAGAAAGAACTAATAATGACAGTTACAGGATTACGGTGTTGAGCAGTTCTGGAGTGGATCCAACTTAAGGATTTTCCTCAAAAAATTCCCAGCTTCTTTTGCTTCTGTAAAAAAAGGAGAAAACCGCTTTCGACTTAAAAAGTGGAAAAAACTAAAATCCTTTTTCTTGTGGTGGAGGGTCCGTGAAGAAGCCTTCAGCTGCTTCCAGAAGTGAACTTCTATCAAAGCCTTACTTCGAATGCAGAAGAATTGCAAATCATGACCCTTCTGCAATATTGAATGCCTTCCTATTGGACGGTCTCCGTATGCGAAGGTGAGAGTCTGCACCTTTGGGATGGATGAGGAGGATTCTGAAGGTACATATTGAGTGGTTAAGTGCCGAAATTAAGCATAATAAATAAATCATGTGGGCTAAGTTATTCTTAGCCAAGTATAATTAGGACGCGGTGACTCAACGTGGAGGCACCGAACCACTGTTGAGGATACGAACTTCGTGCTTTCAAGTAGAAAAGCCTAGAGTCTGCTTCGAAAACTGGGAAGCAGCACACCAATAGCCACATCTGAACAAATCATTGCAGCAGCGTGCGACGCAGTCTGGAGGTTGGTCTAATCTACGAATTCATATTACAAATTGCAAAAATTCTAAATAAAATGCTCAACATTAGAGTGTTTAAAGTGTTCCTCGAAGATGAAAAGAACAACGGCCTTACACTGGGATCAGTGTAAGCACCTGTATTGTTTAACCTCTATATGCGGCCGTAGCTGCCAAGTACCAAAGCATAGAAAAAACGGCAGATCTTTCAAAGCCCGATTATTTCCTATGCATGAAAAGAAAGGAGGTTACTTGTTTCCTCCTGGGAGCACCTGCCCCACCAAATCCCATTTCTCAAGTAGTCTGGATTTGGTTTTCTCTACTGCGGAATACTGCTCTCCGGTCTGGCTCAATATCAAAATTAGATAGAATTCTAACTTGCACGGGAATATGGGAAAATGAACAACCTCGTCTTAAATCGCAACACCGACCTAAGTGGTCGGTGCAAAAGAACTGAAGAGCACAAGTTTCTAGGCAATAGAGTGCTGGATGAACAAGTGGCAATCATTTTCAAAAACGATCTTTTTCGTATCGAAGAAAAATTTGGGCTAATCTTAACCGAGTGCGAACAAACCATGCAAGATGTTCCGCTTCGCTTTAAAAGTGGGAAGCAGCTAAAATATCACTTTGCAACTTTGGGAACAACATATATGCAGAATATCATCAACAAAAACGGAAATACTGAGTGTGAACTTAGAATCTACCAGCGCGACCTGGCCCGGTTAAAGCTAAAACAACAAATATTTATACCAATTATTAGTGTTGTATACTTTAAGTGGCATTCTTCTTCAAATAATAAGAGAACCTTATTAAATTTCAATATTTTTCTTCATCCAAGCAATCATGTTTTTTTGTTTTCATTTGAGTTTCCGTCAATTTCAAACCTTTTGAAATCAAAATTTATAGAAAAAAAAACATTTACGTCAGCCATATGCTCCACGTTCAAATGGGCACATGTTCTGTTTAATGCCCATTTACATATTATCGATTCGAATTGATATCTATACTTAATAATCTTGTAGACATAATTTCTGCCATTTAACAAATGAGTAGAGCATAGGTTCTAACGTTCAGGAGGAGGACCAAATCTGTACTTTCTACTTTATCCGATTAATATGCAGTTTTCTTTGGCTAGTGCTTTATAATCTATCTCTCTCTCTTTTTGTTCTAAAGGGTATATTTATGACTTGCAATATGACTGGACCTGATGACTCAGCCCAATCAATGCCACATAATTAATTCCAAATCCAATCTCAGAGTGTCTTGCAGAGTTGGGTATATAATATGAATTCCACCCACATTAAAATAGCCTTCATGCCTATTAGCATTCACCGAACCGAATAAACCAAATGTGAACCTCTTTTTTCCTATAAATAAATATATCTTTACCTTAAGGTAGACCTTATTTATAGAACCAAAAAGGTTACACTATGGATAAAGAAAAGTTAATTTAGACCTTTAAATAATTGTAAGAGAGAGAGAGAGAGGTGACCGCATGTTTCATTGATAAGAGAAAATGAAATAAATTTCGATTTGATAGAATCAAAATCGCACCACCAACAAAACACAAAAGCCAGCCCTTCGGCTTGACCTAGTAATTACTTTTCAGTTGGATGAATATGTTGTTGGCAGAGGCGGTGGCAAAGCCAAAGCCTTCTTCTTGCTGAATCACCAACAAATAACCTCACCCAGCTACCATCCAACACTATACTCATTCGCACACACATCGCAGACAAATAAAAGCTCGGTCGAGTAATTATAAATGCCCCGCACTGAAGGTGCGTGCCAAATGTGGGCTTTCCTCAGTGATTTTCCGCGTTTAGCACAACTGACCGACCACTGATAACCACCTGCCAGCTTGCTTAAGAGTGATTACGGAACACGCCCTCGAGGAGCACCTTTTCTCAAATACACTATACCTATAGATAAATGCTGACGCTCTGATGGCTTGCCTGACCTGGTCAAAACGCTTGAAACGCGCAGGAAGAGCACTCACACGTCACGCGCGCCTAGCTACGCACAATCGAATCGAATATCCTTGCACAAATCCGATTCCAATTCGCTTGCTATCTGTTCTGTTTTCTATATACATATATACGATAATAATGTGTGAGGTCAGCAAAGAGAAGGACTAATTTGCATCTGAAGGATCTACAACACTGCTGCCAAAATAATATCTAGATATACACAAGCCACACCACACCACAGATTATAATACAAGACAAGATGTGAAATTAATTTTGTACAGGATAATAAATTATTATTGAATCGAGTGTGCGAGTGGTTGCGCCCATCAGGTGCAAAATCTAGGACCTATTTCCGCAGTTGCAGCAGAAATTGCACTCTCGTAATTTTACCCAAGTTGTTTCCTATACGTATACCGTAAAGCACAAGCCCCATAAATCGCACATTATATCCATCTAGCAGGCTTATTTTCATTTATATCTGTATGAATCCTTGAATCCTTGAGAAATTCGTTTTCTGCGTGGGCTATTCTATATAAATTGTATTGTAGAGATATATAACCTTTGCGCTCAATATTGAACCGCTTATGCAGCACTAGTTGCCATAGCGTGCGTGTTGAAGATAAATTGAGAAAGATAACTGAATGAGGGAGGTCCTCTTCAGAAGCTATCCTATACATACATATACTTTTGGTTACCTATGTAGCTTTAATTTCTGGAAGGTTTTTTTTTTCTCGGATAATGACATAAACTCGTACTCACGGCGTCATAAATGTAATTTCATGCCAAACCTTCTTCGGTAATAGTTCCGAGGTTTCTGTTTTGATATTTACGCAGGAAACTTTATAACTTTTTTACCTGGAAATTATTTGAAAATTTAACAAATTTTGTTAATTTCTTCGCCAAGTACTTCGGTCTATTCAATAAGTCTAAAATGGCTAAACAGATTTTTGGAAATTTTTACTTCGGCAAAGCTTTTGATTCGTAAAGAAAATACAATGTGTCAAATATTAGGAGATTCCCTAGACGGGAGATTGATTTTCCAAAAATAACGGTACCTGTCATGTAACCGTTCAGATAAAACATATTTAACGGCTCTGTCGATTTTGATGAAATTTTTTTCAGTAGAGTTTTGTAAGTGATTGAAATTTTTAGGTTCAAAAATATTTAAAAAAAAACCGTTATTAACGGTACCTGCCATAGAACCCGATTTTTGAGTTTCTATTTTTTCATAAACGGTTCGATAGATGCAATACAAATTTATGAAAAAAGTTTATGAAATTTTTTTGTTTAACCTTATTAATATCCCATATTAATATTTTGGATTTTTGAAAAAAAAAAACAATTTTTTTTGAAAACTCAATACATACCTATTTTAAAAACGGGTAAATATTTTTTTTTTTGAAATTTTGTTACATACCTATTAAAAAAAAACCGCTCTAACGATTTTTGAATTTTCGGCATCTTCAGTTTTGAGCTCAAAATTCTGTTTTGGCTTATTTCAACAATTCAAATAATGATTTTTTTTCTATTAAAGTACTTTAATGAAGGCAATTGCATGTATTTTGTATTTTTCGAAATTATTTTTTTCATAATACTAATTTTGACTAGGTACTTCTTTTTAGTTCCAATTTTTTTGTCGTTTTTAAGCGATCCAAATGAAGAGCTTCCTCCCCTTATATACCTCAATTGTATGAGCAAGTTCGTGGGATCCAGTAGTGTGTTTCATTTTTAAAAACGACTTAGAAGATATTCGATAAGCTTCGGCTTCTTTTCAACACTGGCTTTAAGAGTTGATAATTAATTTCGGTGGCCATTTTTTGATGATTTTAAAGTTATCAATTAAAAGTTGAAATACTTAAATATCTTTTAAGTTGAAATAAATATTGAAAAAAAGTAATTTTTGTGTAAATTATCATAACTTAACGAAGTCAAACTATAAAGAAAACCATCTTAATGAATTAAGTTCTTTTGTTCACCTTATAATTCGATTACAAAAGTAGAACTATAATTGTCGGAAGTCGTAGGAAGCTAATATCAAAACCGAACGAAAATTAGCTTACGGAACACTGAAATGCAGAAGTTAGTCATATTATGTACTTTCACCATTTTGATGTTTGTATCTATCTGTCAATTCACTTTTGCAGGAGCGGTCGATGCTCTTGCTATCGACAGCGAAAGTTAACGAAGCCTAACGAAAGGCACCTAATCGCAATTATGTGCGCGTCATATAAATTCCTCGTATTCGCTTTGTTTTTCACGACCACTTCAGCTGACGTTTGACGATTATAGTTCTATTTTAAGTTGGACTCAACATTTTTTAACGAAAGCTCCAAGCATTAGTGCATAGTCTTAACGAATTTCGAATACTATGTTGTTCCAAGTTCAGTTCTTACAAATAATATTTTTTTAAGATTAATTAATGGAGTTGGATGTTATCAAGAAATTACTTTCGTTAAAAAATTCTAAGCGAATTTTAATAAGCTTCGTTAAGTATTTCTAGTCTGAAAAATACAATAAGTCCAAAGCAGATTTATTACAAGATGATGGACCTTTACATAATTGTACAAGGTGTCTCAAAAAAAAGTTTATTTTTGGTGGATTGATTTAAAAAAGAGTAAGTCGTGTATCGAGAGTTTGAAAATTGTATTTAAAATGATGACTCGGCAGATGGACTCAGTGATGGCTTCCAT
Source organism: Syrphus vitripennis (assembly GCA_958431115.1). Classification (NCBI taxonomy): domain Eukaryota; kingdom Metazoa; phylum Arthropoda; class Insecta; order Diptera; family Syrphidae; genus Syrphus; species Syrphus vitripennis. The sequence continues at coordinate 21,497,133 of OY288110.1, forward strand.
TAATAGATTAACACTTTGCGCGTTTTCTACCGTTATTAATTTTCGTGTTGTACTTTTTGTCCCATCTTCGAATAAGTGGAATACTTGGCGCATTATTTAAGTGTCGAAAACCTTGAATACTGCATAATCTTCTACACGCTACATCATCGTTTTTGTAAAACTCTCGCACGCACAATGCGTCTTCTGCTCCCCAAGAGCCAGGCTACCAATTGACATAACACCCGCGCGTTCGTTGGAATTAAGCTAAATAAATATAAACTTTCTTTTGATACACCTTGTAGTTTATTTTATTTTATTTTATTTTATTTTATTTTATTTTATTTTATTTTATTTTATTTTATTTTATTTTATTTTATTTTATTTTATTTTATTTTATTTTATTTTATTTTATTTTATTTTATTTTATTTTATTTTATTTTATTTTATTTTATTTTATTTTATTTTATTTTATTTTATTTTATTTTATTTTATTTTATTTTATTTTATTTTATTTTATTTTATTTTATTTTATTTTATTTTATTTTATTTTATTTTATTTTATTTTATTTTATTTTATTTTATTTTATTTTATTACGAATACAGAAAACCAAACGTGTGCAGCATAGTTTAGTCAAAATTCGTTGGTAAAAATTTTAAATTTAGCGTTAAGTCAAAGGTTGAAACAACATAAGACAAATTGAAAACGTCTTTGTTTGAAGAATTACTTTTTATATTTTTCTATGGGAACAGACAGCTATAAGTTTAGTAAGCAATGTAATCAGACGCCTGGAAAACAGGGAATTTTTTTTTAAATAAATATTAAACAAAGTTTATTTTGAATAGGAACACTGGACGCTGATCTACAAAAGCTTTCAACTTCATTAGCTTTATTTTTCAAAATTTGGCCTATTAAAGAGTTGGGTTTATTGGAATGATTCATTGTCACAAATTTACTTTTAACAAAGTTATTATGTTTATTTTAAAAACAACGTATTTCAAATGTAATGATTATTTTATTTTTCTCCCGTTTGTGTTGTTACTTTCAATTGATATCAAAATTTGCGATTTCAAAATCCTTACTTGGCATAGCCGTCCAGCTTATTAGTCGCGATTGTTGGTGTCATCAAAAATTAAATAGCATTCAAATTCTCAACGAATATCAAAAAAGCTAACATTCTTAACGAACTTTATTTTCGATGTTTTCTTCTTGACGAAACGGTGAGGATGGGCGCGTAGAATTTCAACGATACTTGTATTTTAGGATCTCCTATTGAAAAGTTTTCGGATCTTTCGCGATTGCTTATTAACAATTCTTATCGAATGTTGTTTATATTTGGCGCAGCAAGTTCTATAAATTTCGTTTTTCATTTCGCGATCCATTTATCCATAAAAGTGCGATGTTTGGCTTCCTTCTAAACTCTGAACGAGTTTATTTTATTTGATTTAGGATCTAATTTTGTTTATTTGGTACTTTTTTTCGCAGAGTAATTTAACGATGGCTTGGATTATTTAACGAAAGTTTTATGACAGACCCGTTCGCGTACCTACGTTTCTTTTTATTCTTAACGAATTTCTCAACCTATTGATGCTACCTTTTATTTCAACGATAAAATTCTTAACGAATTCTTTTAAAACTTTTAACGAGTTTTATTTCTTGACGAAAGTTTTTGTACGATTAATAATTATATTTACGTCTAACTTTCACTTTGTTTCAAGTAAATATTGTGGCAATTTATCATTCAATTTTCATAAGTCTGTCAGTTAGTCAATTGTTTAGTAAGTTCTTTTTAATGATTTTATCAATTCGTTGAAAGAAATGGCAAGACAAATTCGAAAAAAACGTCTTTTACATAAAAATTATGATAAAATCAGTGAGAACAACAGATAGTTTTGAATTCAGGGAGTATTGGGATCAAAGGCGCTGTGAACAGGGAGTGTAGGATGCTTCGTAAGAAGGATGCAGGGACTATAATCACAGTAGGCGAATGTCCAGCAACACTTTGAATTCAGGGAACTTTAAAAAAATGGCCATTTTTTGATTTAACGGGATATACTCATAACTTGAAATGTTTTGAGTATTTTAAAAGATCTTAATATTCTTACAAGGGATGTCTTTGTTCTGGTCCAGTAAGTCGTACTTTTGGTTTACTGGTTTCTTTTAAAATATGTACTGAGTTAATTATGCAATTATAGTAATTTAATGAAAAAAAAAAACATGTAAAGGGTCATCAACTGATATTTCTCTCACATTTTTGAATCTTATTGATACTAACAGCTTTTAAACGCATAGATCTACCATGTATATTTCTCGGCGTAGTTGGATAGTTCGCGGTTTTTTACCGTCATCAATGTCGTAATATAATTTTTTTTGACTGATTTATAATATGCTTTGCTTACAGCCTCACAAAAGTTTATCAAAATCCTCGAAACCGTTTTTGAGAAATTTAAGATTTGTGAGAAAGGGTTTTTTTTGTATGGGACGTAGATACCGTCAAAAATGTCTCAAGTAACAAAAAATTTATCGAAATTGTCGATGCCGTTTTCGAGAAATAAGAAATTTTCGAAGATGGTTTTCTAGACTTATATAGAAAATGGTATTAAAAACAGTTTTGTATCAAATAAAAAAAAAAAACATGTAGTATGGAGTAGTTTTTTAATTACATATTTGACTTTCAAAAAATTACTTTTTTTACTTACAAAACTCAAAAAAATATTTTTTTCAAAATTTCAGTTCTGAATACTCTTTATAAATGCTTTTTCACGCGAATTTTTATGAACAATTTTTGAAAAAATTAAAACATCTATTTAAATGTATTGATTTTTTTTTAATTGGTCGGAAAAAATAATTTTCTAAAAATGCCACAAAAACTTAGTACCATTATTTTTGGTCTTCAAAAAAAAAAATAAAAAAACGCCCTGTGTACTTAAAACAAGGTCCTTAAAAAATATGAAAAAACATAAAATTCATTATTTGAATTGCTGAAATAAGTTTGAGCTCAGAATCTAAAATTCCATCTGCATATTATGATACACCGATAAAAAAAATAACACTATTAAGTATTTGAAAAAAAAGTATGCAAGTTTGGAGTATCTACTACTTAAGAACAAAAAGTAAAATAAAGTATGAATTGCCAAAAAAAAAACAAATTGATTAGATTTTTCACAAATAAGAATGCTATTTTATCAAAATTTTAAAATGATTGAAGTATGTAGTGTAGGTTGTATGCTGTGATAACGACCGACAGAAAGACACATACAGAAAATTTCATCAAAATCGATAGAGTAGTTTTGTGAGTTATTTTTTTTTTACTTTACAGGATGCAAGTACCTACTATTCTTTTTGTAAACTGAGAGCTTTAGTTCCGAACTTTGGAGAAAATCATATCAGCATTGTTAAAGCTGCAAGCCAAGCAGAGACCGGCAGACAAAGCTGGTATATATACCACTTTTTCGTGCTCTCTTTTATTGTATTTTTTTTAAAGAACCTTAAACTTGCACCTCCATTTAAAAACAAAGTTTTGTCTAACAAGAAGCTCAATTTTTTAAAAATTTACTCAACTCTTCAAATTTTTTCAAATGTATGAAAAAAAAAACAATTTAAAAATACATACTTAAATATACATATGTATATCTATTACACATATTATATAAATATATTACAATTCAGTGACAGATCCAGAATTCGGTCCTGGAAAGGAGGCTACGTATGAACAAAAGATTATAGGAAAATTATGCAAAACGTAGAACGAAAAAAAATGTGTTAAATAATTCATTATAAACAAAATCAAAAGCCTTTTTTCAAACAATGAAGATTTCACCAAAAACTCAGATTTTTGGAAAATTATGTTGTTCGGTAAATATAGTATTGCGTTGTATTGTAGATTATGCGTTGTAAGTTATTTTTTTTTTCTAATGAAAAAAAAAAAACCAAACTTCAAAAAATGCATTTCAAAACTAATTTTGATGGAAGCACAAAATTTAGTTAAAAATAAATTCTTGTGTTATATAAAAAATCTGCAGAGATTTGGAAAACCTGTATATTTTCGTGATCATGACAAACCCTAAATAATAAATAAATATGGTAGAGCAACAGTCCATTAAGAATCAGGGCCTAACTGACTTATCTACAATTCTCAACCATTCCCGTGGGCGTGTTATTGCTAAAACCTAGAATGGAGGGGACCTACAATTTGTTAGCCGAATCCGAACGTCTAGGTGTAGAGTAGGAAGCACTCTATACCTGATAAGTGATACTTATGGAGAATTTGTCGATTTCTAGCAAGAGGCATCAGCAACATTTATGTTTTTTAGATGAACCAGTCTTGGAATCGAACCCAGAACTCCGGCATGAGAGTCCCTTGCGCTAACCGCGCTAATCACGCTTTGCCACGGGCTAATACATAATTTAAAAATAAAAAAAGAATGGAGACTGGGAGACAACGGGGACTTTACTTGGGTATATTTTGTGTAAAAGTGTCGGATAGAATCCCATAATAGAAAATCCAAAAACCCAAAATTGTGATAAACCAAACAGGTAAACGTAAAACCTTAAATCCAGAAGTCCAAAATCCGAATATCAAATTTTGAAATCAACAAAATTATCAAATAAAAATTAAATTATCTTTTTTTCAAAATTTCACTTATTTTGCTTCTATTATTCAAAACTATTCAAATTATTTAATCTAATTAGGTATAGGTACATAATATCTCGACAAGGTTTCGGATACTTAAGTTTTTGAAATAAAAATTAAACTTTTAAAGAGGCCTTCATATTTTGAAAAAAGTTCGTAATTTAAAAAAAATTAAAGAATTGAAAAATATAAAAAAATAAAAATATATTTCATTACACGCCTTAACTTAAAGTAAAAAAAAATCGACGTGTAGAATAAAATTGCTAATAATTTTTTCTATATTTAAAACTTTTAATTAAAAACTAAATTTAATTAGGTAGGTACTCACCCAAATCATTGTATACATTCAATTATTCTTTTCTTTCTCTGCAAATCTTCCTCTAGATAATCCTGAGAACCCATTTCTGACTTGAAGGACTTTTCCACGATTGACGATGAAATGTTTAGAAAAAATAATTATGTAAAAAAAGCACTTCACTTCTATAATTACAATTAATCCAATTAAAACAAAAAAATACGCACTTGTTATCACAGACTGAAAATGACAATATTCGATCGTGAACTGAACATGTTTAATCTTGCAAAATAATTTAACTCCATTGCAATGACAAAGACAATGCAGTGTGCCCAACAAGAAACGAGCTTAATTCTACCAGGACCAGGTACATCGTACTCGTACATACATGATTAAAAAATTCTCTGAGAAAACATTTCTCTCTCGATAACCAGATTTTATTTAACCTCTCTCGAATCTCGATAACCAGATTTTATTTAACGCGGAACGCGGAAAAAAAGAACGCACTTGAAATAAAAAACTGAACTCCAAAGACCAAACTCACACATCACACTCCTGAATTGACAGAAAAAAAAGTTTCCATCTCTTTCGAATTTCAAGTCTCGAGCTCGACTCGACATTTCACTTTTCACTTTTCAAACATTCCCGCCATTAAACTAATCCAATTTGTTTTGCACTACTTTGCCGAGACCGATAATACCTACTCAATGTTGATTCGATTCAAATTTACACTCAATGGAAAATAATAAATTAAAAAAAACACACTTTTTACCGATGGAATTGACAAATTTCTTTTTGAAAACATTAAAAGTAACACTTATTATTAATTTTATTATATTTTTAGCACCACAGAATCGAATCTAATATTTTTAATAATTTTTTTTTGTTTTAACCGAGCGCCGAGCAAATCTACGAAAGAGAAACTGAATCTTGAATGAACAATGAAGTTAGATTCTGAATCCCAGTGCAGTGTATACGTGAGCTTCTCTTTATGACACCAACACTTTCTAAGAATTGAGCAAACCAAAACATGAGATTAACAGGTAGGTGAGAGAAACCAAATTATCGGTGTTCTGTGGCCCTGTGGGTGAAAGTTTATTAAGAAGTGGATCGTGGAATATTGCGTCACATTTTTTTTCGAGAGCTGTATCTTTGTGGAAAATTGACAGATCGAGATGAAACAAAAAGCATTCTAATGGAAAGTAAAGTGGCGCATTTTTTCAAATGTTTTTTTTTTTGTGCAGTCTCAAGATATTTCTTACAATAATAATAATATAATAATTTTATCGAGAGGAAGACAGAAGGAAAACCTGGCAATTTAACTTTTACTTTTAACATTTTTATGCAATCGCTTGTACTTATATTGTTTGCCTGCGTTTAATATATACTCACTGTTTTCGAATCAGGAGCTGATCTCAACTATCCGTTTCCTTTCATTATTGATATTTTTAATATTACCTACATTTTTGGGTGCATGCAATGCAAAATAAATATTTTTTTCAACGCAAAATTAAAGATTATGGGGCATATTCATAGTCAAATTTTAGAACCGAGTCCAACTGGCCTCGAGTCTAAAGTTAACACACAGGTTAGAAACAGCTGCTATTCATAGAGAATTTTGCAGCTCTGTTTAGTAAAAAACAGAAATCTACTACAATTTTAGTAGTATTGCCCGTCAATCCATTGAAATTCAATACATTTTTTGACAGATAGAAAAAAACAACTTAGTCAAAGAGTCAGCCGTTTTTAAAGTTGAGCTCCAGTTTATCTTTTAGACCGGGGCCCAAATTGTCTATGAATAACATAAACTCCAGGTTAGCTTAGAAGAGACAAAGAAACAACTTGTCAGACGACTATGAATATGCCCCTATGACTTAAATATTATTTTTCTATCCGTCCCAGTCTTCCATATAAAATATTTTTTTAAATTTCAATAAATATTGCATTTGTGCATGTTAGCACAAAATATTTTTTTTTTTTTTTAAATAATAACTCATTTCGAGTCTAAAAGGCCTCTAAATTAACAATTAAAATTTTCAATGATAATAAATAATGGATAATATCGTAGACAATACAATTTGACAGCTTATATCTTGACAGATGATCAATGAACTCTATTTTGTTGTTTTTGGGTATTTCGTGACCCAGGTGGTCATAAAACACATTTTTCAAGGTTTGATTTTGTAGCTATTCGGTTAGGTTTGTTCTCTGTTCACTGTTCACTGTTCAGACCGAGTCAAAGAACAAACCGAGGAGCAGCCGAACCGTATCAACACTAAGCAAAACCGAACCGAGTTATTTCAAAGCAACACTTATTGTTTCAAACCGGGTTAGCCGGTTTACAAGTCGGTTTACTCAACTCGTATCAACTCGAAAAATATCTGGTTTGATACATCACTACTTTTCAATATTGTCATACTCATAAAATTATCAACTGTGGAATACCCCAGGGTAGCCATTTGGGCCCTCTACTTTTTAGCTATTCATAAGTGATTTACTATCTTTGTTGAAGCATTTAAATTCAGCGCCAACAACGTCAAGTGAGCTACTACTGCATGAACATACTTATTTAGAGAGCTTGGCCAGAGAAGGATTACCGTGCTTGTGAATCATTATCTAACAGGGTGTTGCTGTTTATTGACCCTGACGCTATCCAGAAAATTAAGGTTTTTGTTGAGATCCTAGTTAATCCTAGCTTTGAAATATTCTTCATTTTTATTCTCAGTGGACTTAAAATTTTATTTATATTTCGTGGCAACATTACAAAATTTGTCCATTTTTAGAATATTCTCAGCTTTTATAAGGAACAATATTCCTGAAAGTTTTCATAACTGTTTTAAGTACTTAAAGTCGGCATTTTGCTGGTATATTAAAGTGAATTTCAACATTTTTTTTTTCAGCAAGTTGAATTTTCCTTGTGATATGTGAGGTTCCAACACTTTCGGAGTAATTAATTATTTTCAAATTAATTGACGAAAAAGCTTAGAGGCAGAGGGGTTTATGGTTATCTCTTTGGGGTGGTTGGTTGGGTAGTGGCAATTCAAATCCTAGCTAGCTAAGTTGGGTAATTAAATGTGTCAAGGGTTATATGGCAAAAGATTGCTGTTAAGTTGTATAATATACTCAAGGGTTTGCATCTTATGACAAGACCGAGAGAGAGAGTGAGAGACAGAGACAATATCAAGGAGTTGTTGTTGTTAAAATCAAGCCTCCCTTCACCTTCATAATACTCGTATCCTACTAAGTTTCCTTCCTTTATGTTTGTCGTCATTTCTCGTTTGAGTTTCGCTATAGCGAGGTATGTATATGGCATCATCAAAGCTATACGCGCGATACCATCTTTCTGATGCCAGAGAGGCAAATTAAGAACTTGTTCTTGCGATGGTATCTCTCTCTCTGGGATAAAAGAGGATATACAAATATACAATGTATCTACATATCCTCGGCACACATCTTGATTGCGATACAAATAGAGTTTACCCATTTCTCGTCTCTGCAATCTTCCCCCCTACCAAAAAAAAAAGGGGCAATGGTGATAGCAGAATAAATGAAAGGCGGGCCTGAATGGGTTTTTTTTTGGCAAAATTAGGGCATTTGTATTCGGGGAGGATTTATGCTGCCGCTTAAGGGTTTTTGGCGTGAATTACACTCGCAAGCTCTCCATAGTATTACACACTCGGAAGCTATCAAAAAAGCAGCGATTAATCTGAGCGATGCGATGGATTAAATCGAGGGACATAATTGAATGTTGGATCTAAGACGCGTGCTTTTGTATCTATATGAGATTGGCATGAATGTTTTGTAGAATTTTGGGAATTGTGGAGTGTTTTGTTTTGTTCGTATTTTGTTCGTGCAACTGATCGACATAATCGTGCCGTTAGACGTTAATTAATGTGTGGTGTAAGCTTGAAGTCAATTGGAATCTTATTTGGGACATTTACTCAGGACTTTGTTAATGTATATGGTATATAGTTCGTCTCTATAGAAGAAGTAGGTACTTAGAGAGCAATGGAAATCAACTATATATACATAGATATACATATACATTTTGGGAATTGTTAATCCAGATGAGATAATCCATCCCCCTCCCTCTCCCCCTCCAAGCTTACAAGTTTGTGTATAGAATTGAAACAATAATTAAAGAGTTGGCTTTTTGGTGGCAAAGGAATGACAATAAGAGCAGTATCAACTGATGGGTAGGTTTATTTCTTGGAAATGATTGCTATTGTTTTTGAAAGAGTAGAATTTTCGTTTTATTTAAGCTCAATTGGAAGAAGTTTGGGGTGTTTTTTTTCATTAAAGAATAGTTAGAGAAGGAACCTTAAACTTTGTACAAGCCGAAGATTCAAAGTAGGTACCTACCATAATTTTTATTTCTCTGTAGATGTTTAGCGGTAAAACGTATAAGCAACAGGGATCTTTAAGGTAGGACCGCACTGGACGGAACTTCAGCAGAATTGCTCGGAAAAGGTATACGCATTAAGCGGCAACTGAACTCCACATAATTTCATATACGAATCAGTTGTGAAGTGCAGTTCCATGGCAGTGCAGTTGCGCCACCCTTAGGCATTGTATTTGAATTTGCATAGTACTCTCATGAACACGTTCCACACGTCGGCCACCTAGCGATCACACAACTAACTAATTTTCTGGCTGCCCGTTCTGTGTATGTACAAGTGCGCCCCCAGACGACCACACAACACAACTCAAAAATCATCGTGATGACTATAAGTTTTATATACAATGCCTTAGGGAAAGTTTTTGACAGTGATTGAATATTCTAACACAATTCACAAAGGTTCTGGTTGAATGGCGCCATTGAACCAATGCAATCTTTTTCGCACTGATAACACTGGATTAAAAAGACTTATTTTGAACCACCCGTTATTTTGTACCACCCGTTTAGGCTGTAGTTCAAAGGAGAGACAGACAAAATTGTAAGACCCACTTTTATCGATTCCCTTTTTCATAGTAAAATCAAGTTTGATCAAAATATCTAGTTCACGTTTTTCATGAATCCAAAACTTGCACTAAAGTAGCGCAAGTAAAAAATTATCATCATCATCATCGGCTCGACAACCGGGGTCCGGTCCTGGCCTCCTTCAACAAGTCTCTCCACCTATCCCGGTCTTGAGCCGACGCCATCCAGTTGCGCACCCCAAGGCTTCGGGCGTCCTGGTCTACGCCATCTCTCCAGCGCAAGCATGGTCTACCACGCTGCCGTCTACCATAGAATGTACCACAAAGGACTTTCCGAGCAGGTTCCTCTTCACTCATGCGAGCTAGGTGCCCTGCCCACCGGAGTCTACCGAGCTTAATTTTTGTCACTATGTCTGCTTCAAGGTAGATTGCGTACAATTCATGATTGTACCGTCTCCGGAATCGCCCTTCCTCACATATGGGGCCAACAATTCTCCTTAAGACTTTTCTCTCGAACGCGGCTAAGAGGTCGGAGTGTCTTTTGCTAAGCACCCAAGTCTCGGATCCATACGTGAGTACTGGCAGGACCATGGTCCTGTACAGCAGCAGTTTTGAAGTTATGGTGAGATTTCTGGATTTGAAGAGCTTTGACAGACTATAGTAGGCTTTGTTGGAATTGAGCAGCCGCCCGCGTATTTCTTCTTCTATATTATTATCGGCTGCTACTATTGACCCAAGGTATTTAAAGGATTGCACCACTTCAAATTCGTGCTCCGCTACCTTGATTGTTTGACCAACTGTTCTTCTCGCATTCGACGCCACCATGTACTTTGTTTTACCTTCACTAATGTGCAGCCCCAGATTTTGTGCCGCCTGCTCGATCTGGATGAAGGAATCGTGTACAGCTTGTTCGGTTCTTCCGATGATGTCAATGTCGTCTGCGTAAGCCAGTATCTGGCTGGACCTGTTGACGATGGTCCCTCTTGTTGCCGTGCCAGAGTCACGGATTGCTTTCTCCAACGCCAGGTTGAAGAGGAGGCAGGCCAAACCATCCCCTTGTCGGAGTCCATTAAAGATGTTGATTGGTCTGGATAGCAATCCGGCTATTTTTACTTGGCTTGTTACGTTGGTCATGGTCAACCTACAAAGTCGTGTCAACTTATTTGGGATGCCGAATTCTCTCATGGCTTTGTAAAGTTCTACCCTGGCTATGCTATCATAGGCGGCCTTAAAGTCTATAAACAGATGGTATGTTGGGATGTTAAATTCTAGACATTTTTCCATCGCCTGCCTAAGGGTAAAGATCTGATCAGTTGTTGATTTGCCTGGAATGAAACCACACTGATATTGGCCGATTATGGTTTTAGCGTATGGGGCTATCCGTTCTTGTAGGATAGAGGAGAGTATCTTATAGGCGGTACTCAACAACGTGATACCTCTATAATTGCTGCACGTTGTGACATCTCCCTTCTTATGTATGGGGCAAATTATACCTTTTCGCCAGTCTTCTGGCATTTCTTCCTGCTCCCATACGTGCACTATAATATCATGAATTGCTTGGCGTAAGGCTGGCCCGCCGTGGTGGAATAGTTCGGCTGGTATGCCATCGGCTCCCGGGGCTTTGTTTTTCTTAAGCCGGGCTATAGCCTTCTCAACCTCTTCTATGCTTGGTGGCGGTAACATAGGGTAATCTTCTTGAAGTAGTGGAGCCTCTACTTCTGCAGTGAGCTGACCATTTAGCAATTCATTAAAGTACACTTCCCATCGCTCCAGTATGCTTTGGGGATCGGTGATCAGATTTCCCTCTCCGTCCTTGCAGTAAGTGCAGCGTGGTGTGTACTGCGTCATGTTTCGGACGGATTGGTAGAACTTCCGCGCCTGGTGCGGACCTCGCTCTCGGCTTCTTTCTAAATCACAGATGATGTTCTTCTCCCAGGCTGATTTTTTCTGTCTGTGAAGCCGTTTTTCTATTCTTCTGAGCTCTTTATATTCATCTTCGCGTGCCCGCGTTCTATGAGATTGTTGCATTGCTCGGTACGCAACATTCTTACGTTCAGTCGCTAGCTTGCATTCATCATCAAACCAGTCGTTCCGACTTCTACGACTGCTGCCTAAGATGGAATTGGCAGTACTAATGACAGTGTTTTTAAGGCGTGTCCACTTCTCATCTACGCCCAGCATACTGGCTCCAGGACTTACTCTCCCTGGATCGAGTGGTTCTAGGGCGAGTCCTAACGCAAGTCCAAAGGTGTTACTGGTGTTTTCATTGCGTAGTGCAGCCGTGTTGATTCGAACCTGATCGGCGGATGCAATACGTCTTCGCAAGGCAATCCGCCCTCGGAAAACCATACCAACAAGATAGTGATCCGAGTCGATATTGGCACCTCGGTACGTTCGTACCGTCATCAAGTTCGAGTAGTGGCGACGGTCTATCAACACGTGGTCAATTTGGTTACGAGTGGCTCCATCAGGTGATACCCAGGTGGCTTTGTAGATATCTTTACGCGGGTACCTGGTACTCGCAACGACCATGTTTTTCGATGCTGCCAATTCTAGGACTCGAAGTCCATTGTCATTAGTGTTCTCATGCAAACTATGGGTGCCTGCGTAATGCCTGAATACCGGCTCCCGACCTATTTTAGCGTTCAAATCCCCAAGGATGATTTTAACATCATACCTTGGACAGGCATGGAGGGCCCTCTCGACTTGTTCATAGTAAGTCTCTTTATCTTCGTCTGAGGACTCCTCCGTAGGTCCGTGAACGTTAATGAGGCTGATGTTCTTGAATTTGCCTCGCACGCGAAGGGTGCATAGCCTTTCGCTTATAGCGTTAAAGCCGATGACGGTAGACTTCATTTTTTCGCTGACCAGGAAGCCTACCCCGAGCACATGGTGTTTTGTATGACAGCTGTAATATAAGTCATATTCTTTCTTTTGCAAAACACCATTCCCTGTCCATCTTATTTCTTGCAGTGCTGTTATGTCAGCTTTATATTTTGACAGGGTATCGGCTAGCTGCTGAGCAGCTCGAGCTCTATAGAGCGATCGTACGTTCCATAAGAAAATTCGTAAATCGTTGTTCCGTTTTCGTTGCAAGGGTTGTCGTCGTGAGATCAGTCCGTTTCCGAGGCTTGTTGACGGTCTCGTAATTCTTTTAGTTTTACGGAACAGGGAATTAACCTGTTGCCAACCTGTGGAAATAGCCTGATCATATTAGCCAAACCTTTTTGGGGTTTGTTTCTAGCGGCCGCCGCGAAGAGGCTATGATCACACTTCCACCAGTCCCGAATAGTTACGGCACGTGCATGTTTTCGTATGCTACATGTTATTCCCCCTATTCGGCTGATGGCTGACCGCCATTATTATTATATCAAAAATTAAATTGAGATAAAATGTTTTCTCGACAGTAATGTTGGCCCCCTAAAAAAAAAAACAAACTAATTGGCCAACAAATGTAACGGCATAAAGTCCTTCTTATCTAACTGTCAAATTTGTGTGCAAAATTGACAGGACACCATTGCAAGAATACCTCTTGTGTTGTAGGTAAATATATTTACTATGTTTTAGCAAAATCAGCGGTGAGAATTTGTAAGATTGTCGGTAACGCAGTTCAAAAAAATGTTAGATTAGGCACTAAATATGCAGCCCATCTACTTTCCATATAACTTACTAGTTTGTGACATTTCAAATCCGCACAGAAATTTTGGCGGATTTGTTTTTGCTTAGGACACTATTGTGAAGTTTATTCCAAAAAAAAGTAAAGAATGAATTTTCTTTTTCGGTACATTACTGTCTGGAAATGTATGTCAATTATGTGGCATAAATTTTGACATTTTTTCAAAATTGAACTTAAAACATTATTTAAAGAAAATATTGAAAATTCAACAAAAAAAAATACCTGAAAGGGATTTTTTTCATAGCCAACGAGAATTTTATGCTGTCCTATGCTGTCACTGCCAGAAACTGGAAGCGTCGAAAAAATAGTTCGCAAATGATAAGGTGGTTTTATTTAACATCGGATTTACTAATAGATGTTTATCTCGGATGTGAGTTGGCTGTAAATCGAGTAGACTCACGGTGAATAAAATTATACGGATTTCAAAATCGACATGAGTATTGAGTATATCTAACTGTTTTCTTCAAAAAGTCTAGATTTTGCTGAAATATTTTTACTCAATCGCCACTTAAAATAATTTATTATTAATATTTTTCCCCCAAAACAATAATCGTTTAGGGTACTTTAACCTACCCATTCTAATTTTATTATTTTCATTGCAATAAAATAAGCGAAATAAAAACAAGGATATTTTCCCACAAATTTAATACCATAGATGTCAATCGAAAAACAATTTCATTAAAATTAAAAAAAAAAAAAAAACTAAATTATATGCCGAGAGCCAAACAGGAACAAAAAGTTGTGTATAATTATGAAATTGAATGAATTGGATAAAAACAAAACTCGTAAACACTTCCTACAGTCTCCCCTGCTAAACGACCAACCGACCGACGACGACGACGACAAAGATCATCACCCGCATCCAGTGAGGTAAATTTTCAATTTCAAAGTAACAATTGGATTGCAGGTTGGTCTGTAGGGGGTTTGGGGCCATACACGTTTCAAATTGGCCATTTCACGTCAACGAACACCGACATGACATCGAGGACAACGACGACACCAATGACAGTAATCACAACGGGAATGGCTCTCATTTCCAACATCAGCGATAAATACAATTGGTAGGTAGGAGGACAAAAAAAAACAAAAACGAAAAACGAACAAATCGAAGAAGGGAACGAGTTGATTGACGGATGTCATCTGAAAATGAACAATCGAACTTTAGATCGTCATTCACCCCCAACCCCAACATCCATCCAAACTCTTCTTTATTTTCTTCAAACTTTTAAACACACAGCCCTGGGGTAGGTATCTTGAATTCGTGCAGTAGTAAGGTACAACCGCACCAACACCATAAACGGCCAGTAAGTGAAGTTCTAAATTCTTTTATTGACCACCATCACCGCACCGCTTTGGAGAAAAACAATGGCTATTTCCTGTCTCGGAGGGGTGGTTGGTTTGTTTTGTTGGTTGAGTGGGTTGTGGTAAAATTGTAGGTAGGGTAGGTCTAAATGCGGTGAAAGCCACGGTCACAGTTTGAGTATCTTTGAAAAGAGAAAACTTTAATTTACAATTGATTACCTTTCTTCAAGAAAAAGAAATACAATTCTATCGGTGGCGACGACGACGATGACAACGACAACGACGACGACGACGACGGCATTGATGTGCGGTTGTGAGGGGCTGTCGACAAAAATGGTTTTGAAATACTGGTGGTGAGTGAAAAAAGATATACAACTGAACGACATGACTGGAGGCATCGATGACAGTTAACATACTTCTTGAAAGGCAGAAAGCATGTAAGAAAAAAATAATTCATTGGAAAATAAAATTCTATTGGACTTCGGTTTTGGTTTTGATGTTTGTTTTGGCCATTTGGAATTTCGGATTTTGTACTTGATGTTTGAACTTTACTTTAAAACTGTTTCAGGATATTAGATCAGATCAGATCAGATTTTTCTCGAAAACGCCTCAAAAAAGGTTCAACTGATTTTTAGAAAAAAGCAAGAACATTTTTTGGGTTTCGAAAAAAAAAAATAAAATAATTTTTTGTAAAATTCAAAGATGCTATCTTTAGGTATAAAATAACGTTTGAAAATTGTATATAGATCACAGAAATGCTATTTTTGCCTCTCTACGTCAATTGTTTTACTAGAAATGAGAATTTAAAGTTTTCGAAGAATGTGAAAGTGTTTTGCTACTTTTAGATAAAATTTTCAAACACTTATAGTATCTAACTAAAAATCGCTTTTTCTCATCCGAAACTTGTTGTTTAGAGCTCTGGACACCTCTGAGTTCTTTTGTAATTCTGTAGACGCTTCCACTGGAACACCTTTTTTATATTAAGAGCGCACTCAAGTGAATTTTATGTACTCTTTATATGTCAGAGACACAGTGCGAGCGTTAGGTAAGTAGGAGGGGATTTGAAAGGAGATTTCGGTGAACATTAGTCTTGAATTTCGTCACATCACAATGAGAGGGAAAGACAGAGCGTGGCAGGGTATTCCACATTCGCGTAGTACGGCTAAACTACGAATCCCAGTACTAAACAATACGACCGAAGTTGGGTTCAAGAGTAAACTGATGAGCATTCCTGGAAGCGGGAGTATTACGGTTGAATCGTTTAAGGGGGGAGCACTTACCGTAAAAGTAACGATAAAATAATGAGAGACAGGAAACGTTACGTCGGTGTTCGAGTGACGTAAAAGTATCGATGATGTTTCTGTCTCCGATCATTTTGAATGCTCGTCTTTGTGTAATGTCCAAGAAGCTTAAGTAAGTTGCTGGAGCACCAGTCCAGAGGTGGCAGTTATACTCAAGCTTTGGACGTATATAACTTTTATAGATAATAGCCAGATCAGAAGGGGAAAAGAATTTCTTGCATCGCATTTAATGGATTATAGTAGTTGCAAACAGGAGATCATTAATGACAAAGAGAAAGAGGTTCGGAGACAAAACAGAACCCTGTGGCACACCAGCATTTATGTTGTGAGTTTCAGACTTGAATCCGTCTAATACTACTTGTATAGAGCGATTCGAAAGAAAGTTACTAATCCAACGAAGAAGGGTTTCATCGATACCAAAAGCACGCATTTTCGATAAAAAAGCAGGATGCCAAACTTTATCAAATGCTTTTGAAATATCAAGTGCAATAATCTTACTTTCTCCAAAACGATGTAAAGATTATTGTTCCACTGTTCGGTGAGATAAACCATCAAGTCACCAGTGGACCTATTGTTGGAAAGCTGTATTGCCGGTAATTAAGAAGCTTTCGATCTTCGAGATATTTCTTGAGCGGATAATTTATCAGCGTTTCCATGACCTTGGAAAGAAGGGACGTATGTGCAATTGGTCGGTAACTAGAGGGTGAAGAAGACTCACCTTTTTTTATGATAGGCTGGACAAATGCTGTTTTCTTACTGCTTGGAACAAGCTCAGAAGAATAGGATAGATGGAAAAGCTTACGCAGAACCTCTTCAGAACAATGGCGAGGATATCATCCGGGCCAGCGGATTTATGTATGTTGAGATCTTTTAGGACTCTCGCCACAGCTCGAGTACGGAAGAAGATTTGTCCAATAAAATCATTTACGCGCTCAAGAACTGGGGGAGTCATGACACTATCAGACACTTTGAGTTGGCGGCGAACTGCCTAACGAATAAGTTAGCCTTCTCGAGAGAGCTTACGAAGGGAGTGTCATTTACAAGGAGTGTTGAGACCGAGGAAGATGTTTTGTTTCTAATGTTTTTTACAAATGACCAAAAGTTCTTACTACCTGTGGGACATTGTAGTATTTTTTGCCTTAATTTTTGGTCATGCAAAAATTTGGTCCTTCGAATAAGGGCATTGCAGGCCTTCCTGGCTTCTGTGAACTTTTTCCGGTTTTCCTCAGTTGGGTTGGCTCTAAAACAATGGAAGCTAACCTCTTTGAACCCAAATAACCTCTTTACAGCTCGCATCGAACCATTATTTTTCCTTGTGTCTGATTCTTATCGCTCATATTTTGGAACGCATTCATTATATTGGTACACAAGCCCATATGAAATTTTTATTTTACCGGAAAATATATTCCCAATGAATTTCACACAGTGAATTAAAAAAGCATCAATTTTCGTTTCACTTCCTATAGATCGTATGTTGGTATATAATTACTTTATTTTGCTGATGCTCCAAGTGTTTGTTTTCATTCTCTATATATGAACTAAAACCTACTTAAGTATAATATACCTAGTTGAATTTCCCGAATTGCCAAACATCACTTCGAAACCACTTAAATAATATCCTTGAGGGTTCCCATCGCACACTATATACTCGACGATTCTCGCGAACTCCTCGCGAATTTGATACTCCATAATACAAAACCCCTTTTAGTCAAAGACAAAAAGCTGTAACACCTTAACTCCCCCCTCCCCAAAACCTTACGTCGATTGCCATACTTAGGCGTGTTATGAGACGCACTGATAACGCCGCACGCTCTCAAGTAGATTGTCAATTTGAATATTATATTATAGAATAGTCGCATCTTTGGGATATATTTTAGGGTTATAAACAAAAACACCTACAACAACAACTTGAATATACCCCTAAAAGGCAATCGAGAAATGAAGCTACTATAATATTGCTCCAAGCGCCGCACATGGATGGATGTCTCAATATAAGCAAAACAAAAACATTTGCGTTTATCCTTTTTCCTCCGCGACCTGATTTGACGACATTCACACAACTAATACACCCCCCCCCCCGCCTCCCACCACTCTTAATAGCATAAGAAATAGAGATTGAAGAAAGAAAAAAAAAAGGCTCAATCGAAAAAAAATATCTTCTAAACTAAACCTCTTTGCTCTCGACAGAAGCACAAAAAAAAACCCTTTCACTCACGCACAATATATCTTCAGATATAAGCAATTTGGACTTAAGTTTCCCGAGCCCAAGCTAAAACGCATAAACTGCCAGGGATATCGGAGACAAACACTTGAACCCCACCCGACCTCTTGTATAATATCTCCCCCCCCCCCACCATACCAATCCCAAAAAAGCATCATATCAAAAGCCCGGAATCCTGCAGATGAGAGGGTGCACCATTGACAGTAAATCCCAATTTCAGTGTTTTTGTATAGTTTGGGGGAACACATCACAACACCCCCAACCCTGTTTAATAGCCTGATTGCCGGAACTTTCAGGCCAAGCTGAAGCAGTAGCAGCAGCAGCAGCAAGCAGGCAGCTGGAAGGCAAAAGCAAAGCATCATCATCACAGAAGCAATAGGCTGGCAATGGCAATGGCAATGCGAGAGCGATAGGAACAAAATTTAAATAAGACCATAAAAACTTATGATATGTGAAGAAATATTACGGCATTTACCGAATTGCTCTATTTATTCATTTATTTATTCCCGTTATTCGTCCTTGTCTCTCGCACATTTACTCAACTCAACTTAACTCATCTCCCTTTTGTGCTATTGTCTGGCTCATTGTCATGTGAGCTCCGATAGTGGTAATCCTGCTTCGCAGTTCTTTTATATACGGGTGTGATGACTACTATGACAGAAGGATGAGGAAGGGAGGGGGGGCGCCACTAGTCACTGTGGCATATAGCAGTTGTCGAAGAGAGAGAAAGAGATTGTGTATGGAACGGATTTTGGGAAATGTATCATTTTTGTGCGCCCCTTTTAGTTCTTTATTGAGCCGATAAAAGATATTTGAGAATAAACACAATTGGGGGTCGTCCTTGTCGTTGTCGTATACTATTCGTTGCTCGTGCAAACGGAAACAAAATGACGACGACGACGACGACGACGTACGAGCTCGTATAGT
Organism: Syrphus vitripennis; assembly: GCA_958431115.1. Lineage (NCBI taxonomy): Eukaryota > Metazoa > Arthropoda > Insecta > Diptera > Syrphidae > Syrphus > Syrphus vitripennis. Next base: position 21,516,385 of record OY288110.1, read on the forward strand.
TTAGACACGAGGCTCTACTATTTTCGATAAATTCATTTTCGTTTTTTTATTTTGTGATATCTTCATATTCTCATATATATGTAATTTTTTTTTTTTTTGGGACACTGTCAGGATTTCTTTTTTACGGTGATTTTTTTTTTTTATTTTTGTCACTGGTACTGGTTTACGGTAGGCTGATGCGGATAGCAATAGAATATTATTTTTCATGGAAATCCGTGCGGATAATTTCAATTCAGCCTGAGAATGTATATTTATATCCTTTTTTTCCATGTGACAGGATTTTTTTTTTCATTCTTACTCCTTCTTTTTTTTTCTGTTGTTGTTGATCTCATCCAGTTAAGGTCGTTTTCTAATTTTCGTTAAGATGAAAATTGTCCTGTTTTGTGCTTTTTCCAATAACATCATCTCATCACACAGAGTTGGGAGCTTGTTTATGGGTATTTTTTTTTTTTTTTTTTTTGTTAAATCTTTTGTGCGGTTGAAAAGTGTGCTAAGATCGAGATGGACGACGAGGAGGACAAAGTTGTTGGCAAAATGGAGGTAGAGTAGGTAGTGATGATGGTGGTGAATTTAGGGTTTCTCAGTTAAATCGGTTTGTTTTGTCGAATGGATGGATGGACGAGCGGACGGAGGATGGACGAGCGGACGGACGGAGTGAGTGAATTTTCATGGGCAAATGTTAAATAAATTTCAAATAATTTTTTTGAGAGGATTTTTTTTTTTATTATTTTTTTCATTCTGCAGAGAAAACTTTTGGCTTCCTCCAAAAAGTGTGGGGGTTTTCATTTATTTGTATAATATTGAAAACTTAAGCTCTTTGGAATTTGAGAGGCTTCAAAACTTAAACGAGAATTGATTTGATTATATTCTTATTTTATTATTGAGGATTGAATAAGAAGGAAATGAATTAGTTTTTTTTTTATCAGGACCAGGGTGGTATTGTTTACATTTTTTAATAAAAAACCTAAGGAGAGAAAATGTGGAATTAGTTTGCATAAGCAACAATTACGCAGTGAAATTTGTCCTCCAAGTGGTTGATTGCTTCGGGCTTATCGGCGTATAGACTAGCAAATTCGCAGTCACAATCTGAGTCTGAGCGTGAAATTGAGGAACAAAAAAGTCAGTAATTTTGGATTTATAGCGGTCACCATTGAATTTAACGTTCTGGCCAGCATCGTTTTTAAAGAAGTACGGGCCAATGATTCCACCATCTCATAAAGCACAGCAAACAGTCAAATTTTCTGGATGAAACGGTGTTCCAAGATACACGTGAGGATTACCTTCACTCCATACACGGCCATTTTGTTTACAGCCGTAGCCATTCAACCACAAGTGAGCTTCATCACCAAACAAAATTCTCTTATGAAAATTGGGATCAACGGCAATCTTGTTTTGACATCAGCCTGTTCATGTTGAAATGCCAAACCCAACTAAATACAAATCACCTAACAACTGTTAAAATGGCTGCCAGTTAAAAAAAGTGCTGCCAACTTAAACAACCTCTAAAAAATAAACCCTTTAGTTTTTCTAAAGTTACTGTTTGCTTTAAAGTTATTTATTTTGAATTATCCAAGAAGAAATTCTAATAACAAAAATAACTTCTGTTCACCTAGGACCAAATTTATCATCTTCATCATTGTTTCATACTAACATATGGTGCGTAGGCGTAATGCGAAGCAACGGGGGCATTCACAACACTCGACGTGTATGAGTACCCATGAGATGGTAATGGTACTGAACCGGATGCAGACAACAATTGAACCTGTGGTATGATCAGCTGTGATGGAGCACTCTGGACGAGCGATTGAAGTCCACTATCTTGACGGATGACTTGGTATGAATTCCCCAGCTTTGCCTGTTCGAATGCCATCAAATGTTCTGCTTTGGCCTTGGCAACTTCGGGTGTGTCCTCAATTGGTCGTGGAAGTTCAATTGGAGCTGATGGAACTGCAACAACTTGGTAACCAATTTGCTTCTTGGCTTCTTCGATGGCAGCCAAATGGACAGCTCTTGCAGCTGCAACTTCAGGTGTTTCTTGAACTTGTTGGGTTAAGCTAGCTGAAAGTGAAACTACTTCTGGTGCGCCAAATTGCAGTTTAGCTCCTTCAATAGCAGCCAAATGAGCAATTCTTGCAGCAGCAACTTCTGGAGTCTCAGCAACTTGTTGGGGTAATTCCTGTGCGGGAATTACTGGAACTTCAACAGGCTTTGGCAAATTAGTAGCAGCAACTTGAAAACCACCAGCATCTGCAGCATAGTTAACAGTTTGAAGGATATTGTTTGAATCGATGTAGCTGTATGATCCTCTGGTGATACCATCCAGTGATTTAATTTCCTGTTTAGCTGACAAATGATCATTGTAACCGTAGACATATTGACCAACTGCATCCTGAGAGTGATATTGATTCGAAATTGCTGGTAAAATGTGACTCTCTGGAGTCAAATAATAATACTGACTGGCAGAAGCAACTGCCAACAGAGTTGAGAATGCAATGAATAACTTCATGGTTGTGGTAGAAAAAACTTAATTTGCTTTTTTATTGATTTATCTCGGAAACGCTGCTAGTGCCTGATGTGAACTAGTACTCGCTTCTGAGAAGTCTGATTTTGAAAGTGATGAGAACTGTTATTTATACCAAAAACTAAATGGGACTTTCTGGAACAAACGCACCTGGAAAACAACTTTTCATTTTAAACTATGTATTGTAACCAATTAAAATACTTCTGAACCCTAATGACCACCATGGTCATTAGTGTTTTTTTTTTTTCAATAAAGTGGTTTTGGTAGACTTAATGTAATCGATCGATAATGCCATTAGAAATCCAACCTGATTTTTTTCTACAAGTGTCTGAATATTATGCAAATAATTTGATTTTTTTTTCAAAAAAACTGTTATTAACGGTACCTGCCATAGAACCGTATTTTTGTTTATGGATTTTCTCATTTTCAATTCGTTGGACTTTGATCAAAATTTTTCCACGACAGAAATTTGGGGTTATTTTCCAAATCATTAGTTGGATAAAAAATCTAATTCTCTACTAAAAGTGTTTTAAGTAAAAATCTCAAATTTGACTTAGTTTTTGAGTCTTACCAAAAATATGAAAAAGTGACCAGTTTGACCATTCTCTCCTATTTTGTATTCCTTATTTCTTCGTAAGTATTTTCCAGTCCATTCAATAACCCAATGTCATTTGGGAATAAAATAAATTATAAATTATTGCTAAAACTAATAAAATAAGGTTATTAGACCAGTTTATACCAGTTTATACCTTTTATCACAACCATAGCAAATTTCAAGTTTTTTTGTATTCTATTCTTATTCTTCTCGTATCTATTTGACAGACATAATTTACTGGCATCTCGTATCATAATTTTTGACGGAAAGATACTAATATTGAATGGAATGCTTGAATGGTATAAAAATAGCTGTTGCCACAAAAAGTCTCCACTAGAAATACTCTTTTACCATGATTTTGAATTATTTCTCGTCATAATCAATAGCTTACAATAATTTGTAAAAATATTTCCATGCTAAAGTTTTTTTTTAACTTTTAAGTAATTGGTATAAACTAGTCTAATCTTATATTTATTAATGTTTCCAATTGAAAACCAAAAAAAAAACACTGCTCCTAGCATACATAATATATCATTTCCTGGAAATAAACGGATTTAATGAGAACAATTACTTATCGACCAAAATCTAATGACCCCACTGGTAATTTACACTGCATTTTTCCAAATCACTTTTTCAATCACCGATTCAATCTACTTGATATAACAATAATCACCACCACAACAAATGGTGGATAAAGAGACTCCTGCAGGCAAGTTTCATGTCAGCACGAATACCTACACCACATATACCACCTATATATATTTTCAAATCAATAAATCCATTTGTTGCCACAATAAAGTGTCATTTAAGTTTATCTAACTAAAGGTGAGCCAAGAATGGTTCTCCACACAACACACAGTACTAATAGTGTAACCGACAAATTAAAAAATATTTGCGTTCATAAATCACCACTGTGTCATAAATTGAAAATAAAACGGGCACTAGCCAGACCATCATCAGAGCAGGCGAAACGAAGCAGAGCAGAGGTGAATAGCTATAGTACCGTAGGTAGTTTGAAAGGATATGGTTTGAGGTTGTACAAAACAAAATCAACGCCAACCAATTCGGCAACTGTTGCCAACAAAACGCCTTGAAACACACAAAAACACTTTATCACACATTTGGATGATTCCCAAATAATTTGGTTCAAACAAATCAGGACCTATCATAGACGAAGGACGACCTTTTGGACGACACACTCTTACCAACTACAACAACTACCAAGAAAATGGAAACAGAGCAACCGGTCGGTATTCTAAAATACAGAACTCTATATGAAATGTTGAAAATTGAATTGGAATTAAGATAACAAATGTTGCTGCAACCTCAAGCCCGCAATCTACAGCTAGAGTTGAAGTCGCCAACAGGCGAGCAATTCTTTCCTCTCTTTTCTCTGCTCTGGACCTGTTTGCTGTTCTATATTATAAGGACGCATTGTAATATATTAGTATTCCGAATTCATTGAACAAAATAATCCGCTCCTTTTGGTGTTTGTGTGTGGTATATATGAACTGGCAGTGTTTCAAACGAAATTCTATTGAATGCCAAAAGTTGGCTGGTACTCTCCATCCATCTATACCTCCTCTTAGCATAGTACATTTGAGCCATTAACGTGTATATATAAAATGCGACTGTCTGGCCTTTTATGTTCTGTTCATGGTCCTTTCTGACTTCGATATAGGTATAACTTGAAAGCTTGTTGTTTTGTTGAGGTGGTTTTCACTGCATTGTTCTAGATACCTACAACATGCATAAATACAATACCAAATTCTTATGGAAAGTAGATTTTTGGGGCCAGTTGAATGTTGACGTTGATGTGCCAATATATACTATAGTAAAGGGATTTTGGTAAAGTCTCTCTTTGAAAACATGGCATGGTTTGGTTAACTATTTCAATCGACGAAATGATGCATGTGGTGTCTGATAGAGAGATAATAAATCAATTGTTGCATGCTGAATAGGTGTGGTAATATAGCTCAATTGTATATAGTTAAGGCCGAAAATAATCACACAAAAGTTACCTATACCTATACGCAGGCAGTATTTGGATTTTGAAGGTAACAATATTGAAGTACAAGTAGTGTCACATCACTGTTAGTATAAATTTGGAAAATTTAAGAAACAATTTTTATTTTGATGTAATCTTAGGAACACATTACTGAGTTCCTTAGGTCTTCGGGCCTACTTATGTACGTGAGTTTTCCTTGTAGGGCAATTCTTGTGAAAATGTAACACAGCTCTTTCCAACTCTTCCGCAATTGGTACTGATTCCTCTTCGAATGCTCTTCGCCAAGTGCTTCTAGGCCATCCCTTTCGTCTACCTGCCTGCTTGTGAGGTTTCCATTATTTTAATGATCTATTCCAATGTCCATCCGAAAACAGTGTAAGATGGCTCCAGTTTGTTTGTCAGAGTGTTTCGCAACATCTGCGGAGTTCTACAGGGGTGCATTCTGAGTTCTTTCCTTTTTGTATTATTCATTGATGACATCTGTGATATATTTCTGGTGGAGTAATAAACACTTCTTGTGTTAAGGTTTTTGAAATTTTTTACAAATTATTCTAAAATCCACAATACGGTTTTCAGAGTTTTGAAAAATCTGATGAGAAAATAGTAAAGAATTCGCGCAATATTTGTAGGACTATTCTAATTGATTTTTAAATTCCATTCAGTCAATATTTGGATCATTTGCAAATAATTCATGAATAATCTTTGAAGCGTTTTTTTTCAATTTTGAATTTAGGGTGTTTTTTTCTTTATAAGATAACGTATCGCACAAATAAACAAAAAAAGAGGCTGGGTGCGACCCACACTGATCACTTCCCATTTGTTATCTTGAAAACTTTATATTTAGTTTTTTTCAAATAACCAAATTTTCTTCGAAACAAACCTTAGCTGTTAGATTCAAACAATCATTATTGTATAAAATTAAATACCTAATGGCAAAGTCAATATCATTGCTCGTTCTCAAAATATTCGAGTCGAAAAACCAATTTTACCACTTTTTAGTTTATTTTATTTTTATATTTTTTGTCAAAAATTGTCAATTAGATATTTGTCAAAATTTAACCTCTCATAAAAAAATTTACTATGTATAAAATAAAATATTTTAGAAGGCACAATCGTTGTTCGTTCTCAGGATATTCGAGCTGAAATACAATTGTAACTACTTTTCTTTAGAATTTTAAACAGTTTTTGATTTTTTGTTAAAAAACTGCCCATTCAATATTTGTCAAAATTTGATCAGTTGCTAACAATTATGTTATGTAGAAAATAAAACAAACAAGAAGTCAATATCCTTATCCGTTTTTGAGAAATTTGAGTCGAAAGACAATTTATACCAATTTTTGGTAGAATTTTTTGTAGTTTTTAATTTTTTGTAAAAAAAACTGTCCATTGAATTTTTTTGAAATTTTCACCAGTAGTCAAAAACAACATTTTTCGTAAAATAAAATTATTTTAAAGTTAATATCGTTTTTCCATCTAAGGAAATTCGAGTTATAAAAATTTTTTTTTAGTTTTTTTGATTTTAAAAAATAACGGTAAATTGATTTTTTTCCAAATTCATATCAAATTTGTACGACGTCATAATATGTCGAAAAAAATTTATTTCAAGTCAATAGCATTATTTGTTCCTGAGATATTTGAGCCCAACCAAAATTTTCACTTTTTTTTTAAACTGCTATAGTAAAAAAACAACTGATTGAATATTAATAAACGCCCTTTCAGCTTCTTTCGAAGTTATTATCTGTAAAACAAAATTTATTTCAAGTCGATATCTCTACTCGTTCTTGAGATATCGACGACGAAAAATGGTACCAGAACGTACGGACGTACGGACGTACGGACGTACGGACGTACGAACGTACGAACGTACGTACACACGCACACACAGACATCTCTCTAAAAATGATTGATATAGGCTCTAGGGACCTTGAAACGTCGAGAAATGTCAAAAATTTCAATTTGACAAATCGGACCGATTACAATAACTCCCTATGGGAAGTTAATAAAATAAAATAAAATAAAATAAAATAAAATAAAATAAAATAAAATAAAATAAAATAAAATAAAATAAAATAAAATAAAATAAAATAAAATAAAATAAAATAAAATAAAATAAAATAAAATAAAATAAAATAAAATAAAATAAAATAAAATAAAATAAAATAAAATAAAATAAAATAAAATAAAATAAAATAAAATAAAATAAAATAAAATAAAATAAAATAAAATAAAATAAAATAAAATAAAATAAAATAAAATAAAATAAAATAAATTAAAATAACTAACACCTATTTAAGCTACAAACGGTTGGGAAAATCTTAATTTTCTTCAATAATCTAGAGATTTTATTGAAAAAAATTCATTAATTTTAATTTAATGTTGACTGCCTTTAAATAAAATGCGTCTTTTCAAAAAATGGGGGTTGCTATTTTACCTCCCATAAAAGCATTTTTCGATTTTTGCTTTTCTCAAAAACGGTTTATTTGATTTGATATTATTTTTCCCAAAAGCATCTAACAATTTTTATTCAATACAAACATTTTCAAAATTTTTTTGAAATGTTCAAATAAGTTCAATTAATTTTTTTTTTTTTTAATTCAATATTGGCACCTATAGCATTTTTTTAATGCTGTCTTTAACATTTTCACAAAAAAAAATTAGTTTAAAAAATAACGATAACTAACTACCATATTATAAATCTTAAAAATCCTTTAAAACAAATCTTAAATTTCTCGAGAATATCTTCAAGAATTTTGATAAAAATTTTGTGAAGGTGGCCAAGGGATTTTGTATTAGTAAAATATTGGCTGTATTCTCTCATATAGAGCAGTTTAATTATTCTTTGATTTTCTCATTTTCGGTTGAGGCAATTTTAATGTTTTTGGCATATTTAATATTTCAAAAATAAATTCAAGAATATTTTTTTTTAAATTCAATTTTTTAATTGAACCCTCGCATTAATATTATATGCCCTTAGTTGGCATACTTTTCTTTATTTTTATTTTGTTTTTAAATTTTTTTTTTTTTAAATAATTTAGATATAAATAATTTTTTTCTTAAACGCCTTGGTATCGGTTCTAGTTTTTTTCCCATTAATTAATATTTATTTAAAGGAATCAAAAAACCTAACAATTTTCCATCAAATAATCTATTCCTATGGAGCTATTTTGAAAACTATAATTTTTGTAATATAATTCAAAAATTTCATTTTTACTCCATATGTCAAAAATTTTTATTGCCATTTTCAAAATAAAAAAAAGTCCAACACAAAAAATTTAAAAACTGTGATATTTGCAAGAACATACGATTTCTATTATTCAATATTCATATGTGCATAAAACACCCGCTTAATATAAATTTCAACATCGAACAACAGAAGGTCACTTCTCATGAATACCATGAACGAAAAAAAAGAAAAAAAAAACATTAAAAGATGCAGTCAAAGCAGCACTTTTGCCATCAAAACTACGACGAAAAGCAGACACAGCACTATCAGACACTTAAATATAATATTCTCAAAAGTTTCTCTCTCTCCCTCTTTGTGTCTGTCTCTCTATCTATCTGACTTCTGGATCACTTTCTGAGAAAGTTTTCATTTCTGAAGCACCCTCAAGCCATGTGGATACGAATGTTATTAAATATGATTATTGAAACACCCTCCCTTCGCGCAAAAACACACATCCAAACACACATCATAGCCAATGGCTTGGACAATATTGGCCAACTGCAGCTAAGTGCAATAGTTAGCCTCGCGTTGGGCGCCCATTCGATGTTATTTGTTCAGCTTTCCAGTGCTTCAATTCAGCACCATTAATGGGAAGATAAGTACACGACCCAAAGCCTGATGTTGGAGTTGTAGATATTAGCCATTTGTGATGGTTCCTTTGAGGGTTTTGGGGGGGTAGGGGTTTCGCATGGCGTCATCATCTTCATTGGCTTCACAAGCTTTGGTTCTTCGTACTTTATGCGAATGGCGAGGCGAATGGCGCGACTGGCTTTGTCGATTTTTCGAATAAATTCAATTCGTTTGAACAGCACTTCACTAATGTTATTGCTTTAGTATAGAAACCGTCCGTCCGTGCGTTCTTCCGTACGTCCATTCATCCTCTCTCATCTATTGAAATCATATCTATCTTCTTTTTCTTTTTTTTTTGCAAGCAAGCATTTCATATAGAAATGAGTGTGAATGAAAAGATGCGAAGATGCTTTCGCACTCCAAAAAAATATCTAATTGATTTCTGTTTTTCAATTTGAGGATTGCTTTAACTATAGTTGCTAGTTATATATACGAGTAAGAGTGTGTATACATTTTTATTATTTTTTATATCTACTTTCCCGCCAAAGCGACTGACGATGGAAATGATAATAAAATAATTGAAGTTTGTTGGTTTTATGTGTGGAAACGGATGGTTTTTCTTATTTTAGTTTTTTTTTTTAAGTAATTTTGTTCGTTGTTGAAAATTTTGAAGTTGTTTTGATGAGAAATTTTATGAGGAATATAAGAAAAAGACATGGCTTACCGATAACAAGGAGAATGTTTGATGTTTTACTATAAGAGACTGCAAATAGAATGGTGCTTCTGAGAAACTAACTCAACTAATTGAGAACGAATGGAATTTTAGAATGTTATGTTTTTAAATGTTTGACTAAGATGAAGACAAAAAGAGGAAGAGCTTGAAAAATAAAAAATAAATGTTAAAAGAAAACCAATTAAAGGTATTTTCTGAGAATTACCTTAAAACTTTTGAATTTAAAATTAATTGTTTCACCACATTCAAGAGTTACGTTTTAAAAGAAAATGTATGAAAAAACTTAAAAAGTCTTGAGAGCCATTAAAAATTATTGGTTGCTTGGGGCTCCACTAAAAAGCTCCAAGAAAACTAGTTTATATAATAGTACCGTTTTGATGTACCAAATCACAATTTTTTTTATCTATATATTTACACGGAATTTTTAATTTTCTCCAAAACAAAATACATTCATTCTTTGGATTTTGAGCGTGGTAATGAAAAATATTCAAATTTCAAAACTCATGTTTTTCTTTTTAATTCTAAAACTAAAAATAGTTGGTCATTGGAGATAAAAAGCAAATCTATAAAATTCATCAGAATTCAAGAAAGAGTAACGAGAAATTAAAAAAATGGAATTTGTTCATGAATACGGATCCCAACTAACTTTACTTAAAAAAAAAAAAAAAAAACAGAAACAGAAACAGAAAAAGGAGTGTGTGACGTACAAATAAAGCTTCTCCCAAAATTCAGATTAATTTTTTTTTTCTTTAATAAAGCGGTAAGCAAAAACATTCTTCAAATTTTCAAAATTAAAAAAAAAACAGCGGTTACTATGTACAGACTGTACAGACTGAGACGAGGTTAAGACGAGACTGAGACGAGACGAGATGAGATGAGACGAGACGAGACGAGACGGGACGAGACGAGACGAGACTGAGACTGAGACTGAGACTGAGACTGAGACTGAGACTGAGGCTGAGACTGAGACTGAGACTGAGACTGAGACTGAGACTGAGACTGAGACTGAGACTGAGACTGAGACTGAGACTGAGACTGAGACTGAGACTGAGACTGAAACTGAGACTGAGACGAGGCTGAGACAAGATTGAGACGAGACAAAATCATACGAGACAGAGACGAGACTTCAATTTTAACGAAACCAAGACGCGACTTCAAATGAAATGAAAATATGTGTAGGCTAAAAATGTAACCCACAAAATTAACTTCCATCTATTTTTATCAATAGTGCCCCACACCTGATTTGAGGATGACCACGAGAAAAGACCGATAGACGAATCTTTGAAGTTAAATAATTTTAATTGCTTACAAATCCCCTCTGAAAAAATTTCATCAAAATTTTTAGAACCATTTTTGTTTGGTCTTGAAGTTTATATGACAGGTACGTTTAAATTTTAACAAATCGACTCAACACTCGACTCAACACTCGACTGACAGTACTAACGGACCTCTATAACCATAATGTCAGAAGTTCAATTTATTTTATGAATCTAAAATTTGCCCTAGTACCACTAATCGCAATTAAAAATGAAGACCAAAGCTACCATTGCGCTGTTAAAATTTGAAATTTCTTAAACCAACTTTTAAAAAGACATAAATCAAGGAGGAAATTATTTCTCAAAAAATGTTCGTCAAAATTTTATTCGTTTCCAAAATTTTAGACCAACCAACGTTGTATAATATGGGCGGATATAAATATTATAAATGGAAAACAAATTAACCAATTCATGTATTCAAACTCTGAACTATGATCTTCAAACGTGAATATCTCAATATCCAATTTTTTCTAAAACGTCACACTTTGCTTGTACATTCACCATTTTTTTTTTTTGGAAACCACCTTGCTTCATGCACGCTCTTGGCCTAAAAGTGCCAAGGGAGATCCTTACGTACCTTTCCTGTATAACACAAAGGGAACTTATCTGTAAAAAGAGAAGATCAAATAAAGAACTTGGACAAATCAAACAATAGAATTGTAGTAGATTATTAAGAAAGGTGGGTGAGTCGCAACAAGGAATTACCAAATCTACCATTCCATGAACTGAAGTATTCAAATCATAAATTTGTTTTTTAGTTTTTCTTTTCTCTTTCGTCGAATAATTGATATTTCTTTGTTACAATATTGTGGTTTTGAGATTTTGATTTAAAATATTTATAACACTTTTCTATCTTTAAATTAGTATCAAAACTATAATAAATCTACTCCTAAGTATTAATATTTTTTCAGTTTCGTTTTTTGGAACATTTTTTGCCTTTTTGAAATTAATTTTTTAAAAACGGCCAAATATTTTTTTTTAAATCCCTATATAAAAAAAGGGTTCTAACGATTTTTTTTCTTCAAAAACTTGTATTTCTACGATAAATAATAGATATGGCATCTTCAGTTTCCAGCTCAAATTTCTTTTTTTGATTTATTTTTGCATTTGAAATTTTGAGCGTTTTCATATTTTTGTTAAACAAATTCTTGTTTTTTAATTTTTTGTATGCTAAAGTATTCATAAGCTAAATTACAACTTTACGATTTTTATGAAGATTTATTAAAAAATAATACTTCTTATTTATCTCCCACCGAATGATGGGTTTCGAACTCTGTTTTTCCAAGATTTTTTATTGCTCCTAACAAGTTGCGTGAAAAAAAAATTTGAGCCCATTCTTATGATTTTGGAAATAATTCGGAGGACAAAGAATTTTCAAAACCAATGCGAAACATTCGGACCCTTCGATGAAACAACAATCAAAACGCGTTGCTGTAATTGACATCAACACGTTGTCGTTTTCAGGATTGTTTCGCATCGGCTTCGCATTGGCTTGGGGAACCCTTAAAACAAAACTATTTTACCTTTAAATTTCAAAAATAATTAATTGTATTTGAAAAAAAAACAAAGTATTTTAAATTTTGTTAAAGTTTGGATAGTTTTTTTCTTACTGATTTCCAAGATCTCCAGACGTATTTAGTTTGAAAAAATATATCTTTCAGCGCTTTAAAATGTCATCGTCATTTTTGTATTTAAAATTTAGAAATTGCCAAGAAAAACCCGTTTTCGTTAAGAAAAAATGTACAAATACTTTTTGAACTTACCCACGTACTTAAACGTAGCTATTTTGCATTCCAGTTTCATATGATTGATTGTATTTCATTTCAGAATCTCATGGACACAACCATCACGTGTCCTTTAATTGCCACTGCAAGATTCCAATCTCAAATATCAAAGAAAACTCTTAAACAAAAAAAAAAAACACTTCTAGACAAGAGTAAAGAAAAACAACAAAAACAAAAACGATAAAAACAAAGAAGAAAAAAAAATATTTCAACAAAAGATTTCAAAAAAAAAAAAAAACTCATAAAAAACAAATTCCATTTTGCAGTGCGCACAAAAGCACTGCACAACGACACACAGGACTAAAAGAGTTTCCTTCTAAGCCGAAGAGGTTCTTTATAACAGAACACACCTTTTGTAGCAAAAAAAAAAAAAAAAAAAAAAATGGTGTATTGATAGAAGCCGAAGTCGGGTCGAGAAGGCCACTCAGGTGCGTTTAAACGTTTCTCCAAAACGGAATCGTCCATAAAAGATCAATGGCCATAAAATAATCATTGGTTCAAATCGGAAGTAAACACTGAGACAACTGCTGTGCTGCCTTATAGATCGAAACTTTGCCCTTTCTGCAATAACGGTGCCAGCGGATGAATGGGGGCCATGCAATAAAAGGACATTATACACACAGGCGAAAGGAATTACGACCGAGGAAGACCTTTAAAAAAAAAAAAATGTGTGTAGAGGAGGGAGGGTGTTTCACAGGTAAACGGAGCCATCTCCTCCTACGACCGATGATGACGACAACGACGGACGCAAAAGAGTTATCTCTTCCGATAGTTGAAAAAATGGGTGGCAATAAGGACAAGGAAAATGCAAAGTATCGCTCTCAATGGCAAGGTGTTTGCACACTTCAAGGAGTTCTCTCGTAAAAAATGCAATTCTTCTTCTTTCATTGTCAGGATGTTGGGTTGAAAAAATTGTATAAAGACAAACACCGGAAGTGATGGAGGAAGGGAAATAAAAATCGAATGCAACCAACCAACACTAGCTCTCTATCTCTCTCTCTCTCACATCCTTCAAAAACCCACATTACCATTAAAACAAAAAAAATACAGAAGAATCCTTCTTCTGATTCTGACCTAAAGGATGCCAAAGGAGTGAATATAGATTTCCAACTACCTGCTGCAGCATCAGTTGCCTTAGTTCTTTTCTGTCCGTCCGCTCGTTTTTATTAAAACAAAGTGGAAGAATAGTGGTTGAGTAGTCGAATCACTGCTGTAAGGTGTCTGCAGCTGTATCATGCTGCCTGCCTGCATGCCATCCTCTTCTGTCCTTACTAATATACAGATATTTCTTTCTGGTCCTGACTAGCTGACTGAATGAATTTATTCTTTATCCTGATGGGCTATGGGAATCGATCGATTTAAATGCCCGATCCGGATGCACTTGCAAACAAATTAAAGCACAGAGCAAATATGTTTGCACCATCACGACTATATGTACAGTATTCTTAATATTATACGAAAATGCTAGAGTGAGAGAATGGATAAAGAGATAGGTGTATAGGAGGAAGGACATTGAAACCATGGTGGAAATCCTTTAAATCGGTGGGTAAGCTCATTTAAGGACTCTGATTCGCACACACATAAGACACATTCGTTTGACATTATTGCGAACACAAAAGGGACAGACAACCAAGGAAAATGTTCATTATCAGGGATATTGGCAGAAGAAGGTAAAACGACAGGTGAGACTTCGCACTAATGTACCCAAAAGATCAATGTGGTTTAGATAAATGTACTTTTTCGTTTAAGGTTAGTATCTTAAGTCTTGACATCTTTATGTTACTGTGAGTTACCGAAATTATTAAATTCTAGAATTTACTGGTGAATATAATTTTTCAGCAACAAAGGAGATAGCAGGTGTGCCTCAGGGGACCGTCTTGAGTCCTTTGCTCTTTATTATAGTCACTTACTGCTTGAGGATAGGGTGAAAAAAACCGAAAGCGAATCAGTTATTATTTGCTGACGATGGAGCCATCATAATTGAAGATCCTGTGTTCTGGCAACGAGCACGAGATGTATATGTGGATGATCTGCTGTCCATTTCCTGATTCTGGACATCTATTTGAATAGAACTTTGCTTTGAATGACCTCGTGTTGATTAGAGTGAAAGAATTGGCTGGAAAATTCTGCCGTCTTCTGTGTTCGAAAATGTCCCCTAAGCTGAAAAGAAAGCTCTACACGTCAGTTGTTCATTCAGGGACTACATACGGTTCACAGTGTTGGACAATGTACAAGAAGTATGACAGTAAATTGAAAGTAGGTAAAATGAAGATACTTTGCATGTTAGCAGCAAAAAATCCGAAGAAGCCTTGAACAAAACACAGCGTGACTAACTTAGCTGGGAATGTGACGTAAAAAGAAGAAACCATGATAACCCAGTTCAGATGGCAATAGCAGACGACCCGACGTTCCAGCACTGTCGCGGAAGAAAGACAATCGCAAAAACTACTGGGTGAAGCAAATACAACGGCAGTTGGCTTCAGAAATTTATCTACTTTTTGTTGGCCTAAGCCATGGAACAATCCAAAGTCGGGAGCCCTATCGACGTTTTCTGAGGTCAACCCGGTGTATCCTACAAATGGAACCTTAGGATGAAGTATTGGATTGGGAGAGTTGTGGTCCCACTCGAGATCACGACCAGAAAATGAAGATAAGACTTTCAGTATTGAGGACCATAGTCTACTTTTGTCTGTCCAAAAATCTCACCATAACTTCAAAACTGCTGCTGTACAGGACCATGGTCCTGCCAGTACCCACGTATGGATCAGAGACTTGGGTGCTTAGCAAAAGACACTCCGACCTCTTAGCCGCGTTCGAGAGAAAAGTCTTAAGGAGAATTGTTGGCCCCATATGTGAGGAAGGACGATTCCGGAGACGGTACAATCATGAATTGTACGCAATCTACCTTGAAGCAGACATAGTGACAAAAATTAAGCTTGGTAGTTTCCGGTGAGCAGGGCACCTAGCTCACATGAATGAAGAGGAACCGGCTCGCGTAGTCTTTTGTGGTACATTCTATGGTAGACGGCAGCGTGGTAGACCATGCTTGCGCTCTGGAGATGGCGTAGACCAGGACCCCCTAAGCCTTGGGGTGCGCAACTGGATGGCGTCGGCTCGAGACCGGGATAGGTGGAGAGACTTGTTGAAGGAGGCCAGGACCGGACCCCGGTTGTCGAGCCGATGATGATGATGATTGAGGACCATATGGACCCCATGTTATAACAGATGGTAAAATGGCCGAAACAACTATTTTGTTTGCTTAAGACTTTTTTTATTATAATAATCCATCGCTTATTGTGCCAGACCTTAAAACATAACCTATTCAAATCACCCCTTTTACAAAAGCTAATTCACCGATCCCCTAACCAGAAATCGTTCTTAATCTATTTTCAAAGGACTTGGAACTTGGACTTCAATTAAAAAAAAATCTATAAACTTCTCTTCAAAACCCCATATTTCCCGCATAATTTCAAAACTTTTCGTTAATTTAAACTTTCCCAAACTATTTTATTTAGAAATTGAATTAATATTAGGTATGAAGAGCAAAAATCATCAGCGCTGCTTGTACCAAAAGAAGAGTGCGTGTCGTGGATGCTAAAGGAAGTGCGTTGGGGGTAAGGGGCCTAAGTCGAAAGGACACCATTGAAATTTTTGTTTTCGACCAAAAACTTTAATTATTATTATTTAAATTGAAAACAAAATACGATGTAAAATCAATTTGAAAGTAAATTTATTGTCATCATCTATTATGCTTAACTTGAAGATTTATGGCACTTAACTCCTACGCTTCACAGCAAGTCTTCAAATAAGGTATGTGTGTTTGACATTTTTAATGTTTCGCTTGCCTTGTTCTCCACCACCACCAACACTCTTGACCCCACAAAAATGTCCTATTGAAACTTTTGCACCAAAATCGATTAAGAATCACACTTTTCACTTTAACCATTCACCAATGGCTGGCTGTGTATTATTTGCTAAAGTTCACTTCTATAACTTATGGCCTTCAACTTATTCAACAACAACAAGAAAAGGGACAGAATTAGCCAAGCGAAAACTATCTTAAAACCAAAGAAAGGGTTGGAGTTGGAGAAGGAACATAGCCCAAAAAATGTTCCCAAAAGTCAAAATTATAATGCAAGAAAGAAGAAGTTTTTTTTTTATTCTTTCGAAAATACATCGGATTGACGTCATGGGCCGTATAACATAGAAAGCTTCATGCTCCATCAGAATTGATAAAGATCTGTTTTTGTTTGGTTCACTCACCTTCCCTTGGATTTTGTTATAGCCAAAGTCCAGCTGAATGGTGGTTGGGGTATATACACAGAGTGGCAATGACCTATAGGGGACTACATAATATCAAGAACACGGAAGGTAGGTATCGCTACATGGATATTGAATAATTACCTTGTGTACCGTATACTTAGCCTTCTATTTAGCAACGTCCAGAGGATGGGACATTTGGGTCGGGTCAATATAAAATGTGCACATGATTTAGCAAGAGGAAACAAAAGTAATGAATACGCAATGCGCGTCATTTAGGAAACCATCAAGCAATGGTACATTCACCCCTCCACCCCCTCCTCAGCTACCGGCCCTTTATCACATAAGGAACTCATAATATTGAAATGCCAGTTCTTGGGATACAGAACTCCCAACTATTCCGAATTGATGATGTTATGCGGCTCGAGGCAGCAATGAGACGAGAATCTATTGTGCAAAGTCCTTTTGGAGTCGGAGTTGGAGTCAGTTGATTCCATCAATGCTCTGTGGGTGAATATGGAAAATTGATGAATAATGGATTCGATATCATTAGGAAAATGTTTACTTGTACGAATTTCAATTATCCTGGTGTAGGTATCCTGTTGTAGAAACCCCCCTACATAGCTCCGATATGTTATATAGAACCGTATAAGTAGAAGAGTCTAGGAAAAGTTAGAAGAAAGTACATAGAGTCACCCCTAACCTCTTATAGTCCTTTCTACTACTATACACATATCCTCGGACTGATGATGATGTTGATACTTTGAAACTGACTTCTGACTGAGAGCTCTTCTCTCTTTATGTTATAGTTAGCAAGTTGTGGAAATTTTTGGAAGAAACATTTTATCCCCTTTTTTAATGGGAGGTGGTGTATGATGCTGACCCTAAGTAGTGTATAGGTATTAATTCGATCCTTTGGTTTGTTATGGTTTGAAAGCAATGAGAACATGGATATTATCGAGAAGATAAAAATAGACTTGGATATTTGGGGGGGAAGCTTGAAAGCCACATGGGTTATAAAATAATAAGAAGAATGGGTAAAGAAACTTTTTCAAGACGTAGACACATAATATGATTACATACAAATTATAGAATAAAATGTATGACTGATTGGTGGGGGAAGTTTTGGATTCCTGTCTGTAGGATTTTTTTTTTTAAATTTGGAACTCAAAGATTTTAGTTGAAATTTTTTACCTCTAAAAATAAGATTACCTGGAACCAATAACACAATACATGAAGTGCTTTTTGAACGAGTATAAAATTCAACAACTTTTTAAAATTTGTGTGACACGGAATAACAAGTCTAGGAGAACTATATCAATTGTTTTGCTTCTTTCAACAAGTGGGAAATTCTACAGTATCACAGTTTTTGTAACTGGAAACAACAAGTGTTAAGAAAAAAGAGATAAGCTTGTCGAATTGTTGATAAATTTCAAATGACTGTCGAAGACTTTTTAAAAGTCAATAAGTCCATAGATGGTCTCGGATCCATACGTGAGTACTGGCAGGACTAGGGTCCTGTACAGCAGCAGTTTTGAAGTTATGGTGAGATTTCTGGAATTGAAGAGCTTTGACAGACCAGGTAGTAGGCTCTGTTGGAATTGAGCAGCCGCCCGCGTATTTCTTCTTCTAAATTATTATCAGCTGCTACTGTTGACCCAAGGTATTTGAAGGATTGCACCACTTCAAATTCGTGCTCCCCTACCTTGATTGTTTGACCAACTGTTCTTCTCGCATTCGACGCCACCATGTACTTTGTTTTACCTTCACTAATGTGCAGCCTGCTCGATCTGGATGAAGGAATCGTGTACAGCTTGTTCGGTCCTTCCGATGATGTCAATGTCAATGTAAGCCAGTATCTGGCTGGACCTGTTGACGATGGTCCCTCTTGTTGCCGTGCCAGAGTCACGGATTGCTTTCTCCAACGCCAGGTTGAAGAGGAGACTCTTCAACGCCAGCGCCAATAATTACTTCAGGCTCTCGGCCAATAATATCAAGTACCATATTATCACATGAATTGAGCTCGCAATCCTACCCCCCCCCCCCTATAGAACCGGTTTTATTGGCGTTACCTACTTTAGCTTATCAACAAGAAATTTGTTTAGTTATAATATTTTTGCGCTTTGCACTTCTTACCACGGAAACATCTCTAATGCAAGTCCTATTTTTTCTGGAGGAACTATGGACAACGAAAATATCACCTGCCAAAAAAAACGTTACAGAAGTAATTTTCACTTGTTCTATGGTTATAGGCCCCCGACATTTATAACCAGTATGAAAAAAATTTATTTTTTTTATCTGAAAAACTGCTCTAGTGATTTTAATGAAATTTTTTTCCTTGATTTTTTTAACCAGTTTATGATATTTGGTCAAAAGATATAAAAACCCTTTATTAACGGTACCGTGCCATACCAGATTTTTGGTGTTTGATTTTCTCATAAGCGATTTGACGCATTGCGATAAAAATTTTTATGAAAGAGTTCTTATATGATTTTAATAATATTGAATATGAATTTTTTTAATTTCTCTTTCGATTTTTGAAAAAAGGCTTTTTTTTGAAAACTCAGCAGGTATTTTTTAAACGCGAGCATATTTTTTGGAAATTTTTTATTTAAAAAAAAAAAAAAAACGTTCTAACGTTCTATTTTCTATAGGTAGGTAGGTACATCAGACAATGAAATCTTGAGTTATAACCGCAAACTTCTTTTTGGCTTATTTAAGCAATAGAAGCGATGAGTTTTATGATTAAAATGTAATTTTATTTAAAAAAATATTATAAGTTAGTTAACGAGATATGGGTGTGTTGGTACGTTGTTGGAAAGCTGATAAAAAAATATTGGTATTTACTAAATTTTCCATAATTCCATGCCATAGGATGTCCTTTTATCATAGTTAAATTGCAGCGCCGTATCTTCAAAAGCGACTAAGGAATATTGCTAAAGGATTATTATATACCACTCTCTCCCTATAATAGTAGCAGCGCCGACAGATTTTTAGATAGTGTCCAAACAAACAATTGGTGGATAGGTGGCCTAGAGAAATTTACTCAAGACATTAGATTGCTAGACTTTAAAGAGAAAAAATATGAAAAAGCATGGTGTAGTTATTTGTTTGAGAAAACTTGAAATACCATTTGAAAGTATCGAAAAAGTACGAATTTTTGAATTTCTATAGCAGTTTTTTTCAGAAAAAAAAACTTGATAAGGAAGCTCTTATAATAAACACTCAATAACGAAATTGAAAAAAAAAAAATATTGGATTCGAATGGATTCAAATTAAAAAAAAATTTCAAAACCAAAAGTAGTAGCAACTAAAAAACTTGCTGGTATGTACCTAAGGTACCGTGTCTTTTCTTTAACGTTAACTCGGTTGTTCCGCTTAGGCACCATGCAAGCGCCATTGTTGTAATTTTTTTTCAAGTAGAAACTACGCCATTCATACAAAATGGAACGATACACGCTTCAACAACGCATTGAAATTATTTAAATTGAGAAAATATGGCAGCGACTGTTTGTGAAAGTAAACATTTTTTGGTCGTCGTGAAGCACCTTGTCGGACCGCGATTCAGAAATTGATGGAAAAATTTGAGTTGTCGGAGCAATTAAGCGATGTGGATAATAAGAGCCATGCACGTTGCTCAAGAGCTACTGATAGTATTGTTAAAAGTGTTGAAGAAAAGCCAGACTTGTACAATGTAAATTCCTCTTTGTTTTTTTTTGGAATTGGGCATTCCACAAACGTCATTACAACGTATTTTGCAAAAAAACTTAGGTCTTTAGGCTTATCAAGTTGAGTTAACACAAGAACTCAAGCCAGATCATCATCAAAAACGTCGTATCTTTGCTGATTGGGTCCTTTAAATTCATGAAAATGATCTGGAATTTCATCGAAAAATCATCTTGACTGATGAGGCCCATTTTCATCTCGGTTGCTACGTCAACAAGCAAAAATTTCGCATCTGGAGCTTGGAAAGCCCAAGATTTATTGTTGAAAAGCTTCTCCATCTTCAACGAGGGACTGTTTGGTGCAATTTATGGTTGGCGGGGTCATTGGACCTTACTTTTTCGAAAATGAGGCAGGAGCAACAGCTAAAGTGAATGGATTGCGCTATTGAGCGATGATTTCTCCCTTTGGGACCACGTGAAATACTTATAAGGTCTAAGCCAACAGCCCAGCGTCAAGTCGAAACCTCCAAGATAGAATTCATAAAGCTTATGAGGGCATACAGCAGCCGCTGGTGATAGAAAATTTCATGAAAGGGATATTGCTGTGTAAGCGTAGCCGTGGCGGAAACTTTTAAATGTCAAAAACTTTTAAATATCAAAAGCTACATGTAGTATGAACGAATAGTAGATTTATTTATCAATTAAATCGTAAAGTTTGAGAAGGATGATTTTGCATTATGGAAATTCTCTTTTGCCTCTTTGTCGACTGCCCTAGTGCCTATGCATATGGGCTGGTAGATTTATGACTTTATTTACGATATTTTAAAAAACAAAACATCGAAATAGAATGTTTCTATAATTTGATTCATTTATTCATGTATCAAAAACAAGGAAAATTAGGCTGGTCATTTGTCTTTTTTTATGTTTCAATATTATTTATTTTTTTTTTATAAAAGAAAAAAAACAATGTTGCCACACTACTTTTTGTTGTCTTACTACATTTAATATGTGCCATATTTATAGTAAATGGTACATTCTCAATTGCTTTGTTTTCTTCTTGGCCATATTCAACAGAGATCTTTATTAAGATAAACCAATCTATATCCAAACAATTTGCCTACCAGATGAGAAGGAAAAAAACTTATTTTGTCATCCTATAAACCCAAGGAAGCCAGCACAATTTCATGAAGTCCGCAAAGAGCCAGATTGTATCTTCAAAAGCAACTAAGGAATATTGCTTAAGAATTATTATACACACCACTCTCTCACTATAATAGTAGAGGGGAAAATAATTTTCCTCAAAAAAAAAAAAAAAAAAAATACGAAAAACAAAACCGTAAATATTTTCCCTAAAAACTAGAGCTTAGTCTGCCCACTGTGTAGTTGTTGCGTGAAACAAATAGATCGGCATCAAGTTTATGGCTTGCATTAGAAAGCGCAGTGTTGCAGCAACGTTCTGGAGACCGCATCGGTCTATTGGTCTCTCGTATATTGGCGGTCTCTCTTTCCTATTTGAAAAACATACATATCCTGCGGTCATTCGTGTGCATCAGTACCTACATAATAGCAAACAAAATGTCCTCTTTTTGGCCTATTTTTAGCGTAGGTCCTGTCCGTTCGTCCGTTTGCTTAATGTGCATCCACAGTGTGCTGCTTTGCTGTTCATATTTCAATTACAATCGCTTTTTAATGCGGTGATCAAAAATTGTTACGGCCCAAGGAGCAAGCGAGGACCGATGCAATGGTGGTGGTTGTATGGCATGGCGCGGCGCACTGATGGCATGTTGCGCCATATAACAGTTTTATTTTTTTTTTGTATTATTATTTTTTTTTGTATTTATAAATTGTACATCAGCGAGAGCCTTTTTGAGCTCTGGTTGTATATATTTTTGTGTGATGTGTTTACTGTGGCTAGTAAATTGTGTGTCCTTAATAACAGGATTATACGTCGCCGATGTCGTTCACAGTCGAATATCGTACGCATCTACATAATTAAACGGACATTTTGAATTTATAATGCAATGTTGATAGCAAAATGGTGGGTTTTTCCGCTTCCCACATCTCGCTTGTGTTGTTTGTATAGAAAAGTCAAAAGGCGCATCATCCAGGAGGCGGGTAGGTGGTGGGCGGATGGGCGGAAGGACGCAGTTTTCTCGCTGTTATCGCGGATATGTGTAGCGCTGGTGGATTATAATATCTGCAAAGAATAACGCAATGATTTCAAAACCAGGAAGACCCAGATTGTGGAGTGGGGAGGGGAGGTGGTTTTTTTTTTTGGATAATTCGGAGTTTGTGCCGCCACGTTATGAATCATAAAGTTGGCGAAATTATTGTTTAAATGTGCATTAAATTTCATTGATGTATTGTTGGGAGATAAATCAGCCACAAGAACAAGGACATTTACGGCTGGCTTACTATGCTTTTGCTGATGCTTCTGCTGATGGCGTTGTTGCTCATGCTGCTGCTGCTGCTTTTGCTGCATTCGGCAATTTATTAGTTGTTTATTGTTTGCTACAAAATTAAAAAACAAAAAAAAAATGGAATAATAAAAAAATATTAAAGAAGGGTGGGCTGAGAATTAATAGATATGTATTTATACATTTATAACGCTTTATCCTCTCCTTCATAAAAGAATAAGACAGTTATTTATGCGAAATTGATGGTATCTTAACGCAGTTAAATTATAAAAGCTTAATGGGATGAACATAAGAATTTGCTGTGTGGCATTCAACAGTGAATTTTGGAATAAGGTTCCACCCGTTGGTTTTTTTTTTTTGTTGGGATGGTATTTAATGTTTATTTCTTTTGGTATAGGTATGTTTATTGATCATCCTTCGGAAAGTCATTTTATTATGAGAAACAAAAAAACAAATTTATTGGAAAAGATGATGATGTCATTATATCGATCAGCTGAAATAAATAACTTGAAATAAATATAGTCCTTTTTTAATGTGTTCAGGATGTAAATATTATATAGGTTCATCAACTTCTCAGAACTCTAAGCGAATTTTGTTTTTTAAAACAGTTTTTTTTTTCATAATTTAGTGCTGCTGTGGATTGTTTTTTTGGGGTTTTAAAGAGGGTGGAGTCAACTTACGATGACGAACTTTTTCTTTTCTATTAACTTCAAAGCTCAGAATTGTTGTTTCTGTGTACCTAACCTACAAATTTAAAGTAAATAGAGGACATACTTTCACACTTAACTTGAAACGGAACATGGGGCGTATGCGTAATTTTTTAAAGGCCTTCAAAGTGCCATACAGTTTTTTTTGCTTTTTTGGAAAATTAAATTTTCTCTACTGGTTGACCCTAAAGCGTGAAGTTCGCCAGGTTTACCTTAGAAAACGTCGATAGGACTCCGGGCTTTTGATTGTTCCATGTCTGAGGCCAACTAAATGCAGGTGCCGTTGCATTTGCTTCATCCAGAAGTTTTTGCAACTGCCTTTCATCCATCATGCTTTGAGACCCCTGTTGTTATGCGAAGCATCTTCATATCACCAAGCGTCAATTTACTCTCATACTTCTTGTGCATTGTATAACGCTGTGAGTCATATGTAAGCCCTGGAAGAACAAGATGGCAGAGTTTTCCCGCCACTTCATCAACCCTACGCTTGCGACATGTTTGATGGTTGGAATATGCCTGTGTGTATCAGAAAATGGACAGCATAGATTTTCGGTCTTTTTTTGCGTGGTATCCATTTCCCTACAGAACATCCTCCCATACATCAAGTGCATGTTGCAAGGGCACAGGATATTCACTCATGATGGCTCTATAGTCAGCAAAGAATAGCCGATTTACTTTGGGGTCCGTCACCTTTCCCTCAAGCAGAACATCAAGAATTGTAATAAAAAGCAAAGGACTCAAGACACATCCCTCTGGCACACCTGCTTTAATTGGAAACTCTTCGGTGATTACTGCCTTTACTATAACTTGCTCGTACATGTTCATGATCATCCGCAGGTAGACTTTCGGAACTCCTCGTTGCCTTGTTACAACCCATATCAGACCTCATGTTTGTCTGTCATATGCTTTTTCAAAATCACCCAGTGCAGTACGCACTAGTAGACGGCCATCCAATACCCGCTCATTTCATTTTCATACAAAATTTTGATAGGCTTACGCAGTTTTTGACTCCAACAAGACCTACGATGACCTTACGTCTTATATTCAAGGATTTTCTCAAATCTCTTCAAACGTTTGCCATTAAGATAAAAGTCTTACAATTTCTGGGCTTTGGCAATAGATAATATTTTGAAACCAAAAACGCAAAAACAAAAATCTTCCCCACACACTATTTGGCGGAAATAACTTAAATGTGAAATCCAATCCCTCACAAAGCGAAAGCTGAAATTTCGCAACAGTTGTTGTGAAATCATCCAAAAACACATCCTTCACTAAATTGAACACGAATATAAAACTAACTTATTGAGTATATAGATAGATGGAGTTCTAAATGTGTTCCATCTCCCACGAGTAGCGAGGTTGTGTGCCACATCATTTAGAGGACTAAAATCGAATTGCTTATACACTGTTCGTTAAAAGCATCTTCACATACTAAATCAACCATTAAGTCATTCTCAAACACAACACATTTTAACCACCCTCCCCCCCTCCAGTTTCCCGGCCGAGAGATATCTATGGTTTTACCATTTATACCTACCACTTGACATATAATTCTCGTTTACTTAATATTCAAGTAAACATTTTCCATGCAAACACAGAGTATCAGTTTCCCAAAAATTTTCTAGACCGCCCTAAGCAGGACGACAGCCACTTTAACTCGATATAAAGTGTATCGAATTGCTCTAGGCGTAGGCGGGTCCTCCAAAAAGTCACTTAACTTCAAAAAAAAAAAAAAATAACACAACGAGGTAAACACCATTCGTGATGTCTTGTGTGCCTGCCTTTGTGTCGAAAATCAATACTTTCTCAAACTATTATTAAAACCAAAAAAAAAAAGAAACAAGACTTACTGCTGCTGGATATAGAGAGGTACACGTACACGCACCATTTTGTGCGTTTATATAGAACCCAAAAAAAAAAACAATAAAAATATCACACGGTATCAGGACGAAAAAAGGACGAACCCTATCAATCGATTTGTGTAGATGATAGCTGGTTACCTATAGTTTTATAGCTTAGCGTAGTTCTTCATTATATTGTGTCATTGCTCGTTAGCTGTAATTACAATTTCAAAAATGCTTTAAATGGGTTTTTTTTATTGCATGACTTTTTTATATATGTGGTGTTTTTTTTTTACCCTTTACCTTTCAGTTGTAACAGAAAATAACAACAATAGCAAGAAAAAAAAATAAACAATTTGGAATTATCCTTTCGGCCAAGTCAAGCTGTATACGATTTCAGTAGTTAGTGTATCGGTGCGAATGTACGAACAACATCAACAGCTTTTTAACTGTAACCAAACCTTAGAAAAGGGAACCCCATTAGCCAGACGTCACAATGGCTGGCGATATTTATTTGTTTTTATCACCACCGTGTCCTTCTTTTAAAGTAAAAACAGTAATGTGTCAAATTAACATTTTTTTTGAAAATTTTGCAAATTTTTGCTTTTATTTAAAAATTTTATGAACTGTTTTACAATTCAGTATTCTGTTTTCGAAATCGAGAATTTTTTAATTTTGAACAATTTTGAACAAACATTTTACAAAATTTTGAACTTTCGAATTCTGAAAACCTGATGTTCCGAAACTCAAAATAGTTTATTTCATTTTATACCACATTTTTTGACTTAATAGTCTCACCATAACGGTTTTTTCAAAATCCATTTATTATGCAACATAAAATTGAAAAAAAAAAAACAGTGGCAACACCGACAAAAGGTCTAAACCTTTGTTAAAATTTTAACATTTTTCTTCTGCTCTTTTTGAATCAAGTTTTGTTTTTTGGAATGTAGTGGAAGCGTAGAATCAGACACGTGACTTGGAAATAATACTACAAGGCCCACATTTTGAATAAGTTTTCAGTGTTGCCACTTTTCTGGATTTTATGTTTTTTTTTGCATTGGAAAATAAATTTTAAAATATATTATATGGAAATATTATCAAAAATATTTTAAGAATATATTTTTTTTTTTGGTATTTTTGTTTGTCCATTTCCATTTGATCGTCAATTTTTTTTTTCAGTACCTAATATTTTAATGAAATTTATTAACGAAATTTGTAAAAAAAAATGTTTTTGCAGAATATATTCACATCACTGTAAAGTATATAAGAAAATAATACCTAAGTATGACATAATTCGCCACCATAGCCGTTTAAGCGAAGAGAGACTACCATCAGGACTACAAACTAAAGGCAAACAATAACAAAAACAAAACAAGTGCCAACCATCATGTAGAATGTGTGTGTTTACCATTTTGGTCCTTGGAGCTATCTCTCTTGCTCCACAGAGTACTCCTCAGATGTTTTGTATCGGATTACAACATGTCAAAATAATAACAAAAAAGTATCCTTTTTTTTCTTATTCGTTGTCCTTTTTTTTTCCTGAATACAGTTGGATGGAGTCCATCCTCAGAGTCACTCCCCCCCCTCCCTTTCCATTCCTTCCTTCCTGGATATTATGTATATAGGGACTCAACTCTCTAAACATAAATTTAAAGGACTTTGTTTTGTTATTTTATTCCTCAGGAGCAACAAATAAGTCGAAAGTCCTCTGGGGGATGGGGCGGTTTTGTTGTGGAGAAAAGTGATGGGCTTGTTTGTGTTTTGGTACAGAGGATTTGTAGTCTACTCGGATTAGTGACGGAGCTTGTTGATGATATTACCCACTGCCGCCGTCGCCATCGCCATCGCCGCCACGCCTCACTGTAACGTGGTGGCGCACAAACGGATATGCGTATATTGAATCTGAATTTTGCCATAATAAAGCCATAAGTACATCCTTATTCCGAGGACTTATTTATGAGTTTCGGTTTATATCCGCTTGTGCTTCCATTTAAAAGCTCTCCTTCCCAAATGTATGTTGTATGTGAGTTTCGTCCTATCGCCTCCTATCTGCTGCATGCATCGATTGTCTTTAGAAACATAACATATTATTATGTATATAACTGTGAGTCGTAAACCGCTAAACTGATTGTTTTACATCCACAAACACGCACTGAAGGATATTCCAATTTTGATATCATCATAGGCTTTATAAGGAGCAACAAACATATCTGCACAACTGACTCTGTTCAGTGAATTCGAAAAGCAAAACGATTTTCAAATTTCCGTATCAATTGACAAAAGCAAGTCGGTAGGGGCTCGAAAATTTCTCTTATTTTTTCTTTTTCTAATGTAATAAGTATAGGAGTCTATAGCTATTCCTTAACTGACGAAAAAAAAAATATAAAAAAGGACCTCTCTATCCGTTGCCTGCGGCGGCGACCGACGGGTTATGGTTTGACTTTGAGCCGTTAGAAAAAAAAAAAATATTTAAGACGAAAAAGATGTTAGAAGTTCTGTTGTTGTTGTTTTTTTTTTTGGCGAACTTCCTGTGTTTGTCAAAGCATTCGAATTTTTTTTTTGTAGTCGATTGGGGTTCAAAGAAAAATAAACTGAAAATAAAACAGGCAAACGCAATTGGGGCGGTCTTTATGAAGTTGACAGTAATCGATGGAAAAGCGTTTGTTGTGAAGTTGGGATGGGAGTGCGGTGTGGCATTTGTTGTTTTCATAATTCTATACAGAAATTATGTTGAAAAAAAAATTGAATCAGCTTCTTGGCAAAATCAAATAAAGAAACGCTACACACAATTGTGTTTTAATTTTTATTATATTTTTGAAGAAATGGTAAGACACAGCATGTGATCTACCTGTATGTACTTTTAGCCATTGTTCTGTGTTTCTAATCGCATTTAATTTAAAACTATGGTCTTAGTATTATATTCCTAAAAACGGACAGTGATTCCGATTGCAAAAATCACAAAAACAGAATGCCGAGACTGAATTCCAAATTGAAAAGCCTTGAATTCAGAATTCTGAAATGATAAATTATGAGTAGAGCCATTTACAATTCCTGCTGAATCAATTGCTTAACAAAGAACAAAAAGTAAACAAAATTAATTTTGATTTTCAAGATTACTTTATTTTATTGTATTTTATTTTATTTTATTTTATTTTATTTTATTTTATTTTATTTTATTTTATTTTATTTTATTTTATTTTATTTTATTTTATTTTATTTTATTTTATTTTATTTTATTTTATTTTATTTTATTTTATTTTATTTTATTTTATTTTATTTTATTTTATTTTATTTTATTTTATTTTATTTTATTTTATTTTATTTTATTTTATTTTATTTTATTTTATTTTATTTTATTTTATTTTATTTTATTTTATTTTATTTTATTTTATTTTATTTTATTTTATTTTATTTTATTTTATTTTATTTTATTTTATTTTATTTTATTTTATTTTATTTTATTTTATTTTATTTTATTTTATTTTATTTTATTTTATTTTATTTTATTTTATTTTATTTTATTTTGTGTTACGTACTTTGAATGGAACACAGGTAATTTTAATACCCAATAGCTTGGAAAACTTTTAAAAGAATTTGGTGCAACCGGCCTTTAGTGTTGTAAATGAAAATCACAAAATCTGGATTCAGAAAATGGCACTGCGGCATAATGGAATTTTGTAACGTTATCCATCCAACCGTTTATGAGAAAATCGAAAACCAAAATTTCGGTTCTATTGAAGGTAACATTAATAACGGTTTTTTTTATATATATTTTTTGAACAAATAATTTAAATCATTTACAAAATCACATTCAAAAAATTTCATCAAAATTATTGTGACCATTTTTGAGATAGATTCGTTGTGTTAACGGTTAAATTTTAGAAATTTAATTTCCGTTCTTGGGAAGAATTACCAAAAAACCTTTCAACCTCCAAGTTAAAAAAAATAGCTTCAGTAGCTTGGGCTGTAGATCGAGGTTCTCGAGTTCTCTATCGTCGTAATGTAACGCCTTATTAAAAGCTCGAATTCGATTTATTTTACAAATCCAAAAACATGACCTAAAATATAATATTGTCACAAGTTAAAATATCAATTAATTTGAATACATAAAATATGAACAAAATATGTTAAAAATAATGTATATAATTTATAACACCTATTATTCCTGTCATAATGCCTTCTATTTTTAATTCGTTGAAGTGGTAACCCTGCACTGAGCGCATGGTCGAAAATTCTGATGAAACCTTCGGATATGGTGTTCTGGAAAATTTAAAACAAAATTTGTCCGTCCAAAAAAAATTTAACAATATTTTATAAATGAAATATTTTCAGTTACCTAAATTAATCTAAAAAACTAAAAACTCAAAAGATTTTCGTCAATTTATATTCCATTAAAATTAAGTTTACAGTGATTATTTTTTTTATATGTTTTCAGATGACATACAAAACAAAATCTACCCTAAATTATATTAAAATTTAAGAATGAAAAACTTCAACAATTTAAAAATAAATTCAACTGAGGGATTCTTTTTCCAAACAGATGATGATGGAATCTCTATACTACCTGATGATATAAGCCCTTTAATTCTCTCAAGGGACCCGATACCAAAAACTTTATTTTGCCTTTTTTTTCTTTTTGGCTGTTTTGGCTAATTGAATTAATCGAGCGATCTCTAAGATGACTAAATAACTTTGGATAAATTGAAAAAAGGTCTGCTCTCATTTTGTGTGGATAATTTAACATATTTTCTATTTTTTTTTTAGGTTAAGGTATAAATATTTTTTATTTTAAATATATAACATTTTATATTCAAGACAGTTGATGATGGTAGATAGAAGATGAATTAGTAGCATCTTAAATATTGAGTTCTATGATGTTATGTTAAGTATCTCTGATGAAAAGTCAGAAATAGACAAATACACATTGATCCTTTATATCAATAGAATAGTTAAGTTTATTTGTGGACTTCAAAGTTTTATTTATTTTCTGTCTTTGTATAAGAAACATTTTAAAAAAGGAAAAATTTCAAATTTATTGGGACTTTTTTTCTGATATTAACATTAGACAAGTTACTCGTATGTATGAGATGTTGTAAAATATGAATATTTTAATAAATTACACTATTCTACAGCGTTTAAGCCCAAAATGATTAATTTTTCAATTTAATCCAAAAATTCTTTTTTTTAATTTTCAACTGAAACTTAGATCAACTACCTTCTTTCTAGTAGCGTGCTCTATGATGCCGGAAGTGAAAGATTGCAAAGTGATTTTGGGAGAAACTATCGCCACACAACACCGTGGGGCGTAAGAAACTTGCGAAATTACTGCTACCAGAGTACACTACCAACAAGACAGAGACATACAGTGGCGGAATAATGAAGCCGTTATTATTAGGAAAAAAATGGCTTCCAAATCTTATTCATGATAAATATGAAAATAATGATATTCAGGAACTGCGACATGTCATTAGTTTTTTTTAAAGTTTTCAAGAAATTTGTTAACCAATGTTCATTGTAAATGCTCAAATCGCCAGTTGCCTGTTTATCATGATGAGAATAAGGTGACAGACCGCAAAGAGATTCAGTTATTCTTTGCTGACGATCAGACGATGGATGAATCTTGAGTGCATTGAATAATCATATGCTGCAGTTCAGTGGAACTATTGCTGCGAAAACCGTACTGATCTTTCATTCTTCGAGATGTTTTTTATTAACTTCCCATAGGGAGTTATTGTAATCGGTCCGATTTGTCAAATTGAAATTTTTGAAATTTCTCGACGTTTCAAGGTCCTTAGAGCCTATATCAATCATTTTTAGAGAGATGTCTGTGTGTGCGTGTGTACGTACGTTCGTACGTTCGTACGTTCGTACGTTCTGGTACCATTTTACGTCGTCGATATCTCAAGAACGAGTAGAGATTGTTTTACAGATAATAACTTCGAAAGAAGCTGAAAGGGCGTTTATGAATATTCAATCAGTTGTTTTTTTACTATAGCAGTTTAAAAAAGAAGTGAAAATTTTGGTTGGGCTCAAATATCACACGAACAAATAATGCTATTGACTTGAAATAAATTTTATTCGACACATTATGACGTCATGCAAATTTGATATGAATTTGAAAAAAAATCAATATACTGTAGTGTATCTACTTAACCTACCTCAAAAACAACCTAAACAAAAACATTACAAACAAATAAAATAAAAACAAAAACAAACGAAAATGAAAATGAAACCTGCACACGATGCACACAATGACTACGACGATGGCTATGACTGACCACCAAAACCTAAACTGCTGACACAAACAAACAATGACTAACATATGACACTAGATATTAAGATACAATATTAAGTTTTATTATTACTATTTTTCAATAAACTATTTGTAAACAACTAGTATATAAGCAGATAGAAATTGAAAATAAAATCAGATTCATTTAGTTAAACAAACAAAGTGTTTCTCTCTTTGGCAGAAAACCTATGGCATTTTTATGCCCTGCCCGTCGATTTGAATAGAAGGTACATTACCATCGATTATTAAAGAAGGTACTTTACAATACCGTTATTTTTTAAAATCAAAAAAACTAAAAAAAATTTTTATAACTCGAATATCCTTAGATGGAAAAACGATATTAACTTTAAAATAATTTTATTTTACGAAAAATGTTGTTTTTGACTACTGGTGAAAATTTCAAAACACTTCAATGGACAGTTTTTTTACAAAAAATTAAAAACTACAAAAAATTCTACCAAAAATTAGTATAAATTGTCTTTCGACTCAAATTTCTCAAAAACGGGTAACGATATTGACTTCTTGTTTGTTTTATTTTTTACATAACATAATTGTTAGGAACTGACAAAATTTTGACAAATATTGAATGGGCAGTTTTCTAACAAAAAATCAAAAACTGTTAAAAATTCTAAAGAAAAGTA
The DNA here is from genome assembly GCA_958431115.1 of Syrphus vitripennis. Classification (NCBI taxonomy): domain Eukaryota; kingdom Metazoa; phylum Arthropoda; class Insecta; order Diptera; family Syrphidae; genus Syrphus; species Syrphus vitripennis. The sequence goes on from OY288110.1 coordinate 21,548,958, forward strand.
GTTACAATTGTAATGCAGCTCGAATATCCTGAGAACGAACAACGATTGTGCCTTCTGAAATATTTTATTTTATACATAGTACAATTTTTATGAAAGGTTAAATTTTGACAAATATCTAATTGACAGTTTTTGACAAAAAATATTAAAAAAAAAATAAACTAAAAAGTGGTAAAATTGGTTTTTCGACTCGAATATCTTGAGAACGAGCAATGTTATTGACTTTGCCATTAGGTATTTCATTTTATACATAATAAAATTTTTTACATGCGGCTATATATTTGACATATACTTAAATGTGCATTTTGTAAAGCTCTTTAAATAATTAAAATGTTTATCAATCTTAAAATAATGATTGTTTGAATTTAACAGCTAAAGTTTGTTTCGCAGAAAATTTGGTTATTTGAAAAAAACTAAATATAAAGTTTTCAAGATCACAAATGGGAAGTTATCAGTGTGGGTCGCACCCAGCCTATTTTTTTTTTTAGGGACAAGTTGGACAGAAGCTGTTTTCCATCCACTTGGAAAGAGAACAAAAGACTAAAACTAGAAAAGCTTATTCAGAGTTCTTGCGAAAGAACACTTTTTCAGAACGATGGATGAGACCAAACAATTTGTGTATTTCGAGATTCTTAAGATCTTTGAAAATACAAAAAATGTCCAAGACAATCGTTAGTACTCTTAACTTTAGGTGGAGTCATATCGTTTTGTGGAACCTTTGAATTAGTAGCAGGTTGTGGTGCAAGCAAATTTGTTTTCCCTTATGAGCTTTTACCACAAGAGTGTCATTGGTAAAGGTAACGAGTTTTGGAACCGACGACGTAAGGTGATTTACATGTACAACTAAGTACATTTCTTTACAAATGACCAAAAGTTCCTATTTGCTTTGGGACATTCTAATACTTTTTGCCTTAACTTTGGATCATGTAAGAATTTGACTAGTCGTTTATAAGCCTTACAGGTCTTTCTAGCTTGTATGAACTTATTTCTTTTTGCGGAAATAGGGCCTGCACTACTCCTACGCCCCATTATTCCAGTACACGGCTCTGCTGGGTCTGACTTTTTCTTTCCGTTTCTACTCGTGGGACCTTCAAATCCGACTGCTAGTGGAAAAGAAATATTCTGGTACGGGGTCTCTGCTGCCACCGGATTGAGGTGAGGTAGTGAAAAACGACCTCATTACCTCAAACCAAGGTGACGGGACGTCTCACCTGAAAGAAAATGAAAAATAGGAAAAAATCCTCCGGGGATGGTGTCTCTATTGCGACCGGTCTATGATGTCACAGGCCAAGGTGACGCGGCACCCAAACCGGAAAAAGCAATTGTCCAGAAGGAGGGAGCGAAGCTGCTATAAGCAACTCTGCCTCCACCACTAATGTCAGAAAAAAAAACAATTGACATGGGGAGGAATATCTTGGTTGGAGGTGTTAGTAGACCGAATAGCGAAACTGTCACCACTGGCCAGGATAAGTCCGCTTCGAATTCAGCTGCACTATCCCATAGTGAAGCTGCAGTTTTGAACAAGAACTCCAACTCGACCAAGAGAACGAGCATAACCAGGTCTAAACCGTCCAATGATCGTCACCGAGTAAGGCGGATCATCGATCTCGATGCTAAAAAAGCTACGGGGAAGAGAAGTCGTGATGAACTCGGCAAGCTTAAGTGGAGTTACAAAACTTTGGCGAAGACCAGCCAAGAAGTCACGTAGAAGCGTGAAAGGTCCTTTAAAGGGGAAAAACTCCAACCAAAGAAAACGAAGGTGGGGTATGGCGAACCACTGGCACCTCGGATTGGGGAAAAATTTAGTGATGTGGTCAGAGATAGGATCACTGTTGTGGTCATCGAAAGGAGCAACATCTTTGCTGGACGTTGGGCGGACGTCAGGGCTCACCTCAGGTTCAAATTCATACCTGTACTTGAGGAGAACCCAGGACCCCTTCAGAAAGTAAGCGATGGAAGATGGAACCAAAACTGGGTTTGCGAAGATCAGAGATCGTTGCATCTCTATAAGCTCGCTGTGGGTGGCTTGGGTGAGGTCTGGCCAGGTGATAAGCTGAATGTTGTGGCAAGGGAGGATATCATTTGCACACATACTCTGGTTGATTCAATTTAGTAATCCTTCTCTGCCCACCTACGATTAGAAAGTCCCGATTATCGAAAAGGAACCGTTTGGGTGCTATCGATCCGCTCTAGTCATTATAAATAAAGAGGAGTTCCTGGATCCTCTGGCTGCAAACGTTGTAAAATTGTTGTAAAATTCTTTCTCAAAATTCCTTCATTTTTATTCTGAGAATAATGCGGAACAGGGCTTTTCTCTTTTCGTCCCATTTAATTTTTCCATCACTAATCGAAAATTGTATGTGTTGCTTGATAGTTTTCGTTCTTTTTTGTGCAACAATTGTTATAAATTTTCATAATTGAAGATATTCTAATATCCAATTTAGTTTATTTACTTTCGTACAGAAGAAAGTTAAGTATTCCGCCTTTTCCTCGAAACAAAACCGAACAAAAATAAAAACAAACTTTTAATTACATATCTTGGACTCAACCTTTATTTTTTTTTTCCTTATAAAGTATCACGAGTATGCCTAGTGTCACGTTTTGAAATTCCTTAAATTTATTATGACACAACACAAAATTATTCACAGTTGGGTCTCTCTGTCTCAAAAAAAAAACATCGATTATACACAACTCACGCACATCCTTAAACACGATATACCTCAATTCGCCTGCCCCAAAAAGTGCCCTCTAGAGTAGACATACATATTAATCCTCATACCCTATTCCTTTGAGCCAAATTATTGTCTTTATATCAAAGTACCTATAAGTGGGTATAGCAGGTATGTAATAACTTTACCCTCTCGAAAAACAACTTCACTGCAGATAAACTGCACGAGATTTACCAAAATATTATCTGTGCGACAAGTGCACAACACACTCTTTTTCTCTCTCTCTCTCTCTGTTTCTATAGAACTTTGAAAAACTTTTTAACCAAGCAACGAGCAACAAAACAATCTAGGACCAAAAACAAAGACGACACAGATAACAAAAAAAAAAAAAACACACACACACCTCCTAATACTTGGCTAATTATCCAAATTGAGTAATTTCCATGCTCCTTCGGTGCCATAGTGAATCACAGAGGACTCCCAGGACCAAGTCGCTATACACATCACACACTGCTTTTACAAACAGTTCCTTGTTGTGTGCATCCATCGTTTCTCTGGGAGAAACAACAACCGAAACTTTCCTCATCTGCATAACAATGACTTTGTTTCACTCTTTATATCCCAATAACTGTTCGCATCCTTGTGCGAGTCCTAATTTTCAAAAATTCCATATTAAGAATCACGCAAAACCACTTGAGTGAGTCTTTGTAGGGGGAAGGAGTATAGGGGGGGGGGGGGGGGAGGGCAAAATTACATACGCTGTGTGTGGGGAGATTTTGGTGGTGGGGGGTGGGCGGTTTGTGTTGAGTACCACACGTACTTTTTCTTTTCTCTACGTGTGCACATAATGGCCTTGTGTTGCAGGATATACAAAAAAAAAAAAAAATTAAAAACAAAACGGAATACAAAAATATATTTCCGAAATGAAAGAAAAACCAGCACACCATCAGATCATAAAGCGAAGGAGGGATGACACCCCTCCCTCCCCCCCTCTCCCAAAATAAGCAAAACAAAATAATCTAAAAACGTATGCACATACTAATGAATTGGCGGTCCGTTTCGTTGGCTGTTTGTGCTATAGCTTTTAAGCTGCAAAGTTTGGGCAATGTATACGGTGGATGGTGAGTGCTTCTGCAGCTAACTACTCTTGAGCGTGCCATCATACAGGAGAGATATATGCAGAAGAAAAAGAAGAAGAAGAACAGGAGAGGCCCTTTCGAATAAATCATGGCCCAAGGAGCGCCTTAAGTTGGCACACAATCTACATAAGGTATGATGATGATGGTGATATGCCTCACTCCTCTTCTCTTCTCCATATTTTCTACACGAGGTTTTCATTATTATTTTGAGATATTTCACATCTTTCATCTCGAAAAAAGAAAAAAATATGGGTGATGGCAATGTGAATGAGTGGCTAAAATTATGCAAACCATGGTACGGATACTTGATGTGAATGGCATTAGTTTCATAGCAAATTTATATAATCTCAATTTTTCACTCTCCCTCTTGTTAGTTTTCCCTCACTCCCCCTCCCCTGGCCCTGGTCACGGTCTTGATGGTCCCTTTTTTCTTTTTTGCTATAGTCGTCGTCATCGTCGTCGTTGTTGGTCGTATAGTCATCTTTTTAGTATTGTGTTTTGTATAGTTTTTCATTCATAAATTCCTGGGTAACTGTGTTGTGTATATGGGGGCTGTGTTGATTTTATTTTTGCCAATGTCCTTGTGTGTTGGCTGAATAATACATTCATCTGCATGACAATACGCACATAGGCCAATTTAAATTCCCATTTCAAAATAACCAAAAAACCGAAGGTGTTGCCATATTTTAATTTACTAAAAATTGTTATTATCGTAGTAGTTTTTGCCATAGAACAGTATTTTTGAATAAAAATTTCATTTTGAAACATTTTTTTGATATGTATTTTCAAAACGCTTTGATGTATATTTTTCTGAGTTTAAAAATATGTATAAATCATCTGATAGGCACGATCCTCGAAAGTTTTTCAAAAATTGATATTTTTTTAAACTTTGTGGAATTTTTTTAAATTTTTTACTTGTGACTGTAGGATGTAGGTACTATAGAGAAATTTTGGGAATCGTAAAAATTCGAACTTCAGATTTTAATCACATATTAATCATGACGATGATAGGGAACGTGAAAAAAATGTGTCCGCAATTCTCTGTGTCTGAACCTCAACCTAAACTACTAGAGAATTTTTCTTCAAACTTTGAACATAAGGTTTTAAAGAGATTCCCTAAAGGGGAAATTGAAAATTTGTTACAGGTCCAAAAATAACGGTGTCTACCACAGAGACAAAAAAACATTCCAAAAACCGTTCTAACAATTGAAAACAATTTCAAAATTTATTTTTACAAAAATTGTTATCAAAGGTAACATATGAGTTCCTCATAAATAATTTGCAAATTGCGATGCAAATTTTTTTAAAAGAGGTCCTATAAAAAAGTTGTTTTAAAAAAAATTATTTTTTTTTTCAAAATTTTGAATTTGAAAATTAATTTTTCAAAAACTATTGACTCGAAAAACTTAATAATTTAAAAATAATATTAAAGTACAGACTTTTAGCTTTTCAAAATGCTACAACATTGTTCTGTAAGTATTACCGTTATTTTTTAATTTTTTTTCTGTTTTCAGATATTTTTTTTGAAAATTGCCCCTCCCTATTAAATGGGGGAAATAGACCCCCTCTTCACCCCTAGCTTCTTCTGACACCTTTTGCAAATCACCCCGCATAGTTTTAATAATATCTCGTATCAAAATTTTCTAAAAAAAAAAATTGAATTTTTTAAATGAAAAATTGACTTTTTTTCTTTCAAATACTTTTAAGTGTAAATTATTTAAGACTTAATACTTCAATACTAATTTTTTGTTATTAAAATAATTCAAAAACTTTATGAATGTAGAATAAAAATACAACAAATTTTTAAATTTTTAAAATAAAGGTTGATTTTTTATTTTTTAAAGAATTTTTCAAAAAAAAAATTGTTTCTTAATTCATTTTTTTAAAGCTTTTACTTTCTTAGGGTTGTTTTTAAAAGCTTTAATTTAAAAAATTTAAATTTAAAGAAAAAAAACGATATGAGTCACATTTTTTCCGATTTTGAAGAAATTACATTTTTAAGCTTTCGATGGTAAATAATTTAAATTTTAAATATCTAGTTACTAAAAAAAAAAAGAGGCTGGGTGCGACCCACACTGATAACTTCCCATTTGTGATCTTGAAAACTTTACCACTTTTTAATTTATTTTTTTTATATATTTTTTGTCAAAAACTGTCAATTAGATATTTGTCAAAATTTAACCTTTCATAAAAAATTGATGTATAAAATAAAATATTTTAGAAGGCATAATCGTTGTTCGTTCTCAGGATGTTCGAGCTGAAGTACAATTGTAACTACTTTTCTTTAGAATTTTTAACAGTTTTTGATTTTTTGTTAAAAAACTGCCCATTCAATATTTGTCAAAATTTTATCAGTTGCTAACAATTATGTTATGTAGAAAATAAAACAAACAAGAAGTCAATATCGTTACCCGTTTTTGAGAAATTTGAGTCGAAAGAAAATTTATACCAATTTTTGGTAGAATTTTTTGTAGTTTTTAATTTTTTGTAAAAAAACTAACCATTGAATTTTTTTGAAATTTTCACCAGTAGTCAAAAACAACATTTTTCGTAAAATAAAATTATTTTAAAGCTAATATCGTTTTTCCATCTAAGGATATTCCAGTTTAAAAAATTTTTTTTTTGGTTTTTTTGATTTTAAAAAATAACGTTATATTGATTTTTTTCCAAATTCATATCAAATTTGTATGACGCCAAAATGTGTCGAATAAAATTTTTTTCTAGTCAATAGCATTATTTGTTCGTGAGATATTTGAGCCCAACCAAAATTTTCACTTCTTTTTTAAACTGCTATAGTAAAAAAACAACTGATTGAATATTCATAAACGCCCTTTCAGCTTCTTTCGAAGTTATTATCTGTAAAACAAAATTTATTTCAAGTCGATATCTCTACTCGTTATTGAGATATCGACGACGAAAAATGGTACCAGAACGTACGGACGTACGGACGTACGGACGTACGAACGTACGTACACACGCACACACAGACATCTCTCTAAAAATGATTGAAATAGGCTCTAGGGACCTTGAAACGTCGAGAAATGTCAAAAATTTCAATTTGACAAATCGGACCGATTACAATAACTCCCTATGGGAAGTTAACAACATATTTTTATAAAAACGTCAAAAAGAATATTTAATTTAAAATAAATTAAAAAAGCGAAAACAGCTGGGCAGCTGAAAAAAAAAATAATGCGTATACACCTGAGTGTACTTCTGTCTTATGATAAAAACGCAATGAACGATGCTAACAAAATTTAAAAAATTAAAACATTTTACCCTATCGGATAGCCAAAATAGCATCGTATACCACCAGTTAAACAAATGGAATGCAGGGATATGAGACACTTTAAACAAAAGGCTATAGAAATTGGAGAAAAAAATGAGCACCTATGTATTTTGATAGTATAATAAATCTTCGCACCTGGCATTGCTGTCTCCATCCACTAAAATGTTGATTTTGTTTTTTTTTTTGTTCTCTCAAATGCTCCACATTCCGATGAGAAAGTAAGAATTAAAGAAGCGTGGGTGGAGGCTGAGGCTGCAATGTGTACATAGTAACATCAACATCATCATCCCCTTGTGGAATTTCAGTTAGCCAAAAGTTTTATGTCGACATTGGTATGCATATTATGGGAAGAGAGAGGACATACAAAGTGCCTGGGTGCACGCGGGATATATATCATATAGTGTATGTATGTATATAGCTCGCGCGTTATACTTTGTGCCATTGGCATCCTCAAGCTTCGCTTCCCCCCCCCCCCCACATATCACTCCTTGCACACCTCGCATAGAAAAAAAAAAAACTGAAGGAACAAACTCTGTGGAACGACAAAGTTGGAAAATGAAATATGATAATTTTATCATTCCGGCTGGCAGTTAGCAATGCGAAAGTGTGGAACAATGCGGGCCAGCAAAATACTCACAAGCATACATACATATATACGAGGACACACAAGTGAAGTATAAAGTTTGAAAAAAGTACACCCCTTTATATCAGCTTTGTTCCAGATAAGGGGGTACCTATATAGTAAAATGTCAACTAACAAAAAGGGGTGTTCTTGTGCAATTTCGCTGGTCTTCTATATATTATGGTCTAGGTGAGAAAACAAGACCGACCACTTCAACGTCATCTCATTAATCTTCACTTGAGGATGAAACTAAGTTAAGGTGATGGTAGGAAATCGGATTAACGGCTTAAGACTGACTGCGTAGCAAAAAGAAGAAGACGAAGCAGAAGGGTGTCCCCATCCCATCTAAGGGTTGTTTTTGTTTATATTCTGTGCTTTGCTATCCTGCTGTTTAGGGTGCACTTGGTGCGACACGCGAAGCCATAAAAGTCGCGTGCACTTGTAAAGTATGCCCTCGATTGCTTCGTGGTAGGTATAACATGGATTGATGCGGGGGTTGAATATAACAGAACAAAAAAAAAATAAACAAACGCTTCGGCAGGCAGGAAAATTGTAAGTCCAAGCGTTGCTCCATATGCATATACCGTCTCTGTGGTAAGCGCATAATATTCAAGCAAGTTCAAGTTCGCTTTTCTGTCCTGCTGTGCAATTTGATATACCGTTACTGGGGCTCTTCTTATATGGCATGTGTATTAAGCCCAAAGCTAATACGCTTTTTTTTACAGCAACAGACTGCTGCAGCAGTCCATAAGACTTAACGTTGGTTTGACGCGAGAAAATCAATTATGCTAAAAGTAACATACAAAGCTATGTATGGTAAATGGCTTATAGGAGATTGGAATTAAGAGAAAGAGAGACAGTTGGTTGTCAAGACTGATTGACTACAACAGGTCTCCGTTTTGGTTTTTAATCTGATGTTCAATTTTTTTTAATTGGTGATAAGAATCAAACAGAATCAAAGCTGTGATTAAAATGCTTCTTTAATAGTCTGATAAAGCTATTAGAGTTAGATTACAAAGAAGTAACTTGTAGCCTTTAATTTTTCAAAACTACAAACAAAAACAATTTGATTTTTAGAAATTTACTCAATTTCTTAAAGATTTAGGATAAATTGTTTAAAAAATAACAAAACAAAAAATGCTAAATTTTTGAAATAGAAGCACAAATATTATATGAGACAGTCCCTGGTGTCAAAATATTATCTTTAAGATGTGGGTTCTAATATTCTGTTCAGTTATATCTTTGGAACATGGAATTTATCAAAAATAATGAATTTAAAAAAAGATTTTATAAACCTGTATTTGATAAACAATTTACTTTCTTTACTGTCAACCGAGAATCTAGGTGTACTTAGATTGGGTGGTTTCGGATATTTTTTTGGATTTCTTCATGAATGGAAAGCCGTATTGCAAATCTGTAAACTTTTCCCAATTCGACACTTTTTGAAAGATTATGCCAACGAGACTTTAAACGAGACTCGACTCGTTTTTTCAATTTTAAATCGTAGAATTTTAAAAAACCATCTGAGAAAGTTTCTAATGCCTGGTTTTGTTGAACTAGGTTTGATTTTTGTTCTAACTGAACTCCGATCCCGAGACTTTTATCAGCATCTGTTTTTTTCGGTCTAATTTTAGCTATGAAGAGATGAAAAGCTAAAATTTAGACCGTTATTTTTGTAGGTACATTCTATGATAGACGGCAGCGTGGTAGACTATACTTGCGCTAGAGAGATGGCGTAGACCAGGGCGCCCGCAGCCTTGGGGTGCGCAACTGGATGCGTCGACTCGGGACTGGGATAGGTGGAGAGACTTGTTGAAGGAGGCCAAGACCGGACCCGCGGGTGTCGAGCCGATGATGATTTTTGTTTGTACCGTTTTCAAAATTTTAACGTCGCATTTCTGAGTCTTGAGCGTCTTAAGCATTTTGCCCGTCTTTGGCGTTTTGGGCATTTTGAACGTCTTGGGCGTCTTCGGAGTCTTGAGTATCTTAGTCGTTTTTGGCGTTTAGGGAATCTTGAATGTCTTGGACTTCTTTGGCTTCTAGAGCATTTTGCGCGTCTTATAGGTATTTCGGGTGTCTTACTTACTTGGGTCCTTTTATGTATATTTTCTTCTTCTTCGTTTAAATATTTTCTTTTTTCTTTATATTATTCATATGAATTTCTTTATCCTCTATCACCAGTATCTGTTGTGTTCCTCCCTCCTCCTTTTCTGAATTTCATCACTTTCTCCTTTTCTACCTTTACTTCCAGTCTTTTCCACTCGGTAATCTGCGAATATCATCAGCGAGCAAATATTTCTTTTCCCACTTTTACACCTCTCCACCTCCATTTTCCCAGTGCTTCTTCAAAATTTGCCGTAAAAAAGTTGAACAGTATTGGGCTCATGAGGCACCCCTGCCATACTCCTTTCCCGCCCAATAGGGGTCGCCCATCGCTCCTGCGAATTCCACTCTACTCGTCGGTTCTTTGAGACGTTCTTTCCCTAAGTATTTCTACCACTTCTTCTTCTTCTTCTTCTTCTTCTTCTTCTTCTTCTTCTTCTTCTTCTTCTTCTTCTTCTTCTTCTTCTTCTTCTTCTTCTTCTTCTTCTTCTTCTTCTTCTTCTTCTTCTTCTTCTTCTTCTTCTTCTTCTTCTTCTTCTTCTTCTTCTTCTTCTTCTTCTTCTTCTTCTTCTTCTTCTTCTTCTTCTTCTTCTTCTTCTTCTTCTTCTCCTTCTCCTTCTTCTCTTCTCTTCGCTAAACCCACTGACATATATATTTAATATGGCGATGGTATAAGCGTTACCGAAAATAAAAACAATTATTCTGTGGGAGGTAACAGCACCTCCACATTTTGGATTTTTTTTTCGCTAGAACTGATCCAATATCTATTTAAGCGCATTAATTTTTTTCGAAAAAAATCTTGGGAGTCGTTTTTGAGAAAAATCTGGTTTTTGAAAAAAAAAATATATGACAGGTACCGTTATTTTTGATCTCATCTTTTCGACTTCTTTATCATAGGAATATGAAGTTTGATCAAAATTTTCAATTCGAAATTTTTCACGACTTTTCCAAAACTTGACCAAAATGCGAGACCGAAAACATGTTGAGTCAGTCCCGAGACTAAACCGCAACTACATAAGTTTAACGGGATAGAAACGAGTCTGAATTTTTTCGTTTTTGACCCTTGCAGAGACTTCAAATGTCACCTATCCATCCTGGCCAGCACTAGAGAGGAAATTCGCTTTCTTAGTTTTGTCCCGAACCTTCTTAAGTCTGGTAGTGTTTTACCTCCATATCACCATTATGTACCATGAGCCATGAACTATGTCCACACAGGTGCTTGTATTCTGCATAGAAAAAATAACAACAGGTTTTTAGAAACTATAATTAAGTTCTGTCAAATTTCTGAGGGACAGAAATACCCAATGGTCATGTGTATGCTTATCTGCATTATTGTTTTATTTCGTGCTCTATTTTATTACTATTATTTTTTTTTATTAAGTTTCATTTATACATACCTCCAATGGTACAATGGTATATTGCGTCAAAGTCTAACCTTAAATAATTTATTTAGCACAATAAGCAATTAGCAACTGGTTGCTTTTTTCTCTTTTTTTTTATTGTATTCATCATTAAGCACGACTGTCATGCCCGACTATACCCTAAACAAGTGTCAAAAACGACCTCGAAAGCACTTCCTATATTATGTTCAACCCACACTTGCCTTAACGTTGGCCGTCAAAAAATTAGACATATTTAACGTTTCATTTTTAATCTATAATCCAAAACCACCACCCCAACGCCCATCGCCCGCGCACATTCAAGCATGTTTAACAAAAACAACAAACGGTGGAACAACTTAACAGAAGCGTGCTGTATAATTCACCACAATAATAATAATCAGCTAACACAGCATTATTCGATGACGTAGGTTTTTTGATAGGAATATTCCACGGACCGCTTGTATATAGAACATACGGTTAACGTCCCAGCTATAGCAGCACGTTCACCGCATCACCCTTGTAGCTGCGTCAAAACGTCATCGTCGTTGTTGCTGCCACTTCTCCCCGGATAGTGTTGGGCAATTCTAAATCTACCCTTAGTCAAACGACCCCCGCAGAAAATCAGCTCAGCTGTGCTGCTGGCTGGTGCTTTGGAATACTATAAGTCATCTATTGCTGCTGCCTGGGCGCGTCGTTGTACAATTCAATTTTTGATGTCTCGTATATTTTAATGCCATTCGAGTGCGCCCGGTTCGTCCCGTACCGGGTCGCACGGTACATTACAGACAGTTTCTCCATTCACGTGAACATAATTTCAGCCACCTCACCGGAAGCCCGCCATTTTTTTATGTGATTCTTCTCTTTCTCAATGTGCGGTTGATTGCCACCACCACCACGCGCCGCCATCAAAGTTGAAGGGAGAGAGAAAGAAATGAGGGAAGTCAGTAGTTGTTGGCTACTGGGTGGTGGTGGTTTTGGATTGGATGAGTTTGGTGGTGCACGACTTCAGCTGCAGCAATATTAACAATTCCAGCAAATCGATTCCTCTGACACCTGTCAGAGTGCTCCGACAGAAGCCAGAGCTTTGAAATGTCGCATGAGTGAACACCACAATCTGGAATTATTATACCAAAAGGTTCGAGGTATAAATGTGGGCCACATTATTTATGAGGGTACCGAAAGGTAAAATGGGGACTAGGGTGCCTCTTCGGTACTATACCGCAGTTGGTACCAACGCTCAATGTCGAAACCATTTGGAGATGGAGATATGGTGTAGATTTTTCATTTTTCTTCTGTCGAAATGTGCTGTAGCCTAAAATTAGAGGCGTCCTTATGATTTCCCCTCCCCACAAACCCCTCCTCGGCCTACGATGCGATGTCGAGAGTTCGTTTTTTCCACTTTTTTTTCAATTACTCGAATAAATGATTCAGCAAAAGTTATCGGACCTGCACCTGCATAAAATCGAATTCCTTTAGTCTTCGACTCGACTCCACATCCAACCACCCACAAAAGCCAAAAGTTGACTCATTCCCAGTTCGGTTCAGTTTTCCAAGCGAATGAATGACAGGAAAACGTAGACTTTGAGTTGACACGACACGACACGTGATGGTGATTGTGATGGCCATGGTTAAGATATGTATGTATGTATATAAGTTGTTGTATATTTTGTTTCTTATTTTCTTGCGACTCTTGGGGTCAAAAGTAGATCAAAGTTCATTTCAATTTGTATTCCACTTGGGGAATTTGGGAAATCGTTATTAAAAAAAAATGTAAGTACATATTTATTCCAAGAAAAATTGTTGGTTGTACTCTCTGTTCACAGCATATACACGCTGCTCCGCGCCGTGATGAACGACACTTGTGGTTTGTATATTTTTCTAGAAATAAATCCTCTGAGATTCTTAAATGTATCCAAAACAAGTTGCCAACACACTACAGTAGGTACCTACATAAATGATACCTACAAAGGATCAGAAGTGGGATGCGGATACTCAAAGGAAGAAAAAAAAAAATAATGTGCTACGTGGCTAAAAATAGCTGTTACTGTATAATGTATGTTTGTGTGTTGGGTATGTTGAGTGTTGCGGATAGGCGGACAGGTGGTTGTTTTGTGTGTCGTCGTTTAAGCAGTGGAAGTCATATTCAGAGGCATTCAAGTGGTAGCAATATTTTTTTTCTTTTTTTTTTTGTTGAGAATTTCCTGGTCAAATAGGTAGATGAAGTCTGAAGTCAGTATCTGGGATTCCACTTGTAGTTATTTAAGGTTATATTACACCATTTGATGGAGATTTTATGTTGCTACGGAAGTTTTTCTGGTTTCGTTCAAAATGTTATATTTTTTTTTATGAATTATGTAAACTTTGGCATTCAAATTGTAAAGCAAATTTTTATTTAAGCTGGAATGAAGATAAAATTGAATGCATGTATTACAAAATTGATTGTTTTTGAGAAATTTGAGATTTTTGAAAATGGGGTTTTTTAACATTTGTTGGGAAGTACCTACTATTATTTTTTAAACTAAAACTTATGTTTTTCAAATTGTTATTGTTTCAAGTTTCAGAAAACTACAAATTTATAAATCTAAGATATTATTTTAGTTTACATCTTTACTTTATATGTTTTTGAAACTTAAAATTTTTTCATTAAAATTTGCTCATTTTTGAAGAAAATATTTTTTTGTAATTAGAACAGAATGGGGTAATTTTCAGGTAACTAAAAAAAATAATTTGAAAAATATTTTTTGATATCTTTTTTGAGTCCAATTTTTAATTTTTAAACATTTTAATAATTTTTAATAATCTTTTCAGTGCCCATTTAGGTACCTAAGGCAGAGCGGGGATAGTTGGACGTTGGCGTCTCACAAACTTTCAAACTATTAGAAACTTAGTAGAAATTAGAACGTGTAAGTTAGACTAAGACAAGAAAAAGTCATATAGAAGGGGTTCTATTTCCCCCCGATTAGGCGGAAGGAGCAATTTTGAAAAAAAAAAAACTTAAAACAGAAAAAAAAATATTTTTCAAACATTTGACTTTGAAAATAAATTTTTCAAAAACTATTCACTCGAACAACTTAAATTTAAAATAATATTAAAGAATAGAGTTTTGAATTTTTCAAAATGCTATAGCATTACTCTGTAAGTATTACTTGTGACTATAGGTAGATACTACATATATAGGGCAAGTTTTGGATTCGTGCAAATAGGTAGATACTACATATATAGGGCAAGTTTTGGAGTCGTGCAAATTATCGAACTCGAGATATTAATCGAAAAAAGTGGGTCCCGCAATTCTGTCTGTCTATCTGTCTGTCGGTCTGTCTTTACCCCAACCTATTACAGCTTAAACTACTTAAGCGATTTGGAAACAAGGTTTTGGGGAGATTGCCTAGATGGGAAATCGAATTTTTTAGCTCCAGAAATAACGGTACCTGTCATATTACCGTTTAGACAAACCATTTTTATCTCGAAAACGGCTGTAACGATTTTGTTGAAACTTTTTAAATCGGGTCTGTCTGTTTGACTAAATTATTAAAGTTACTTTTAAAAATTTAGTCAAAAAATATTTTTGTAAAATTCGTTATTAACGGTAGGTACTTGCCATTGAATTGGTTTTGGTTTTCGGTTTTCTCGTAAGCTATTGGACCGATTTGATGAAAATTTTTCTAAAGGAGGTCCTATGTAATCTTAATAATATTGCATATCAAAAAAAAAATTGCATTTCAAAAAAATATTTTTTGTATTAAAAAAAACAATTTTTTTTTTGAAAACTCAATGTTTTTAAAACCAATAAATATTTTTTTTAATTTGGTTTTAAGTGCATGCTACCAAATTTTTTTTTATAAAAATACTTAAGAAATTATTGTTTTGAAAAAACAGCTCTAACGATTTTTCAATTATTTTTTTAATTTGTATTTTTTTGATACATAAGATGGCATCTTCAGTTTTAAGATTAAACTTCTTATTTGGTTTATTTTATCAATTCAAATAATGATTTTCAGGCTTTTTCATATTTTTACTTGTGATAATAATTTATTGTAGTATGATTAATTAGTTTTTATACTCAGACTTTAAAACCAAGATGTTATCGCACATAGGAGCAAGTACGTGCGGCCCAGTCGTGCATTTTATTTAATATTTTTTTCTGCTTTAAGTGATTTTTTTTTTTTTGAAAACTGCCCCTTCCGCCGAAGTCCAATCTACTCGTCTCAGACTTTTGTGACGCAAATCACAAAAAAAAAAATTGGTACCTACCTTTTTTTCTCAAGGACGTTTTTCGTTTTCAAGAAAATTCTTATAACCAATGTAAAAGGTTTATTTATTCATCAACTAAAACCTTTCATAGACACTCTAACCTACATAAGCAATCAATAAAATTCCTTAAAAAAATGCATGATAGCCCACCACAATATACACAAACTGTATACAAAAAAAAAACAAAAATTTCTTTAAAATATAAAATTACCTGCAATGATGATAAAACACCAAAAAACATTTTCTTATTTATAAAACCAAGAGAATAGGGTAGATCCTATAAATTTTAAATTCTCTCTTTTCTAACGCTCGCAATACAATTCCTTCTTTTTTTTTTGTATTGTTGTAAACTTTATTGTAGGTATAGGTAAGTTTTGGTATCGTATATAGGAACACCAAGTTCGTCATTCACCTCTCTGAATAATTGAATCTTAAACAAAGTGCAAAGTTGTAATTAAACATCATGGAATCAGCGCAAACACTCGGACAATAAATCAATTCAAAAGGACGACTATACAACAACAACGACGACGACGTTGGATTGTCAGAGACGATACGAAAGGGAATGAAGGAGAGTACTGTATACCTACAGTGCACCAGCGCCAGCACCTTCATCCACTGCATCCTCATCGACCAACCATCGTGCTTGAGCCCAATCACTTGAACTGATTATGGGTATAGAAAGGTATATGGCACCCGAGACCCGACAGAGGGTCCACCAAACCTGGCACAAAAACAGAAGGCACCTCTCTCTCTGCTATAGACTAACCTATCTACTCCTGGCAATCATTCACACTGCAGAGGCACTCATTTCATAGACACATTCAGAATCATTGCAAATGTAATAAGATGAATTTTTAATTTTTCAATCAAATCCAAATTCAATTTTCTCATCCTGGCCCTACCTCTCTACCTCCCTGTTGACGTTGCTAGTTGCTGTAGCAGTACACCCTGTAAAAGAGCAAACACATAACATGGCCGTCCAACTAAAAAAAAAACCCTTGTAAGTTGTAACGGGTGACAATGAGTAGGTGGGGAGTGATGGTAAGAGGGAGTACCTAGTTTTGTTTGTGTAGTCTACTTCTCACTTAATCAAAGTTGGATGGGGCTCTGTAACGTGGGCGGCTATGTCAACAGAGGGAGCCACCCATTAAAATGACATATGTATGACGGAAGTGGAAAAGCTGATGATGAAGAACAGTCAAACTGACAGAAGCAGCGGCGCACGGCCGGCTGCAGACTCATGAGAGATGAAGGATGACAAAAAAACACTTGTTCGCCATCGCATTAGCTCAGACAGAGGCAGAGTCAGTCAGAGCGCAAGCAACTTGTAACTTATTTCGTTTGGCAAAAGTTTATCCTTCCATCAGTATGCTTGCATATACCATATCCTGATGGGTTGCCATCTTGCCATCCCCTCGCCACGCCTCCGGCTCAAACAGAAACACACATCACCAATATCACCATATTCTCAAATGCAAATGCAAATTGTGTAAGTGTAAGACATACAATGCATCGACGAAATCTAATTTCAATCGCAAATAACTCAAGTGCCAAAGGATGGAGAAATGGGAAGGTGGGGGAGCTATAGAAATAAAGTCCGCACTCTTTTAAGTTTGGAAAGAGTGAGTTCGTGTAATGAGCATAAAGCACTATGTTGTAACAAAAGTTGAACTTTAACCAGCAGACAAACGAAAAAAAAGAAATGAAATAAAAAAAAAAACAATCATGAGCGTGACCCAGAATCAAAGTGTTGAAAAATAATATTTGAACGTTGAAAAAGTGTTTCGTGTTAAACACGATGGAGAGAATAACAACTGCATTGCAGTTCATAGTTTTATGATTAAGTATTTGAAGTTTGTTTTTTGAAATGTTTATAAGGAATGCAATAACATTTTTCTCTTCCGATGAATTATATATGTATTTGAAATGTTTATAGGAAGAAAACAAACACACCTTACTATAGAGATAGATATTTCAGTAAACTTGTTATTTTGTAGGAAGGTAACATATTGCTTCAAATGGTGCAGGGAACCAAGTTCACAGGAACTAAGCACATACATGGATTTAGTTGCCACCGAAGTGCGAACTAAATCCATTTTATTGATGTGGAGTTATTTCCCATGCAAAGTGGAAATTTAATTTATAAAACAATTGCTGGTTTTGACTCACTTCAAATGTGAAATATATTTCCATAGGGGGTCATACTGCCCCCCTGCAACATTTAAAACGTGTTTGCATTTTGATTTGGATGTTATGTCTCTACGTCAGTTTTCTAGTCTTTCTAGTCTAGTAGGAAGTTTGGTGGAAGAAATTAAGGCACGATATTTTGGCAAAACCTTGCCCTTGAAGGGTTAAGCTTCAGTACACTTATAGAACCCGTCTTAAGATTTTTTTAAGAAATGTTCCCACAGTGGCATCACTGGTAAATGACTCTATCGAAATGGTGTTTTAAGAAAAATTGACATTCCAAAATAGCTAAGAGGACGCTTAAAAATAAGTTTTGACAGTTTGAATGAATTTTTTTATTTACATAGATAAATATTTGAACATTCCAAGCTAGTAAAAATAAGTATCTTCCAGGCTCGTAACTAAGGGGGTGTCAAATTACTAAATTTATTTTTGATTCGTCCGAAGTGTGAAAAGATGTGCTAAGCTTTTACAATTTTTAAGAAATTTTGGATTCAGATAATATCTTGCTTTTCATGTTGATCTTAAAAAAACAGTGCCGTAGCCAAATGCAAACGGCTCAAAAAAATTTGGTAAGGTTTTAAGATTTTAAGATTTTGTTCTTGGGAAGTAAAAATTTCTTTGAGTTAAATGTGCACACCTTCTTTTTGTATTGGTTTGTTTGGCAGAAACTGCTCTTTCTCGGCAAACCACTGAAATCATTTAGATGTAATTTTAATAAGTTGTTCTTATAACAAGAGAACCCATTTAAGGAATACAATGTCTGTATTATATTTTTACTCAAAAAAAGGCCCGTTACTAATGGAACGTTAAAAAATGATAAACTCTATTATAACGAGAATAAAGTTACACTTTGAAAAATTGTAGTAGATTTGAGCAGTCTACAAATTTTACGCCTTTGCTTGAATAAATTGTTCTCTAATTGTCGTACAAGGCTGTAGCAAAAGTTTTAAAAAAAAGTAAAAACACGCCCTAACGGTTCTGATAACGTTTTGAAATTTGTTTCTTGTGAAAAATTTTTGATTAAACATTTGAATTTTTTGTTATTGTGGAATACTGCCCCCATTCTAAACTGTTCTATCCTCCCCTACTCAATTGCGAGTGTTGCCACTGTTTTAAAATTTTTTGTTTTATGTATTTTAGTCATTTTCTTTTTTCAAATAAACCTTCTCCTTAAATGGAGGGGGAGATAAAACCTCTCTCTTAGTTAAAAAAATATTTTTGCATTTTTTTTTTTTGGTGCTCGAATATTTGGTACTCTTTCTAGCCCTTCTTCAAAGGCTTAAAAAAATCGATATAGAATCGAATAAGAAAAACTACCTTTTAAATATAAAAAAATTTGAAAAAAAAACAGTATTCAACAGAAATTCTTGGAAATATTTGCCGAAATAATTTAATTCGTCCTTTGAATGCATTACACTAAAGCTGGCGGCCACTAATATGAGCCGGAAAGTGTTCTGGTGGTAAAGTAAAAATTAAATTGGCATCTGATTTAACGAAAACCTTCTGTATATTTAATCTAAAAAATTGGCAAAATATAGAAACTGGTTGATACCGATTCCATTTCTATTAAATACCTACTACAAACTTAATTCTCTACAACTTTGGGTTTTGTTTAAATACAAATAAAATATACTTAAACCAAAAACCAAAAGTATCAATACCAATTATAACATGAATACATAATCTTAAATCAACAAACGTACATATATCTAAACGGATGAAAATATTTGATGGCTTAGTTAAATTTTCTACATTTAAAATTATCGGAATTATAATTCTTCTGAAAATTCTTCTCCGAATTTTCATTTCCCAATTTTAATTATTCAAAGAGAATTATCTCCTCAAAAACTAAATACCAATAAATAGACATTCAAATTTAAGAAAATTTATTAAAAAAAAAAGCTTCAAGCCTCAGAATACGAAGATGTATAAATAGGAAAAGAAAAGTTGTTTATTATCTTAAACTCCCAATACGTAAACTTTTCTCTCTCGAGACAATAAAATTGTGGTTATCTTTAGATACATATATGTTTGTAATGTGGTTTATGTTCCTGAACAATTTGATATACGAGCATTTCCATCATTTCAAAAGAATTTCTTATTAATTTACAAAAACCAATTGTTCCATATTTTAAGCCATACATCCTGTGTGATGTTTCGGTCTCGACTTCTTATAGATACCTTACCTATCCTTTTCGACAAAAGCCTCAAGAAGAACATCATTAAAATGCAATTCGTATTCGATAAAAATATTTCCCATTTGTATCATCTGTTGCAATTTCTCCCCAAGCAATATTATATAAAAAAAAAAAGTTAAATCGTCCTGTTTGCCATATACCTAAAATGCTTCAGGTTGAAATAGAAGAAGACAAACTCTCGACTCTTAGGTATCTTTTCTTTTCTCTTTCTACATTTTTTTTGGCAAACGTGTCAGAAACAAACAAAAAGAAAAGTAACTTCACAGAAGAAAACAAAAAGAAATTAAAGGAAAAATAAAAATGGCAAAAACAATATACCTACCCAAAGACAATTTTGACCTCGAACAGGATCAAATGCAGGAGCCGAAGAAGTAGAAGTAGAAGCAGAAGCCCAGAGCAGGGAATGGCACGAGTATAACAAAATTACACGACGGTGTGCCATAAATCAGCGAAACCAAAGCATGAAACTTTTTATTGTAATTTTTATCATTCCCTCGAGTTAAAATGTCATAAAAAGGACGATTCGGCGAAAATCGTTTCGCATATTTTCACGCTGTGTGCTCTCCAGCTAAACCTTCTTATTTTTGTGCCTATATATCCTTCCCACTTCCATCGGTCGGTTGGCTTAGTGGGCCCGCTCCAAGTCGAGCCAAGCATATCCTAGATATGTGAAATGGCCTAAATGGGGGTGATGGAATTGGTCTTACGTGTGGCAGCCATTGTTTGCAGAAAAATCCACTTTAAGAATCCGTTAATCGGGACCATTGCAACATTAGGTATTACGAGAGCATTCATTTTTCTTTTCAACGCCGCCGCGCCGCGCTGTTGTTTGCTGTTAATGTCATTCGAGAGGTTGCGGTGGATGGCGGCATTAAGAGATAGGGGTGATCAATTTTATTGTTACTCTATTCGGTGGCACTTAGGATGCGTGTACTAAGGACATAAAGGTACCTACTCAAATTCGTTAGCATTTGAATGAAACTGTCATGTGGCATTAAACGTTATCATAATTTAACAGAACATTTATTTTACTTAAAAGTCTAAATCATTTGGACGTATCCTTTTGCCGGTATACATATTGCCTATACCTCTACTGGATTTTTTTTTAATATTTTTTTTTTAAATACCCATTAACATGCTGTTGGGCTGTTCAGACTTGTTCAAAGATTTCATTGAAGTAGAGAAATTGAAAAATAAAATTTATCGTAGAAGGGTTTTTTTTTATTTTATTGGTCCATTAAAATACAAATATATTGCCATACATAATTGTCTTTAGACGCAATGTGCCAGAAAGTACCAACACGTAATAGATTCTAGATTTGAATACATTTTTTTTTCTTCATTTTATGAGAGAATTTTTAATACGAATGTTCAAGTTTATTTAGGGAACATTTGTTAGTCTGCTTGCATACAGTCTTGGAACACATAAAGAATACTGAATTAAAAAATTACTGAAAAAGACAAAGTGTGTTATGGCTACGAGCAGTAGCACCTAGTTTATATTTTTCTTAGCATAGTAAAATTTTCAAATCGAAAACCTTAGTATTTAAATATTTTGTCTTAAAAGTAAAATGTCATGAAAAATATCTACCCGACTAAGAAAAAAATAATTTGTTATGGGACCTCTTTGATAATATCACAATTCGTCAAATCGCTTATGAGAAAATCGAAAACGTACTTTAATAATGGTTTTTAAAAAATGTTTTTGATTAAGAAATTTCACCAAAATCGTCAGAGCCATTTTCAAGACACGAATGGATATGAATCCAAAACTTGCCCCGTGGTAGGTTTCATGCTGGCAATTAATTTTTTTCTAATTACGAATTATTGTTTTTTTTTTTAAATCTCGTTTGACGTCTGGCGTTTATCCAACGCGAACTGAAAAACTTCATTTTAATTATTTTTTCTCAAAAAAAACATTTTTTTCAAATGGATAGATTGGTAAATATATGTACTGGGCATAAAAAATAAATAAAATGCACGACTGGGGCGCGCGTACTTGCTCCTATGAGCGATAACGTCTTGGTTTTAAAGTCTGAGTATAAAAACAAATTTATTTGAAAAGAATCATACCATATATTATTCTCACAAGTAAAAATATGAAAAATCCTGAAATTCATTATTTGGATTGATAAATAAGCCAAACAAGAAGTTTAATCTTAAAACTGAAGATGCCATCTTATGTATCATAAACATACAAATTTTTGAAAAAAAAATTCAAAAATCGTTAGAGCTGTTTTTTCAAAAAATAATTTTTTAAGTATTTTTATAAAAAAATTGGTATACACATTTTTGTTTTTTGAAAATTTTGATATGCAATTTTATTACCATTATACGTATAGGACCTCCTTTAGAAAAATTTTCATCGAAATCCGTCCAATAGTTTACGAGAAAACCGAAAACCAAAAATCCGGTTGTATGGCAAGTACCGTTAATAACGGTTTTTTCAAAAATATTGTTTGACTAAATTATTAGGGTAACTTGACAAACTCGATTTAAAAAATGTCATCAAAATCGTTAGAGCCGTTTTCGAGATAAAAATGTTTTCTCTAAATCGGTACTATGACAGGTACCGTTATTTTTAGAGCTTAAAAAAAATTTCGATTTAACCTCTAGGCAATCTCCCCAAAACCTTATGTCCAAAGTTTGAAGAAAATCGCTTCAGTAGTTGTAGGTCGAGGTACTGACAGACAGACAGGCAGACAGATTTGCAGGACCCACTTTTTTCGCGTTCTCTATCATCGTAATGTTAGGTCTGATTAATATCTCGAGTTCAATTATTTGCAGGAATCCAAAACTTGCCCTATATACCTATGTATAGAAAAAAGTAAAAATTATTACAGTTAAAAATAAATTCGTTAAAAAAGTACACATACGGCCTAGTGCACAGAAGGTTTCTTTGCATGGAGGAAATAATGATTCAATAAAAACTAAACTAAAGAGTTATTCCAATAAGTGGTGTTATATTGAATAGCCCGCTATTTCGCTAGTTGTCACTTTTGAAGCTGTAAGTTTTTAATATTTGACAAGTAGAAACTACACCGTTAACAAAAATGGAACGATACACGCTACAACAAAGCATTGAAATTATTAAAATTGAGAAAATTTAGCAGAGACGATTCGCAAAAGTAGAACATTAATTTTTTGGTCATTCAGATATTGGTGGATAATTTGAAATTTGTACGGACAAGTAAGCGATGTGAAGAATAAAACCTGTACACGTAACGTCGCTCAAGAACAACTGAGAATATTGCTGCTGTAGCCCAAAGCAGGGTTGGTCTATTTCTCGTCGTTCTTTAGAATTGTTCATTCCACAAACGTCATTACATCGTATTTTGCATAAAGACTTACATAGGTCTTAAAGCGGCCGATCATTCACAAAGTCGTGTCCTTGCTGAAGGTCTACGCCAACAGCCCAGCGTCGATTCAGGACCTCAAAGATTGAATTGATAAAGCTATTGAGGGCAATAGCTTTGAATATCAAAATTACACCCCTTATTGGAAAACACTGTACTATATCGATTTCAGGAATATTGACTCTGAATAGTTCTGAATGTAAACAAAAAAAATTGGAATTGACAACAATAGCTATAGAAACTATAAAAACAGATTGTTTTTTTATTGGAAAAGAATCTTTCATTTAAAAACATGGGTTCACGACTTTATTAACAATGAGTTTGCGAAACATAAAATTGGTAAATCAAAATTTCTCGTGTGATTAAATTGTGAAAAAAAAAATTCGAAAAAATCGCGGCAACATACAAAATGGCAAAAAAAATTCTACAAAATCACCCCCACCCAGAAACAACACTTACCTCTGCTCAGCTTCTGAGTTTACTTTTTTTTATAAATCATATTTCCATCAAGAGAAATAAAACAACAATTTTAATTCTTCTCTTTTTTTCTACACTATTTATTATGAAAATATAATATACAAAACTCGCTATTCACTGTTTTCTTTTAAATTTTTATATATATTTTTTTTAAATCAGAAAAATTAAAAAAAAATTGAATTTAATGCAAAAATTATTCAATTTATTCATTGAAATTATATTACAAAAATTTTAAATTATATATTTTATACATAATTAATGTTTTTAACAAAATAACACAGTTCAATTAATTACAAATTTGACATATTTTATATAAATAAATTAAATTATATTTAAATTTAAAATTATCTATATATTTTATTGGAAAAATAAATATTTTAAATAATAAATAAAATTCAGTTTCACAAGTTTGTTTTCATTTTTTTTTTTTATTAATTATTTCTGTATATAAATATTGTTTTTTTTGTTGTTGTTGTTGTTTGTTTTTAATTTAATAATTAAATGGCTTTAAATGTAAAACGTGTTATGTATTTTTCATTACAATTGTTTTCTTTTTCTTTTTTATTTACTTTGTTTTAATAGAATGTATGTATAATGTTAAGAAGAGATAATTAATTCATAATATAGCTAAATATAATATACTCAGAAATATATGTATATAGGTACAGAATTAATTGATAATAGGTTTGGTTTTTTTTTTCTCTTTAATTTACAATATAATTGCTCTTGTTTATTGAATTGGTTTTTAAAATTATGAAATTGTTTATCTTTCATTTTTGTTAATAAAAAAAAATAATGTAAATACATACATATTATACGAATTGAAGAACAAGATAAATATAAATTATTTGCTGTTAAATATAGATATTATATTTATATTAAAAAGAAAGCCATTGATGAAGTTAAAAATTTGTAAAAAATAAATTTATAAATAAAATATTAAATTTTTTAGTATTTTTTAAGTAAATAGCAATGTTTGCATAGGAAGTTCCTTTCATTTCATTTTTTCTGTGGGTTTTGTTAAAATATTTTCACATCCCATAATAATTATTATGGCTTGCAGTTTACTTTAATTACATTCAAACATTATTTACAAATTAAATAAAACTTTATTAACATTTTTTGTTTAACATTTTTTTTTAATAAACCGAAAAAAGTTGTATATAACGTTGTTCGTTGTTAATTTTAATTGTTTCGATGATTTTTTTTGTATTAGTTTTACTAAATTTTTACTGCATAAAAAAATTTAAAAAAAAAATGAGTTTTAAATAAAAATTGATGCAAAAAATTAAAAATATTCTGTTCTGTTTTTTATGTCTAAGTTCTATGTTCTTCTAACAATCAACAATATTAAAAATATCTTAAACTATAGAATCTTATAATTGTTTTTTTTTTTTTATTTAGTTGTAAACTTGTTTTATTCTTTTATTTTTAAATTTAGGTAAATATGCCTTTTGCGGATTTGTTTTTCTTTTTTTTTTTTTTATTTACGGTTTTGTTTAATTGAAAAATAGGATTTTGTTTAAAGTTGGTTCATTGATAAAAAAAAATTAAAATATATTCGTTGTCCAATTATTTGTATGATTTAAGTTTAAACACTCAAATGACGATAAAAATTGTTTATAAATAATTTTAATTTAAAAATAGAAAAAATTTAAATAAAAATGTTATCATAAAATATTAAAAATTACTTAAGATATAAGGCCTTGGTTTTTTCATAAATTATTTTTTTCGATTTTCAAATAAAGGTACGTGGATGATTGCTATATAAAATATTCAATGGAATATTATCATTTGAATTGAAGGGTATTTTGAAATTTTTGTATAATTCCTTAGCAATGTAAGATTGAGGTTAAAATTGGATAATTTGTCGCATCATAATCTTTAACCTGTCAGCTTCATTTAAACCTCAAATTGACAAAGTAAACCAATTTGGTTTAATTTTTTTTTTCAAACTATTGACTATTTTCTAGAAAAAAAAAATAAGAACTATGTATAATTGCTTAGCTAAGTTTAATATTCGTTGTTTTTTTATTTACAAATTGCTTGTGGAATTTTTTGTATTAAATATTAAAAAAAAATTAAAATTATGCAAAAAAAAAATGTTATATAATAAAAAAGCTATTTATAGTATTTAAATTTCTTAAAAATTTTTATTTATTAAGATTAATTATTTTTATTAATTGAATAACTCTTTTATATATAGATATACGTATATATAAAATTTATGAATATATAATTTAATAATAAAATTTCACTTATAATTTACGTTTTATTGCTTTCGATACTCGGCGAATTTTTTTCACATGGAATTATGTTGAGTAGGAAATTTTTCCAAAGAAAAACTTAATTATTCGTTGAGCAAGATTAATGGAATTAAATTTTTTTTTTCTTTATTCCAATAATTTAAAAAAAGGGAAAAAATTGTCTGCCAATTTTTAAAAATTGTTTTTGTCGAGTATTGACTGTTTTTTTTTTTTGGAGATTTGTAAAATTTCACAACACTGAAAATACAAAAAATGAAAAATATTTCTTACCTAAGTATTGTTTTAATTCGTTGTTTATTTATTATTATATGTATATTATTTTGTTATTATAAATTGTATTGCTTTTTCGTTGATATTTTTATGATTGAAAAATTTGCATAACAAAAAATTAAGAATATAATTTTATTGGTTTCTATCACAATTATAAATTGGGGTTGCTATACAGTTTAAGTTTTTTTTTAAGTACGATTGACTTTATTTCGAAATATTGGTTACCAAGAAAAAATTCAATTTCCAAAAAAATATAACTTCTTATTGAGTTTCACTTTTGCGGTATATAGATAGCTACTCCAAAATAAAATATAATAAATAAAAATTGATTTTTTAATTTAAAATTGCAATTTATTTCAAATTGGCTTAAATATAAAAGTTTTAGAAAAGCTCGTAAAATGTTTTCCAAATAAACTCCTTACTCATGCCATTTTAGTGGCCTTTAACTTTTCCTTAAACTTATTATGTTCAAAGTCATTTTTTTTTTTTTTCAAATTTAAAGATAGTTTTGAGGTCATGACTCATGAATCAAAATTATAAATTTATTATTGAGGGTGTTACGCTATAATTTGAAATTTCAATTTTTCTGATGACTCATGACTATTTTAAAATTACTTCTCTCCTGGTATGAAAAATTTCATCAATTTTGAAATTTAATGAAAATCAATAGTTTTGAGAAAGTGTCACATCAGTAACCTCAGATTTGCTTTTCAAAATTTACTTCGGGAAGTAGGTATTTTCAAAAAATCCAAAGTAATCTTTGCAGTAGCTTTCAAAACCTTTGATTTTTTGACGATGTCGAACGTTATTTCATAATAAGGTTATTTTAAGTTCAACAACTAAGGTAACACACTTTGAACTGGATCCTTCCTCATGACATCGTCTTCTTCAAATTTGACGATTAGAATTTTAAAGAATATGGTCACACCTTATACCCGTAACATGTTGGTAATTTCAATATGAAGTTATTTCAAGTCTGTATTTATAATTTTAAAAATGTGTCATTTTCGTGACATGATGTTACTTCAAATCTTAATTTGACTCATAACCCTGAACTTTTTTTTTGAAGATATTTAAGGAATGCCTCACGCCCGTAAATTTTCAATTTTTTTTGGCTGGTTTTAGGTTTTTAATTATCAGTAACACTATTCGACTTATTTATTTTGCTAGTTCAATTTTTGCCACTTAGCTATAAAATAGGTATTTTAATTTTTTTTTCTGGGTCAATCGTACCGCTTAACTGTTTTTTCTTTTTTTTTCTTAAATAAAATTAGAATATTTTTTGCTTTTAAATAAATATCCCATATAACTCTACTCACCACAATAATTCTCAACTAACCCCAGCTTTCATTGCCCAACAAGAATATATAATTAATCCTAAAATTGCTTATTAAAGTTTTGTTTATCCTAGATATATCATTTTTTTTATAAATTATATACAAATTTGTTTTTATTATTAAATAAAATTCGTTGTTCTTAATTAAATTGCTTATTTATGATTTTTTTAAAATTCTAATATACATAATTAATTTATTTGCGTTGTGTTTTTTTTTCTTAAATTTATAATAATTGCTTTTGTTTGTTAAATATTAATTTATAATTTTTTGTAAGAATGTTTAAGTATATACAAATATACAAAATAATTTATTATACATTTTTAATTATAAATATTTATTATATTGCTTTTAAAAATAATGCTGACGTCATGAATTAATTTGTGATTTTTACAATTTATTTATTTTGTAAATGTTTGTCAAAAATAAATTAAATTAAATTTTTATTGTTTGACAGAAAACCCTTTACAAAAAAATTTTGTTCAGATCGATTTAAGAAATTTAAAAATTTAAGTTCCCTAGTCATCTTCTATGCACCGCACATTTCGTGCAAGAATCATTCTACCGTCCGAATTTAGAAGAACTGCACAGGTACCGCCTTCCAGATGCCTCAGATTCAGCATCGCTTCCTTAGTTTGGGTTCATCGTCAGTCATCATCATCATCATGATGCCACACAAAAGAATGATGAGTAAGGTGAACGTTAACGACATTGATGATGACGAAAGGACGATAAACGACAACAAGGAACATCGATTTTAAAGGACCAGACTTTTCACAAAAAAAAAAAAAAAATCAAAAACCCACTCCTTCTCCCATTTATTTTAAAACCTCCTACAATCCATAGCATACATATAGGATAACCCCCCGAGAGCAGAAGGAAGTCAAGTTACATACAGCACAAAACACACAGCAGTATGCTTGCTGCCACACAAAGGGGGTAATCGGCCCCAAAGTTGAATGCTGGCAATTCATTACTGGCTTTTCATTATGTGATCCGATTCTTGTGCTAAAGGAAAATATGCGTTCGTGCGGGTATTTCTGCTGACATTTGAGAATTTTCAATGAGAGGGGGAGAGAGAGTTGAGTTAAGTTGAAAAAGGACTGCCTGGATGGCTGCGGCTGGGTAGGTTAAGTTGGTAGCTTCGCATTCAGTCTGATGGCTGGTATAATATAGTAATGGTTGTTGGATTTTTTGCAAGCAACCAAACTAACCAAACCAACCCACCATTCAAGCAATATATGCCCCCCGCAGTTGTTGCTTCTATTCATCATTCAACTACTTGGATGGAAAAACTCTTTGCCTATCGGAAGGAGTTGCTGGATATTTCTATAGTATAGAGAAAGGAGGGGGGGTAGAGAATAAGCATTCAATAGAAAATGCAGCTAAATGCGGTTTACCCTTTTCTGTCTGCCTATACATTTACCGAAAATGATTTCGGATTGCTTTTGACACTCACAGCAGAAACTATCGACATCCTTTTGTGGTACGTACGAATATAGGATCTATATCTATTAAAAAGGGTAGAAGAGATGAAAGATGCAAAATGTCAGATGATGGTTAAGGATGTGCAAAGTTTTCTACGCCTAACGATATGTTTAGGTTTACGGTGCAGCAAGCATATTGTATAACATCAGGCGGGTTTTGTAAAATCCTTTATCCATTGGCATTTTATAAGGACATTTTCGTAAATGCAGCAGTTTTCTCTCTCTCCGTCTCCATACGATGATGAACAAACATATTTTTGAATGGTATCTGTTGAATTTTAGGCTGCGAAGAGTTCGGTGTGTAGGTAGCGGCGGATGGTGTCTATGGTGTGACGGGGAGATGTATTAAGTGAGTAGTTGCTTGAATCGGTTTTACCAATTTGAATGGCATAGGTTTTGAGGTGATATGTATCTACTTTTAGGCTCAGCCAGCAATTTCATCTGATAAAAAAGAAACGGTAATGTTTTAAGTGATAGTTGATGTTTTTGACAGGGATAAAGGATTGCTTGATGGTAAATATACAGAGTTCTGTCTCTCTGTTTTATCTAAAATGCTGTTGTGATGGATGTACATAATTATTGAGTGAATTTAAAGAGTAGGTGTACGGGTATCTGTCGATTGAGAAAATTAAAGAGGGCAATATAATGACGGTTGAAAAACTTCCAAGTAACGCCTGTTGAAGTGATCCTATCTGTATATTTCGAATAAATTGAAGATTTTTAGAAAAATTATTGCATGGGGTGCACTTCATGTTTTGTAATTTATCAGATCGTCAGAAATTATTTCATTTTTTTTTTCATTTCAACCGAATTGTAAATGTCAATTGGTTAATGTTATGAATATTAAGAATAATTAATAAATTTGTTAATTAAAGAGAAGTACCTAAATTCAAAACTCTAGAGATCCATTTAAAACAACATTCGATAATTCAAACATCAACACAATTGTTTCACTTATCTATGTGAACACTTCAGTAATTGAAATATCGGGACCCGACATTTTTAGTAATTCGAACATAAATCTTCCAACTCTCTTGAATTCAAATATATCATTTTAGTTCCAGCATATCGTAATCCAAGTGTATAACGCTTCATTTATCCGAAAAATCCATTTTGATTTAGTATTTTAGATACATCCTTCTGTTTGAGTGATCGTTCTTCCCGATGGATGGATATAATACTTAATTTAGTCCAAGAAAACATTAGTATGCATCTGAAATTTTTTTCTCGTATCCACTTTTGCGCCACTGATAACTCGCTTCGTTGTTTCGAAAATAGCAATACAGCAGCATCATGATGATGTTTAAATGCATTTAACGGATAAAATATTTCATTTCGTTTCCACTTTGAAAAATTTGAGGAATTTCTCTTCCGTAAATTTAAACTAATTCTACACTTTTAAACATATTTTAACTGATTTTTTAATTCTATTCGTTGTTTTTAGTTCTTAAATATATTTGTTTTATTAAATAAGTACAGTACTACCACGCTAATTCAACCAATCGATAATTTCAAAATCGAACTCCATAATTTGAAAAAGGGAATGATCTTGTTTGTCTAACACTTGGCAATTCGATGCTCGGTAATTTGCTCTGATTCGAATATCGAAAGCTGAATTGATTTTAATAATCGGTGATTCAAGTATCGAATACTCTCTTTATAATCGGTAATTCAAATAACGTTCTATCAAAAGTCTTATGTAAAATGCTACAATAACTTCAACTAATTAAATCTAACATCGAACTTTCCGTTGTCGGACTTTCGAAAGCTTTACTAATGCGAACATTCGTTAATTTGAGCATGAAATGATCCACTTATTCAAATATTCGGTAGTTCAAATATCGAATACTTCACAAATTTGATCATTCTGCAATTCGAATATCGAAATCAGAGATTCAAATTTAGAATTCTCCAATAACTGCAACATTTTGATCAGCAATTTTAATATCGAACGTTTCGTTGATTTCTTCCTAATCCAAGAATAAGTTCTGCATCAATCGGAACAATTGGTTATTTGAGATTCGAATAATTCGAACATTCGGAAATTTGAACATCGAACTCTATTTATGCGATCATTCGAATACTCAAGGATCTAATAAATTAAACAATCGATAATTCAAGCATCGAACTTTGTTATTCGAAAATCGAGCTCTTCACTTGTTCGAATATTCGGTCATTCAAACATAGGTTGTTAATATTTTTCTAAACATCTCAGGTATCATATAATTGGAATACAATCTTCCAAAACCTGTTTTTATTCCATTTTCATCGCATCAGAAATATTAACTTCGAAAAAAATGTTTGCAAATCAAAAAATTCTATTGTTCGAATTACGGTATCGTTTTAGAAGTTCGAAATAACGTGGTAGTACTGTTACTATGTTGACAAAATTCGAAATCATTATATTTTATATTAAAAAAAGTTTTGTGTTATGGAATGTTGTATTATTGTCTGTTGTATGTAACTCAAAAAAAATTGCAAAAAAAAAATTGTAAACATCAACTAGCAATGCGCATGCGCAAAAATTTTTAACTTTTCAAAAGAAAAATAAAAAATTTATAAAATAGGAAAGGGTGTATTAACTTCGTTTGAAGATATTAAAAAAAATGCAAGAAGATTTTAAAAAATCAAGTTGAACCACAACCACAGTAAATTCTGCAAAAATCAAACAAAGAACAAACGAAGGAGAGAGAAGAAGCCATTCAAATATCCAATTGAAAGAAAAATAAATAAAACAAAAGTATTTAGTGTTATTTTTTTTTTTAATAAATATAATTTTTCTTTCATTTAAAATGAATAATTTTTTGTTTGTTTTATAATAAAAATGTAATTAAAACTAAATAAATACACCAATGTTTTTGTTTAAGTTTTTTTTTTTTTTTTTTTTGTTAATGTACAATGTATGAATGTGTTATATAATGTTGTATTTTGTTAAATAATAATATTTATATAATATAAAGATTTGTTTAAATATAATTTTGTTAATACTTTGTTTCATTGTTTTTTTTTTTAAATTAATATTATGTGCTTCAAAGAAACATTATTATATAATTATATAATTTACAATATATATATGATTAAATAGTTATAATATATATTTTTACACATTATATTAAAATTTATAACTAGAATTTTGTAATTTTGAAGTTAATATATAATACTTATATTTAATTAAAAAATATTTTTTTTATGTATTATATTGATGTTTGTTATATGTATTTCGATAAATATTGCTTTACAAAAATTTCAAAAAATATTACTTTTTTTATGTATTGCTTTGAAAAGTGTGATGTCAAAGTGGTTATGCTTTGAATGATTTGATTTTTTTTTATTTACATTTTTTTTTAATTCTAAATAAATTGCATAATTTTTTTTTTCATTTAAAGAGAATAATTTTTTTTCTATATATACAAATTAAAAACCTTTTCTCTTTATTTTTAAAATTTGCAAATATTTAGATATATATATATTTTTTAAGAATATAATATATAATTTTTTTTTTTAATAATTGAATAGTAGGTTGAGTGTTTTTTTTTTTAATTTTTGAGTATTGCTTTGGTACTTTAGCCGATGAATGGATATTGGTGTGTGTTTCAAAAATAAACAAACAAAACACACCCTCACCACGAAACTAAGTTTAGATTTGTCTTAAAATTAAATATTATGGCTTATAATAATTTAAATAAATATACAAAAAAAACAAATAACTATACACAACTTATAACCTAACGTTTAATTGTTTTTTTTTTTAATGTACAAAAAAAAGTTTAAATATGTATATTTTGTTTTCTTTAATAGCTTTTCATGTGCTTTTTAATTATTGCTAAAAATTAGACGAAATAGGGAGTATCAACTTGCGAAAGTATTTTTTTTTTTGGAATTCAATAAAAATAGCTAAATTAAATATTTTAGTATTAATTAAATATATATTTAAAAAATTTAATAATAGAAAAATTTATTAATTTATTATTGATTGTGAGATCATCAACTGAAGCTGATTATGTTTATTTATTTAAATAAAAAAAATATATTTTTTTTTATTATTTTAAACACGATGTTAATTATAAGAGAATAGAGAGGTTTGATTTTTAAAAAAAGACAAGAAATTTTCTTCATATAGCTATATTTACATAGAAAAAAAAATATTTTTTATTTAAATAAATCTGAAACAGCACCATTTTTTATTTTTTGTTAAAATTATTATTTTTTTTTCAGAATTGTCACTATTTTTTTTTTTTTTTGAAAATATTTAACTGTTGTAAATTTGTTATAGATGAGTATATAGACCGGATTGAGGGACTAAAAATATTCTTCATTAATTACGCTAGGTTCTAATGACTAGAGAACACTCGGTTTGCTTTGCTTGTAATAAGGTTGCGAAAAAAAATTAGTTTATTATGCTGTTTGAAGAGCCTAATATCCATCAGATACAAGTTGATCATTATTTTTTTTTGTTAGATATATTTAATAAATAAATAGATAGAAAATTTTATACAAAATAACTAGGTAAATAAATAAATAGATAAGATAGATAAAAAATAAATACTGAAGAGTAAAAATGCCTCACGCAGACTTTTAATTGTACAAAATGTGCGATTAATTAAAAATTAAAAACATACTCACATTCATTCAAGAAAATACATACAGAAACAAATATTTTATTGAAAAGAAAAGTGCAAGTGTTTTTTTATGAAAGATTTTTTTTGTTCAAATTTTAGTTAAAAATATTTTCCACAGAAAAAAAGCTTTGTTTGTAAAAAAAGCTTTTGTTAAACTTTTGCAAAAGCTTTTAAAGTTTTTTCCTCAAGCTAAAATTGGGATGTTAGTTTTGATAAATTTAGTAATGAAAGATCAAACATGAAAAGCAATTCAATACATAAAAAGTCCAAAAAAGCGTTAAGCTTTCACATATTTAACCATAAAAAATTGTTAAAAAGCCTTTATGTCGATGTGATCATGTGATCTTGATATCAAAATATTGAACGTTTATCAAAAAATTATCAATGGAAAAAAGCTTTCAGATAAAAGAGCTTTAATCCAACTTTTACTGAAAGTTAAAAAGCTTTTCATTCTGACTTTCAATTATTTAAAAAAAATATGAAAAATGGGGTTTATTTAAAAAAACGCTTTACTCAAGTTTAAATTCATTCTGTGTTAGAAAACTGTTTTAATATTATTTTTTTTTCAAACACTGCATTAAATAAAGAAAATTTAAAGGGTCTTTTTTCATTCATTCAATTAATTTTGTTCTAAAGAAAAATTATACTATACTCCAAATTATTTAATTTAATAAGTTTATTAAAATTTAATTTATTTTAAAAAGAATTTTTTGTCCTAAAAAAAAGATTTTCCTTTGACTTTTTATTTTCTACTTCTTTATGTATTGCACTCTTATCCCATTTTAGATTCAAAAATAAATATTTTCATTGAGAAAATTAAATTATTTTGAATACTAAACCGCAAATGTGAAATTAAAAATTTTTTCCAAAAATAAATCAAACACCACTCACACACCGATCGCACAAACATTCACATACTCGTAGATTTATATATTAATTTTAATCCTTAAATTTAAATATATATAATCTAGTTTTTTTATTTAGTTGGAATGATTTTCAAAGAAGAAGAAAGGATTCTTTTTTTTTTGTTTAGTTATGTATATTATATGCAATTAAACCATATTTGCGAATATATGTAGTGGGCCTTAAGAGTTAAAGTTAAAATTTGACTGTTTCCAAAGAGTTTCATTTATTTGTACAAGAAGATAGAATAGAATTTATATATATTTTTTTTTGGTTCATAATTAGAATAATAATAAATACAATTTTATACAATCTGTTTGACAGATATAGAGATTTTTGTTTAAATATATTATATATTTTTTTTTTTGGTTTGACTAGATTTTTTTTTTTAAATAAGAAATTTACTAAAATAAGAGAAAAAAAAGGATGTGAATTGAGTAGAAAAGAAAAACAGAGTGTATAGAAGTACCTTAGATGCATAATATTTGGTAATTGACTAGAAAATTGCTGCATATTTTTTTGGTTTGTTTAGAAATACATATTATACTCCTCTTAACCAAAAAGCACTACCATATACCACTCCAGCCTTACAGAAACGACTACTCTTAAAAACATAACACGGCTCGTTACATGAATGAAGGAAATTAGTAAAACCTGTTTCGGTCATTAAAAAAAAAACGCTAAAAGGACGAAAAAAGAGTTTTTGAAAAATACTCCTCTTCTTTATTTTTTTTTTATTTTTATCAACACACAGGCTGGGATAATTCATTTAAAAACGGATTAAGAACTCAAGTACAGTCATAATATTTTTTTTTCAAGGAGGTAGAGAGAGGGAGGTGAGTTAGGAAAATGAATCCTTTTTTTTTGAGGATATGTTTTTTTTTTTTAATTTTAATTTTAAGCATGCATCATCAGGAAAGGGTTGCTTTTCATCACTGTGTTCATATTTTTTTTTTTTTTATTATTATTTCGAACAAGTGAATGGGGTTTATTTTTAAGGCTCCGGATGTATATATATATATTTTGAAAGCCATTCGTGCCTTTAATAGCCAGTAAATAAGGATGAGGAAAAGGATGTGTGTACAAGTGGGTTGGTGTATATCTATTACAACATACCCAACCGTCTTAGACAGGAATCAGTCTTGTTGAATATAATTTTTCGTTTTTCTTGTCGATATGGGGGAGGACTAAAAAAAAAACGAGTCCATCATGCCAAAAAGGGTTTTCTTCTGTTTTGGTTGGTCGTGGTGGTAATAACTTACAAATGACTAATAGGTTAAGTGAAGGCAAGAAATACATATAACAAGGCAAAAGAAAAAGACAAAAACAACGAAAAAACCAAACGAACTTTCATTCCTATATATTTAATTGACGAAAAGGATTCTTGTTTTTTTTTGTGTTATGTATGTATATATAAAAATTGTTTTTTTTTTGTTTGTATATACATCAATATATTGCTTTTTTTTGGGTTGTAGATAATAATAACTATAATTAGGTATATAAATAACTGCAGATGAAAATGAATGATGTATATATATATAATTTAATGTATGTTTTTTGTTGTTGTTGTTGTTATATATATATAAATATCTTACATTGCTGTTTTTCGTTGCTTGAAATTGCTTATCGATTTATAATGTAATTTTTGTGTATAATATTAATTTTTTGTTCATTAAATACTTACAAAGCTATTTTTTTTTGTTATTAATTTATTTTACCTATTATAAGATTCCTTATATGACTAATTCGTTGTATGAGAAACGTTGCTTTTTTGCGTTTTTCGTTGCATTTTTATAATCACTTTACTGAATAATTTTTTTCGTCTTGTATTTTGTCATGAAGAGACAGACAAAATAGTTTTTTTTTGTTTTGTTTTCGTTTTGAAAGAAGAAATTATAGAATCAGAAAAATGAAAGTTTGCTTTTTGTTTATAGTACTATAATGCCTTAAGAGTCTAAGATTTTTTTAGTTTTATAATAATGCTTAAGCATTTTAAAGTTTGACTAGAATTATAATTTTTTGTTTTTTTTTTTTGACTAGAATTTACGCGTACGTAGTTTTTTTTCTTCATTGCTATTCGCTGCGACTTTGATGAAATTTAAATTTACATACAATTTAGGGGAGATGCTTGGAGAGACTGAGAGAGAAAGATAGAGACTAGATACAGATAGATATACTGCAGAGAGGACGAAAGTTGGTTATTTAAAAAAAAAAAATTAATTTTTTGTACCGAAATTTTCAGAATTCAGATGAATTTTAGAAAAATATTTTGTACCAATTTATTTAATCAGGTTTCTTTGGAGAGAGTCATTGGTTCTTGAAATTTCGAACCTTCTTTCAAGGATTTAAGTTCCGAAAAGTTCAGAAAAATTATTCAAGACTTGTTTGTACCAATACATTTTATCGTGTTATTCCAAGAAACTTTTCACAGGAATCCTTGAATTTTCAGCATCAAAACCAGTTCTTCCATTTATTTCATTGAAAAACTCAACTCAATTGACCTTAAATTTTTATCAAAATTGATTTTAATTTTCTATCAAAATTTTAAAGAAATTTCGTCATTATTTTTATTCCAAGGACCCCATTGGCGTAAATCTTAAAAGTATTGTCATCAAACCACCAAAGCGTATCATCAAACAATTTTTTTTCTCGAAGAATTACGATTTTTTTTTTGTAAAATTTAAGCTTTGTACCGAAAATTCGGAAGGTCATATGATGCAAATTATTTTTAAGTAACCAACTTTTATCTCTTTCCTCAGTATTTTTAATTTTATATATAAAAGACCGCAAAAAAGCCTAATAGAGTTCTTATTCAGTACAAAAAGGGACACTTAATTAAACTAAAAACAAAATATACCTTATTAAATAAATATTATACCTAAAATATTATAAAAATAAATATAATTTATACATAATATTAATAAATAAAATAAATAAATTACTATACAATAAATAAAATTTTAAAAATAAAATTAAAATCTGTGACTAGAATCTACACACTAAAATTCCCTACCATTCAAGTCGAATTCGGTCGCCATTTTGAATTTTTTTTTGTCTATTACACATAATGACTTGCGAACCGCTCAAATTTATTTTTGTTGTAGGATGGACGTATTATGATCTTTGTGTTACAAAAAAAAAATAATAATTCTTTTGTTAAGATTATTATTAATTTTTTTTTAAAATAAATAAAATTAAAATTAATAAATTTTTTTTTAAATATTAAAAATAAATTAGGAATAAATAAATATACATTTATACAAGAGATATTGTCATTTGAGTGTTTTTTTTTTTAAACTTTTCGGTTTGTTTCATTTTAATTATTTTCAATTTGACTTTGTATATGAAAACTATAGTACTATCATGGCGAGTTTTTTTTAGGGTTGCGCGGACCCTGGTGGTGGCGCTGCAAAACTTGAGGTGTAAAATCCGATTTGGGGAGTCCTTAAGCGTCGAAAATTGGTGGTAGGGGCAAGAGTAGACTATTTTTTGGATTATTGCATCCAAAAAATATCAATAAATATCATTTAAAACCTCCATAAGCTCTCCGCAAAAAAAAAAGAGTAAGGGTTGCATAGGTAAATTAGATGTCGCCCCATTCGACTTCCACCATGATAGTACTATAGTTTTCATATACAAAGAATTTGATTTTAAAATTTTAAAATTTAATTTAATGTAATGAAATTTGTTTTTTTTTTTTTTTTAATTTAAAATTAACATTTTTTTTTAAATCAGCTTTCTTACCGCATTACTCGAACAAAACCGTAAATGCAGGAATCTTTACTGGAATCGGAATTGAAGTCAGAGGAAACGGTATCCTCACATTGTTACCCACCGTAGGAGGCTTCGATTTTAACTGGTGTTGTCCTAATCGGGCTGCTTTGGACCATATCGAGCATCATTGATGATGGTGATGGTTCGGGACTCATGGGATCCGAATAGTCTGAGGAGCCTTCGTCCTTCAAACAAGCCGATTCGAGATGTTTGTTCAGGTAGGATTTTAGAGCGAAGGTCTTGTGACAGCGTTTGCATTCGAAATTCTTGTCTATCGAATGGGTTTGCATGTGTGCCCGCAAGTTGGAACGGTCTGCAAAGGCTTTGCCACAATGGGCGCAACCGTAGGGCTTTTCACCGGTATGAGATCGAAGGTGACCCTGCAGCAACCAGGGTCGAGAGAAGAGCTTGCCGCAAACACCGCAGCTGTGTGAGAGTTTGTGCGTGAGAACGTGCATCGCCAAAGCTGGCATGGACACATAGGCCTTGCCACAAGTGTGGCATTTTTTCGCCGATTGGGAGTCCAGACTGCGATGGGTCTGCTTATGCCGTGACAGATTGCTCGATGTTGCATACTGTTTGCCACATTCTGTGCATGTGTATTTTGCCTTGTGTTCGGGGACAATAACTGCGGCAGCCGGATCGGTTACGTTTTTCCTCTTCGAACGTCCATCGCTAACGAAGAAAGCTTCGTATGTATAGGCAACGGTCTTGGCA
Organism: Syrphus vitripennis; assembly: GCA_958431115.1. NCBI lineage: Eukaryota > Metazoa > Arthropoda > Insecta > Diptera > Syrphidae > Syrphus > Syrphus vitripennis. The sequence goes on from OY288110.1 coordinate 21,588,005, forward strand.
CCGGGCGGTGGAGTGCCCGGGCTACTGGAACACGAACCGATTTGTTGCGCCCCAATGTTCGTCGTGTTGCTATTCTCATTCTGGATGGGGCCATTTTTGCAGTCAACTTCAGGTACATGCCCGTTATGCAACGATAGTTGACTATCGGGGCGCTCGTCGTCGTTATCGTCCTGCTGCTGCTGCAGCTGTATCGCATGCGTCAAATGATGCAAATGATGTGCTGGCTGTTGTTGTTGCTGTTGAAGCTGTTGCAATTGATGCGGTTGCGTGGGTGGATGGAAGGCTGTTGACGCACTCAAATCTAGAATTGCATGTGCAGCATGCAAATCCTCTTCGGCTGGTATCCGCATTTCATAGGTTCGAATGCGATCAATGGCCGATGGCCTGTCATCTAGTGAATACGGCCGGTAGATGTCTTTCTTCTTTGGCGGCAATGAAAGAGCCGCTCCTGTGCTTGTGAAGCACATGGCTAAGGATTTTCTATTGATGTTGTTATTGTTGTTGTTGAGATGTAAATCGTTGTCGTACTCGGTCTTAATGCGAATCATAGGCGGACTAAAGCGATCTGATGAATTCGATGGAGAGGATGGCGAAGATGAAGAAGAAGAAGTTGTCTGATAGGAATATTGAGAGGAATTCGAGGTCGGTGACGCCAATGGGGGTCGGGGCGGATGCGATGTGATAACGGTTACTTCGTTCTCCATTCGTGGCAGGTACGCAGTGAAGTGCATCGGCGATACGTCGTGACCATATCCTGGAAAAAAAAATAACAAAAAAAAAATTAAGTTAAACTTAAAGAAACGAGGACTATAAAAGAATATTGATTTTTATTTAAAGAAAAGCGACATGTTTTTTTTTCATCTTCCTTAGTCCTTATAGTCATAGTCAGTCGTAGTTTTTTTTTTTTTTTTTTTTTGCAAAATGTTCTACAATTGGCACATTGCCAAGGAAGTTCCCCGTTTTTTCTAAGGCGTTGTTGTACTCATATCTCTATACCTAGTTGTCGTAGTCGTGTCGTTGTCGGGGTTGTGGGGTGCTTGGGATTGTGGGACTTGGGAGTAGAAATAGGGTGTTTGGGGGCGCATTAAATATGTATTTTGTGCCTACACACTGCAGACATGCTATCACCATTCACTATCACCATCATCATCTCCTACGGGAAGTTGGCCATCAGTTCGACACGACACAAAAACACAGAGACTGGAAAGAGGACGAACAAAACAAAATACGAAAAAAAAAATGAATAAGGATGAAGGACCCAGACGTCAGAAAGCCTACCATGTCTATACATAGTTATATATTTAGATATACAGAATTTCTGGTCTCCATTATGGACAAAACGAAGAAAATAAAAAAAATAAAACTGAAGAAAAGAAAATGAAAGAAAAAAAAAATTGAATGAAATAAAATCCTGGATTGCTCTTCCCGAATGTGAATGTGAAATCCTGTGAGACGTGTTGAATGTGCCCAGAAGGTGGGTAGCTACAGGTTTTTTTTTTTTTTTTTTTGCTTTTCTTATTTTCCAGCCATTCAAGTGTGTCTATATGGGAGAATAGAGGGATGTGCAATCCCCTGTCATATAAGCCTATGATAGACACGTTGTGGCTTAGATAACTGTCTACATGTGCAATAGGATCCGCAACCTGATGCTGAGTATTTAGGAGCAGGGAGGGATGCCTTCCTACATGTTCTAGATGAACCGTCCGACCTATCCTTTTAATTTTTTTTTTCCTTTCTATATCCTTATCATCTTCCTTGAAGTTGACATAATCAATGTTGGAATATATGTATGTGCTTGTGTATAGACAGAACCACTTTTGAGTATATGTATATCCTTATACTGTATTTGATACATATTTATATGTCTTCGACTGTCGCATTGCACCAGCATCACAAGTGCGCGCCGAGCGCCGACTTTATTAACGACGACGACAACGACAACGATGGCACACAGGACAACAGGCTGCAGGAGTTGAATTAAGTTTTGAGTTTGAGTTAAGTAAAGAAGGATATTTTTGTTGCGAAACATCAAAATGTCTGCCAAAATGAGGTGTTTACTATGCTAGGTGGGCTCTACAATTATACCTACATATAGGAGCACTCATCTATTGCTCCCGGGGATTCAAAATAAAAAAAATTTTCTTCAACATCAGAAGAGCATCAGCAAGGAGCAGCAGCAGCGTGATGCCACCACCTTGTCCTCCGCTGTTTTTCGTCTTTTCTCTTATACTGATGTGCGGTTGAAGACTTTTGCACATCCAATCTTCATTCCATACCAAAAAAAAAAAATCTTCTAACCATACCTTCCGTTTCCAATTCCAACACCATCACCTAACCTATAGGATAGGTAACACAAAAACGAACCTACATAGAAAATGCTGCCAGAACTCTTTATGAAGTTTTTGTGTGAGTTTCTTCTTTAATTAAGAATATTCTGTGATGTGATGAACTTTAAACTTGCAACTAACTATATACAAAAAAAAAGAATTAAGAGTATATAGAATATGGAAGGTAGTAGGTACTTAGAAAAGATGAGAAGATAAAGAAAAAGTGATGTAGGACATAGTATTTAAGGAGCAAAAGGGACTTCTTATTAGAAAATTTTGAAAACTTAAAAAAAAAGAAAATATTTGCTTAAGCAGAAAACATTTTTCGAAGAAAGTTTCATATAAAATAAATAGCAAGATTTTTTTTTTTTAATAAACTTTGGAACATTGTGAGTTAATAGTACTTAAATTTTAGAAGACTTTTAAGACTTTTTCAAAAATAAAAGAAAAACAGACCAGTTTGTGGTTTTGTTTTTAATTTTAGAATTAATAAAATAAAAATTTATCTTTTAATTTAAGTAAATTAAGTTTTAGAATTTTATAAGAAAAAGTAAGTAAGAGGTTTTGTGAAACTTTATTCTTTCAGATAAGTCTAAGTTTTTGAACATGGTTTCCAACTTAATAAACAAAAAATTCACGAACTTTGGAAAATGAAATTCTGAAATTACATTGTATGAAAATGTTTGGTTTCACTTAGACATATTGAGCCTCTAAAAAAAAAAAAAAAAAAAAAAAAAAAAAAAAAAAAAAAAAATCAGGAATTCGGGGTAATTAAAGCAGCAAGTGTTGTGCAAGAATTTTCCATATTTACTACAATAAAGGTGAGGAAGGTTAGGCTAACCTATAACAGTTGTTCAGCTAAAAATCATCCCGTATCCAGCACGTGTCTAAATTTTTTTTTTTTTTTTTGACAAATAAAAATAAATATTGAAATAACTGCTATATGTACATACCGACATCTATTTTTACAACCCAAATAAGTTCAAATCATACCCCCACATCTCTTACATAATATTCTCATTTCAACTTTTTAAATTTATGTTTTCGAACTGACAAACTTTCTATTTACATGAAATTTTTCCTAAAATAGAGATACAACAATTTTCCATCATCTGCTAGCACTGTTCTTAATGTGAATATACCCACAATATTGAACTATTCTATTTCATATGATGTAGTGTATGCAACAGATTTTTAACATTTAAAAAAGTTTTTGATCACGAGAACATGTTATATGATGCCCTTTGTAGTTTTTTTTTTTTATATTTTAATTTTATGTTAAATCATCATACAAAAACACACAAGCATATCAAAAAATAGGGTTAAAGGGTTTTCTTCGTCGTCTTATTCATATATTATAACCTTACCATATCCAAAATAGAATCTTCTTCCTATTCCAAAAAAAAAAAAAAAAAAAAACATCAAAAGTCCTTAAAATAAAGGGGATGAGGTTAAAATGCCATATGCTCAAACATCGTTCTTTTTCGTTTGTCTCTTATGCTATACACAATCTAGTCGTGGTGTCGTCTGCACATTTTCCCAAGCTTGCGTTCCGTCACTTTGTTTTTATTTTCTTCTCTTTTACCTACTACAAGCTATTTCGCTATGATGTTGGTTAGAAAAAAAAATGGCAAATAAACGGGGAAATGCATATAACCAACAAAAAAAAAAAATCTTTCAGTCGCATTTTCAAAAAAAAAAAAAAAAAAAAAAAAACAAGGACCTTTAAAACTGAACCTTGTTTTATAAAAAGGAACAATCAACATCAACTCTCGCTGTACAAAATAATGCAAAATGAGAAAAAGCGAGCCATATATGATGATGGGTTCAAAAGGACGATTTTTTTTTTTTTTTTGTTCGACGAAAAGGGAGGGAAGGAGAAAAATTCCTTTCTCCCCATCCTTGACTTTACCTATATATGTACATATAGTTTTGGGATGCTGTTTTGTACTTTTTGTTGTTTTTGTTTTTGGAATCATGAATTTAATACACAAAATAGCTGCTGTGTCATTGTACATGCAAAATACTTTATTGAATCCTTTTTGTTTTTTTTTTTTTTTATTTTCAATGTGTTTGTTGTTGGAAGATGCAACAATGAGAACATATAAAAGCAACAGCTGCTTGAAAGTTGTTGCATCAGGAGTCAGGATCAGGACTACAGAGGAGATGAAAATAGAGAACAAGGCAGGGACCATGGAATGAACGAAAATGAATGAACAATTTTATGGAAAGGATTCGCAAAAATAGGAGGGTGCTTTAGGTATTTTACTTTGTGATGTAAAGTTCAAACCTATTTCTCCCTCTTCTATGTTTGTGTTACAAACATTTTTGGCTTAAAGGTCTTTTGCTACACCCTTTTCTCCCTACATACATATACATATATACCTATATCCTCGTCGTCCTTTTGCACCAAATAACTGAAGTCTGACAGGATGATGAGTAACAAAGTCTTAGATTTGTGTGTTTATTCCGTGAAATTGAGTGGTTTTGTCAATGACATAAGACGAGACAGCTCCACAACATACTCTCATATGTTGTGATGGGGGATTCTATAAGGAAGGAAATCCCAAACCGCACAAACCACACATAAATACGAAAAAGGTATACAGATATTTATATAATACTGCATAGCGTACAAAACTGACAAGAAAATCCTCTTTGAAACCCTTTCTTTCGGTTTTTTTTTTTTTTTTTTTTTTGTAGTTTTGTTTGTTGTCGTTTTGGTTATGTGATATAAAAAAAAAATTGGTATTCCTCTACCTATAGAGATACCTTTTCTTTTTCTCAACTTGTGCTGCTGACGGGACATTTAAAAAAATGTCACTGCTGCCATACTGATGCACACATGTGATTGTACTATATACACATATGAAGTTGAAAGAAAAAAAAAATCTAATAAAGTTAAATTCTAAGGACATTCGAAATGGGGAAATCCAATTTTGAATCAAAAAGTTAAAAAAGAAAAGATCTATGGGTAAACGAATAAAATAGAAGACAAAAAATAGATAAGGGAGACTCGGTTTTTTTTTTTTTTTTTTTTTTTTTTTGCAGAAACAGGTGGCATTGAGTAGGTACCTACCAAGAAATATAAACTTAGAAACGATGATAAAAAAACACTGACGATGAAGAAAATATCAAAGAAATTAACCAAAAAAAACAAAGGAACAACAGAGTACAAAAAAGAACTTTCTTAAGTTTGATGTTATTCTCTGGTATTGTTGTTTGAATATTTTCTTCATTTTCTCCACCGAAAATAAAAAGAAGGATATTATAATATTCTAAGGGTATATATATAGGTTTCGGAATTCCAGAGTGAGAATTGTAGGTGAAAGGAAGTAGTAAGTTCCTGTATACTCATTCCTCACTCTAAGATTTTGTGGGCGAAAGGAAGTAGTGGGAACTAAGGATGGCAAGTTCAAGAACTGCGAGTGCGAACAATTTTTTTTTTCGCGAAAATTAATGGCATATTGTCGATTTATGTGCGTGACATTAACATTGATTTTATTATTTTATTTTCTGATATTTTTTTTTTATTACCTTGGTGATTTATAACAAACGAGAAGTGTTTTGTTAACTTCTTTCTATCTAAAACCCCAATTTTACCACCTACTAATATATGTGTAGGTAGAAAACCTTGACAGGTACGAACATCTACGATGGTAAAGTTTTTTTTTTTTGTTGTTGTTACTTTGAAAAGGTATAATCGCGTAAAATGAAATTAATTCAATGGCATTAGTTTCATGTCTCATGTTAAAAGGAAGCGATTTTTCATCAATTAATATACTAAAACTTCAGAATGGTAGTTTTAGTTTATCTGCTCTAATATCATCACTCACATTACGTCACACCCTGTTAATTGTGTGTTATTTTATGTTATAGGGGAGGGAAGAAGGAAGAGTGACCTAAAATACCCGATTTTTATTTGCGACTTAAGGTATCGTAGAGGAAGCAAATCAGACCGGATTTCATATCGCGCAGTTTTGTCTGTCTGTCTGTACCTTGGCCCGCTTAAGCTATTTTCTCAAGCTTATGTAGGAGTTAAGGTTTTTTTCCCCTAGAAGGGAAATTTATTTTTTTTAACCCCGAAAATAATGCCATATAACGGGTGAGACAACATTTGTTAGTCTTAATAATAAAATTAAGAATGTTTTAAGAACGATGAATAATTTTTTTTTTTAAGAAGCAGTGGCCCGTGGACAAAATGTTTTAAGCTCACAAAACTAGAACTTCCAATTATGAACAAGTTTTGAATAAAACTGAAAGATAGTTCAATGTTTCCCGCTTCCTAATCCATTTAAGTTCATACCAATCTTTAATCTACAGGTTAAATAACTCAAAAACAAAAGTTTATTTTAAAAACTGTTAAACTGGAAAACTATGGGAGCTAGTTTTTGGAATATTTTAAAATTAATAAGACAAAAAGAAAATAACATATTGCGATTAAAAAGAAATATTTTTGACGGCGAATTTTTCGCTTTTCTTTTAATTTAAAAATCCACTGTTTTAAAGAATAAGAATCACTTATTCTTTTAAAATACGATTCACGAAAAAGTGACTAACTAACAAGAAATTTTACCCAATGAACATTTTCAATTACGAGCAAAATCTTGAATAATTCGTGTTCGCTCGAAACTAACTAACTAACAAAAAAAAAACTAAAATGTAAAAGACAAGTTAAACTTATACCCACCGCCCCCCATCTCTAGCTGACAACAATATTGCCATCCCATCCCTACCCTCTTCTAATTCTCTTTCACTATTTCTATTTCGTTGTGAAAATTGTTCTTCATTTCGATTTTAATTTCATTCCGTGTCATTAATGACTCTAAGAGGGTTTTTTTTTGTTTGTTTGTTTAATTCATTCGTCTTGTGGGTGGTTAGCTAAGGCAGAGAGAGATAGGAGGAAGAGGATCAGAAGAACATTAATGTAGAGGGTACATGCTATTCTCATCCATCTACAAACTAACTAATTTTTTTTCTCTATTTAATATCCAATTCGTTTTCAATAAAACAACTCAAATTATTAAGTGAGCAAGCATTATTTGAGTAGAAAACGAACGAGAGGTAGGAGAAAAAAAGCAAACAAAATTACTCGTGAATTGTTAAAAATGACGAAATGGAAATGAGTGTCAAATTACAAACAGAACATAGAAATACCCAAAATACAAAAAAAAAAAAAAAACTTGGAAGGAAATACAAGAACATAAGAAATAATGGGGAGGAGTGAAGAGATTAAAAGAGTAGAGCGAACGAGAATTTGTAATGAAATACACGTCAGATTGTTGTATACCGTTATAAATGTTGTATGTAGGTTCGTAGTTGTTGTTGTTGATGTTTTACACAAGTCAAATTTGCCTTGATGTGACAATGACGATATGAGAAAAGGGTGCTAAGTCACCTGTTAAGTGAAACAAGTACCTACCTATAACTACCGCATGTACAAAATATAGTTTTGACTGACAAAATATAAAAAAAAACGAACTTGTTTTTTTTTATACATAAATAGAATAAAAGAAGATTGGGTAGATATAGCAAAGGAGATAAAGTGTGAGGAATTGGGATTATTAATTAATTAATAATATGAATAACGAGAGAAGTGAAAGTTGATTCGATCAGGTGTGATTATTAATTTTGTATTATTTTTGTTATGGAAATTTTATTAACTTCTGTCACTTTTTGATGTGTCGACTTTTAGAGTTGTTTGTAATTTAAATAGGTATACAAAATATTTCAAGCGAAAAGAAGTGAAAGACTTGTTTTTTACAGAAGGTAAAGGTTACTAGGTAGGTATATGAGAGCTGTCATTATTTTTGATGTGTGCTGTCATTATTTCTTATGTGTTTTATTTTGATATAAGAATGATAAATATCAAACTTTTATTAAAGCTAATAAGTTTCTTAGGAATTTAATTAGACATGTACATACTACTTTATAAAATATTAATAAGCAGGAATTTATGGTTGGATAGCTGCTGATAAAAAAAGGGATCAAAATAATCAATTCGACTTAAGCATACATAAATTACAAGCCTTTCAGTTTTATCTAAATCAGAAGATTAGCTAAGTAGGCTTAGTATACAGAATTGACTTTTTTTGACAGAACTCATTAAAAGCATACAAAAGATGACAATATGTAACAGATATATTGGATACGCATTTCTTCAGACTTAAGAGTGGCACACAATCAAGCCCAGACCTAAGGCAGTACTAATTTTTTGTTTCGTAAAAGTTTCGTATCAGCAAATGGGTCTTAGAAAAAATCCTATCAACTCTTTTTGGAAAATTTGTTAGCAAAGTAGAAGAAATTTATTAGTTTTCAGTTCTAAAATTATAACACAGCCAACGGGTTTTAGAAGAATTAGGAAATACTCGTATTTCAAAAAATATATTTTGGTTGTATCAATGGACATTTATGGCAGGGGTCCTCAACTGCCAATGTTAAACTTATTTTTCCATCTGATTTTTTGAACAGCAATTGAAAAGATTGTCCATTTTCAATATTTGATTAACTATTCTAAAGTTTTTCTGTAAAATGCTCAATTTGACAATTAAAATTGAAGAGACTGAACTGCCTGTGGTAAAACTTTGACAACTTTTAGGATTTTTCCCTGTCGTTGGGGAACACATAATATTATTCTGATGGATGTTATTTTTAAACAAAAGTTTTTTTTTTTAATTGAGATTGAAAAAAAATTTTCAGGTGATTTAAATGATGATTAAATAAAAACAGACAACAAATTTTTTTACACTATTATCGCAACTCTCAAGTCGTTTCATTTTCATTGTTAGAGAAATAGTATAGGTTCAAATTTACTTTGTGGTTAAGTCATTTATTAGTTACTTTTTACTGCACTGTTAAACACATTCTTTTTCATATTGAAAATTGTAAATACAATACAACTTTCTCAAAAAACTTATAATTTTAAAACTAAAAATTTTACTTTTTCGAAAATATATAAAGTAACATAAATCTTAATTTTTGCATTTATCTTTATCTTTAGCTTTATTTTTATTATTTTATTTGTTTTCAAGTCTAGTTTGCCTTTTAATTTTATATAAATAATAATTTGGGTATTCAGGTGTAGTGAAATAAAAACAAATTGTATTAATTACCTACTTTTCCTATGTAAAATAATTACAAAAAATAATTTGTTTTTATAATAATTTTATCTCAGTTTTTGTAATATTTTAAAAATACACCAATTTATAAAATTAAAAAAAAAATAGAGAGTCAATACTTCAGATTAAAATTCTTTTAAAATTTTTGCATGAAACATTTTAATCTATGATTAAAGTTTCTTACTATTTTTTCATGAATTAAAAAATATAAAAAAAGAAAAAGGCTTTTATTTTTAAAAAAACATTCCTCGTATTATTTTTTTCTTATTTTTAAATTAACAAGAAAAAATATTATATTTTAATACGTAAAATTAAAAAAATGTTAATGTATGGTATGTTTGTCATATTGAAAAAAAAAAACTTTATTTTTTCAAGGGTTACCTTTATTTTTAAGCTCTACCAATATTATTGTTTTTATTAAATCACTTTTTTTAGATTATTCCCATAAAATATTTACCTAAGAGTCTGCCGAGTTATCGAAAAAAATATTTTTCATCATTTTTAAAATTCCCCTACAGATTTAAAAATACTAAATCTTAGCCTAATTAAGTATAAAAATAGCCAAAAAGTTATTTTTGTATTTTTATTTTCTCGTACTGCATTATTACATTATAATATTTCAAACTTTTTCTACATTATTTAAAAAAAAAAGAAGCTTTATTTCAAACACACAAAAATTTAAATTAAATATGAACTTTGATAAATTATGGTCCCATGAAAATTCATAAAAGTTAAAATTAACATGTCAACCCAATTGACTTTTAATTTTTTTTTTTTTTTTTGCTCTCAG